>CM031244.1:409172097-409174321 GCA_018340775.1 Taxus wallichiana var. yunnanensis | reverse complement strand
TTTTACAAAATTTGCCAATTTCGGGATTTCGGGCTGGGGGAATTTTTGAGAATTTTGCCAATTTCGGGATTTCGGGCCTTGGGGATTTTTTGAGAATTTTTCTAATTTCGGGATTTCGGGCATGGGGGATTTTTTGAGAATTTTGCCAATTTCGGGATATCACACCAGGGGGAATTTTTGAGAAATTTTCAATTTTTGCAAATGGTGCAATTTGCAATTTCGGGCCCTAGGGTCCGTTTTGTAAATTTTCAAATGGGCATAACTTTTGCCCCGTTGCACGAAATTTAATAAATTTTATATCGTTGGAAAGCTCTCAACATCCTTTACGGATTAATGTAAATTTTCAAATGGGCATAAATTTGCATTTTCACCATTTCTTGTGCGAATTAATGTAAATTTTCAAATGGGCATAACTTTTCCCCAGTGCTCGAAATTACGGATATAAAAAATGCACTCCCCCATCATATAGGATTCTTTGAGACTCCACAGACTTTAGACACTCAAAAACTATTCAAGACACCAAAGAGGATCCTTTTCATGATTAACAAGACATCATAGACACTGGAGGAACTTGATACAGACTTTTTCAACTCATGATGGTATTCATGACGAGAGATTCAACCATGGAAATGTTTGGAGAGTTGGATGCCACTTTATCAATTTCCCCCTATTTGTTAGTGTGCAACCACACCTCCAACCTCCATGAGACCCGGGTTAGCCAATTTGATTTTAAGTTGAGTTAAGGTGTGCAAATGGGAGGGAAAACAATTTTGAAATGGGGAAAACCATTTAAATACAACATTTAAACATTTTGTAATCATTTGTGTTATTTACTCTCCTCCATTATTTTTGGTATGTAGTTATGCTACTAAAATTGCTTCAAACATCCTCCATGCTAAAATCTTCTTTTGTTTCTATCTCCCAAATCCCATGTCTGATTGCCATGAGATTTTAATTGTAGCTTCCTTGCAAAAACACATTTAAGAAGAGTATTTACATGTATCCATTTATGATATATATAATTTTATACATCCATTTGAAATATTCATCCATAAAAATTATTTTTTCAGATCTACAAAAACTTGGCAATTGAAATCCTCCAAAAATTGGAGTAAAGCCTCCTTGTGAATTAATAAAACTTCTGAGATTGATTTCATTTCAATCAAACACCAAGAATACCCACTTCTAAAAATAGTAATCCTTCCTAATGCCTCATTGCTTTAAATAGTAAATGTTGAAACAATTCATTTTCACAGTTGTCATTGCCCTTTGAACATTAGGGAAACTCAGAAGTTCCAAATTAAGCAATTGGTAACTAAAATGGACTTCTCAAAACAAGGATTACTAAAATAGTGAGTGTCAAAATATTGGTCAAGAAACAAGGATGTGTGTGTGTGTCCCAAAGATCACAACTTCTATCACTATTATTTCTTAAGTTTGATGACATATTAGATGGCTACAGAGGAGGAATAGATAGACACATGAGGGGAGAATAAGGATATGAACTACAATTTGGACAATATCGGATGGCGAGGTTGAGATGAAAGATGGTAGTGGCATGTACAGTTGGTAACATGAGATTGGCATCACTCCTACATAGGAGGCACATGAGGTATTAGAAGGAATTTCCGCCTCTTCACCAATGAAAAGGGTTGATCTAACTACTAAAGTAAAAAAGGTTATGTATGCTTGAAATGGGGTGGAAATTGTTGAGCAACTAAAATTGAAAACTTGTAATGAGGTTTTGGACATGATTTTGGAACAACGACTTCATGAGGCTTTAAATGAGGATAGATATAGTTGTATTCCTAAGAAATTTGGGTGGGATCGACAACTTTGGGACGAGGACATACATGGCTCATTCTCTTAGGGTGGAGTTTTTCTACCTTTCATGGAATTGGACATGATTAATGCTAAAGAGTTGTTTATGGTAGTTGTGGGAGGTTTGGAGAGGGATTTTATGGTCCAAGTAAACTATATGAATTAGATGTATGCTAAAATCATGCATTAGATAATAGTCGACGTCGTCTCGTAAAACCTTTTATCACCATCATTTTCCAAACATGATAACTTATCGATGAATTATAATATATCTTATTAAACACTATAACAAATATATAACAACCGGTGTAGTACTTCTAAGACATACATCATATTTTTGTGTAATGGGATATTCATTAACTATATCAAACCACTCAATCACAAATGTTTTATCTATATTAGT
>CM031244.1:408647097-409167097 GCA_018340775.1 Taxus wallichiana var. yunnanensis | reverse complement strand
TTCTATTTTGAGATTAATAAAGAAAATGAACTCAAAAATACCCAACTCAGACCCTACACACTGTCCCCACGAGATTCAAAAACTTTGTCAATAATTTTTCATTGTGCACTTGATGAAAATGAAAAAAATATTTTGCAAATGATTTTTTCCTTCAAGATAGAGGTCTTCACAAATTTTCAAGGATTTTTGTTGGATAAATGACGAGATTTGACCAAAAAGGGTTTCAAACCCTAGAACCAGGTTATGGAAAAATTGTACATACCTGAGACCACATTAAATTGTTTTTCAAGCTCAAAGCATGATGAAATTTGAAATTTACAACTTCTAAGTCTTTCTGAGACCAACTTCCAACATTCCCAAAAAATTAAACACCATGAAATGGCTTCATTTGATCCCACCAATCAAGAATAACAGTGTACAGTGTGATATGGACCCTAACAAAGTGCATTCTAGATCAAAGTAAGATGATTCCAGTTCTGTAATAGTGCATGTTGAGGCTTGAGTAAATTATTTAGAATCCTTTGGGCATATTGGAATAACTACCAACGCCTTTTAGAGCAATTCATTTTCTTTGAATGCAGACTCTGTCTTTTGACAACCATACATGGTTCCTTTAAGAATCAAATTTTGACCTTACTTGCATCTCCAAGTTTCAAGTTTGCTTCAACATATTTGAAGAAGGATCTAAAGCTAAGAAGACCAAATGAGCACCTGAAGACACATTTTGTTACAACATGTAGTCACTTGAAGAAAAGCATTTAGGCATGTATCATAAACATTGGTGGCTCCAACTACATGCCTTGCTCCTATCTGATATATTTGGGGTCAACATTTTGACTTGGAAAAGGTTTTCTTTCCTTCTAAGGAGTGAACATAATTGAACCAATGATTTAGAGTCTGGAAACTTATGTTTAGCCTATTAACTCAAGATATGGTTGTGGCTATGGTTGTGACTGTCCCCCAAAGATCACAACTGGTTGTGGCTGTCCCCCAAAGATCACAAATTTTATCACCATAATTTCTTAAGGTTGATGACATATTAGATGGCTACAAAGGATGTATAGATAGACACGAGAGGGGAAAATAAGGATAGGAACTACAATTTAGACAAGATCGGGATGACGAGTCTAAGATGAAAGATGGTAGTGGCATGTACAGTTGGGAATAAGATATTGGAATCACTCCTACACATGAGGCATATGAGGATTAGAAAGAATTGTCACCTCTTCACCAATGAAAAGGGTTTATCCAACTACAGAAGGAAAAAAGGTTGTGTATACTTGAAATTGGGTGGAAATTGTGGAGCCACTAGTATTGAAAACTTTTAATGAGGTTTTGGACATGATTTATGAACAACGACTTCATGTGGCTTTAAATGAGGATAGAGATAGTTGCATTCCTAAGAAAGTTGGGTGGGATTAACTGCTCGGGGATGAGGACATACTTGACTCAATCTCTTGTGGTGGATTTTTTCTTCCTTTCACATAATTGGATGTGATTAATGCTAAGGAGTTGTTTATGTCAGTTGTGGGAGGTTTGGAGAGGGATTTGATGGTACAAGTAAACTGTATGAATCAAATTTTTGCTAAAATCATGCATATGATAATATTCGATGTCGTCTCGGAAAACCTTTTTACCAATGGACTACATCAACCACATTTTATGTCAACCTATAAGAGATATTTTGAATTCAAGTTATGTTCTCATATAAATATGTGTAATATTTGTCATTTATCTATATCCTTATCACACAATATACTCTACTTTTACTCACAAATTTACCCTTAAATGTTGTTGTCACATTTAAAGAGCCTACTTCATAGTGAAACAATCAAAGAATATATTTGGGGTGTGAAAAAGTGGAAAATTGTCCATCAGTCTAGCACAAGAGTCTTTCTACAAAGTGGAATTTTCTCGAAGGGTTTTAGACGCCTTTGGAAGAGTTTTAGAACTGATAAAGGACAGAGAGGGGGTAGATCAATTCTTTATTATACCTTTCTCTTTTCAATTTCAAACATCAAACATACAACCTCATAAAATACAAACATTAAGCTTGATCATCATTAAATATAGTTCATCATGAAATGCATACATAGTAGGAAAACAAGATATACTTAGAACCTTTCATTATTGATCTTCAAATTAGAGTACAATGAATTGATATTCTCATCAATAGTATGGCTGTTGCTATGGATGTGGCTATGGCTATCCCCAGCCACAGCCACAACCACAATGTACAGTGTGATACGGACCCTGACAGTGCATTCTAGATCAAAGTAAGATGATTCCAGTTCTGTAATAGTGCATGTTGAGGCTTGAGTAAATTATTTAGAATCCTTTGGGCATATTGGAATTACTACCAACACCTTTCAGAGAAATTCATTATCTTTGAATGCAGACTCTATCTTTTGCACAACCATACATGGTTCCTTTAAGAATTAACTTTTGACCTTACATGCATCTCCAAGTTTCAAGTTTGCTCCAACATCTTTGAAGAAGGATATAAAGCTAAGAAGACCAAATGAGCACCAGAAGACACATTTTGTTACAACATGTAGTCACTTGAAGAAAAGCATTCAGACATGTATCATAAACATTGGTGGCTCCAACTACACGCCTTGCTCCTATCTGATATATTTGGGGTCAACATTTTGACTTGGAAAAGGTTTTCTAGCCTTCTGAGGATTGAACATAGTTGAACCAATCATTTAGAGTCTGGAAACTTATGTTTAGCCTATCAACTCAAGAAGAAACCCTGGAGAGAGAGTAAACACTAGAAAAAGAATGCTCGTAACTTTCTTAAAACTTGTCCATTTCACCTAAAACTTTTTGCCACACTTCAATATTGAAATCCTCTACAAAAATTCCTTCTATGATTTATCTTAAGGAAGAACTATATTTTTTCTTGAGTGCTAAGAAGCCAAACAACTTATTATGCACTTTTCAAAAATCTTGTTTTAGAGAAACTAGGATAACTTTCACATATCATCTCAGAACTTGATAAATTTTGTGTGAAGCACTAAAATACATCCTTATACTCATTCCATGTGTTGGTTAGCCATAGGTTTGTTTGTACCTATCAAACCTATCTCATTTGCATCAACCTACAATATCAGTTATCAAAGTCAACTTTAGATAGCTTTTGAATTTTTCCTCCAAGATCTAACCTTGTTTTAGATCACACATGCCCTAAACAACATTTTTAAGCTGATTCCATGCTTATATTACCTTCCCATGACCTATACCATCCTTTTACACCTCATCAGGCTCTAGAAACAAGCCGAAAATGATCAGTTTCAACTGCAACTTCCACCAAATGACTTGGACACATTCTAAGAGTTATTAACTTTGTTGAAAACATTATATCTAACATTAGAAACATATGAACCAAGCATACCAACCATGTCCAAGATTCAACTGGATTCCTTCCTCACCAACCATGCCTGTAGAGCACTAAAACCATCATGAAATATCTATCTGAAGCTTCAATCATCATCAAAAGGAACTACCAATCAACCTTCATGTCCCTTATAGAGCCTCAGTTAACTTTTCACTACTTTTCCATCAATGCCACTTGACATGAATGACAACACAAATGACTAGGGTTCAACAATCTCCCCCTTTTATCATTGATGACAACCACTTAGAAACCTTTGATGGAAAACACAAACCAACTACTCACATCATTCTTCATGGTTTCTGACAACACTCTCTCCCCCTTCGACATCTATGACAAAGGGTTCTTAGACACTTGACATGAACAATGAGAATTGAAAATAATTATGCATGAGAAAATAGGCTTACCCATCTACAAGCTCCCTGTAATGTCCCTCTCTTCCTAAGAGATCACTTGGTTATTCAAATTGTCTTATTACCACATTCTCGTAGGATAATAGAGATGGTAATGGAATGCTTTGCAGAAAATACATGGGTTTAGTCACTTGAGCTCACTTTATGTCTTTTATTATTCAAGTGACTTTATAATATTAAAGTGACTTAATAAAGTTGAAGTGACTTTATTAAAATAAAGTGCAAATATTAAAAGTGAAATAAAATACTATTTTTCCCAAAGGGGGATAACCCATATTGGAGACCTAAAAGTTCATAAAATGAGATTTAAGAGGAATTTGAAGTCCATGGTTGGTTCATTGGAATTTATATATTTTTCTCTTTCATTTCATGTGGGCATTATGTCATTTCTTCAAAAAAATAGATTTTGCAAATTTAGAGCAACGCTTTAGATCAAACTAGTTGACGATAGAATCCCTCTTTTAGTTCATCCATAGGGGATGGAAACCCTCTATTGGATACTTTTATTTTGGGATGAAAACCTCTAGATACGAAGGGCATTCATATTATGTGATTGCAAGGGTGTGAAAGGTATTCTATAATCAAGTTTTCAAATATTTTTATATCAGTTTTGGGACAACATTAGAGAGCATCCTGTGGATCGATTTGGGGGAAGAATACAACCCAAAAAGGAGACGTCTAGGGCAGAAGTGTGTGGACAATAATGTGTGGGTTGTCTGAGGATTCTAAGACAACGTATGCTTTTCTCCAATAGGGATGACTAGGGAATCAAAACATATTTCTATTTGTAAGGAGTTTCCCCTAATTTTTGGGTATGCCATTGTTCTTTATTTGAGATAATAATATTAAAATTCCATTATAATCATAGGCTATCATAAACAACTCAACAACATATGAGTTCTGATTCATATTGAAAAACCCTCTTATCTGATATTGGAAAATCATTATTTTGGGTTCCATACTGTGTTATCTATGTACTCTTTCATATATATGCTTTATTGTTGTTATCTAACGTTGTAAGAAAGTATCCAAGCCCAAATCAATCAGAAAAAGAGGGTAGCATAGGAGGGATCTTTCAGTGGTATCAAAATAGTGTAATCTCCTAGCATGTGAGAGAAGGAATATAAAAAATACCAGAGAAATGATCCTACCAGCCTGTAGGGTTCTGATTTGATTCTATGCAACCATGAGAGATTGGTCCACATAGATATTACACACGTAGACGAGTACAACAAGAGGATAGTCTAGAAACAAGTGTTAAAGTTGAAGGCATGGGTGATAGACATGAAGATCATCATATCCCTCCCCGATGTAACCAAGTGGAACTAGATAGAGAATGTTTTATGACTATGGTAGCCACCTAACAACGAATGATTCAGTCCATGGAACATTTGGGCACTACTCTGGATAGGTTGGCCTTGGATAGGCCAAGAGATAGATATGATAGGAGAGATAGATCCATATCGGTTTCAGTAGTCATAAGAGGCACAATAGATCACCTTTGGAGATTGGTAGTGTGAGGGGATCTCCTTGCCATGAGAGGAGGAACACTCATACAAATGATATGATACCTACCCAAACAAGTAGATAGGCATGTGAAACCTAGTTTCTTTCCTAGAGATGACTCACCGGCGGTTGAAGATCCACTTGAGGGAGTGGAGTTCCATGAAAATGTTATGGTAGCTAGTGATGAGTGGAGGAATTTACCACATCATGTGAGAGATGTTTTTCCCCTTCCACAGTATTGTGTAGAGAGGAGACATAGTTTGAGAGCTAGATAGGATAGGAGGCCTAGATCACAACACAATAGGTAACGGAAAGATCAGTGCCAAAGCTTATATTTATAAGCTTGACACGTACCTTACCCTTAAGCCTATGCAAGAGTAGGAGGCTATTCAGTTCACCACTCTACACTTTGAGGGAGTAACATATGATTTGTGTCATCATAGGCTGGTTACATAGAACCATGATCTTCTATGGTCTAACAGGATTTCAGTGAGATATTTATTGTGATATTTGATTACAAGGATGTGGAGCTATACAAAAGAGATTTGGCACAACTCCGCCAGAGTGGACATATTGATGCCTACATCAAGGAATTTCAATGCATAACAATGATGGTTCTGGAGATTCCCGAGAAAAGGGTAGTAATGTTATTCATAGAGGGGCTTCAAGAAAGGATGAGAGGATTTGTCAAGGCTCTTAATCCTAGGATGTTTTATGATGTCATTCAGATGACATTAGATTTGAACACATCCCCCACTTCTTATCAGCCCAATAAGAAGTTTCCCATGAGCTCCAAACCATTTCAGTTCTCTACTATTCAGTAGAAGAGTCTACCCCCTCCTAGGATGGACCAAGATACTCGTAATGAGTTGAGTAGGAAGAATCTTTGAGAAAACCTCCGGATATGAAGGGAATTCATATTCAATGATTGCAATGGTGTGAAAGGTATTCTACAATCAAGTTTTCAAAGATTTTTATATCAATTTTGGGACAACATTGGAGAATAGCTTATGGATCAATTTGGGGGAAGAATACAACCCCAATAGGAGATGTCTAGGGTAGAAGTGTGTGGACACCATTGTGTGGGTTGTCTGAGGGTTCTAAGACAACGTATGTTTTTCTCCAAGAGGGATGACTAGGGCATCAAAGTAGATTTTTGTTTGTAAGGAGTTTCCCCTAATTTCTGGGTATGTCATTGTTCTTTATTTGAGATAATAATATTAAAATTTCATTGCAATCATTAGTTTTCATAAACAAACCAACAACACATCAGTTCTGATTCTTATTGTAAAACCCTCTTGTTTGATATCGGAAAAGCATTATTTTGGGATGCATACTATGTTATCTATCTACTCTTTCATATATAAGCTTTATTGTTGTTATCTAACGTTATTTGCAAGTATCCAAGCCCAAATCTATCACAAAAAAGAGGGCAGCATAGGAAGGGATCTTTCACTCCTCCTATAACTATTATTTCACTTTTTTGATCTCTTGTACCTACCTTGAGTGACCTCTACTTGATAAAATAATCTCCCCCTAAGTATAATCCATCTATATCTTCTTGGAAACACATAAATTTTACACTTAACCTTGTTTGCAGCCCTTGAGAATGATTCAAACAATTAGGCATTTCCCTAAACCAACTTTTCAATTCTTGTAGCCATATTTTGTTGTGACATTGCAAGTGTAGAACTAGAATGCCTTTCCCTTGAAGAAATATAAAACATACCTTCCATAACATTGAATCATTTAGAACACCTTTTAGGAAAATAAACAAGACTCCCCTTTTCATAAGGCCTCTCCCCTTCTCATAAAGACTTCTTATACCTGTAGCAAGCATATTCTTTGATGGATAGCCTTAAATGCCAATGAAGAGAAAGTTACACATTTCTACATACATTGGTTTATGGTTATATTACACCAGTTCAATATCCCATTGAGAGGTCTTAACTTCTTCCTTGAGCCTCTATCACTTGATACATATTGATAATAACTCAAGTGAAAACATCACAAACCCTTACTTCATCGTTATAGAATACTTGGACAACTTCCATAAACCTAAACTTGATAGAGTACTCTTCTTACAAAGATTAAGACCAACATATTGACCATTATTGATAAAAAAACTTTGTCCTTACTTTACACTCCTCATTTCCATGATATTATATGATCAACTTAATAAGGGAACATTTAAACCAGTCCTGACTTGATGACATAATCTTGTAGTCTTCTTTGGACTTTATAATGAGTGATAACTCTTGCACATTTACATCAAGGCTCAAAAAGGTAAATATTCTTCTATAGTATTTCCTATACTTTCATAATTTTGAATCACTAATTTTCCCATCCTTAGACAACTGAAAGTGCAATGAAGTCTCGTCAGCCATCTTACTAAGGTTTGGAAAAACTTCTCTAATATGTCTCACACATACTTGTCAATACAAGATTACTGACAATAAGCCATACTCTATTTCCAATCCTACCTTAGAGAGTACATCACCTTCTATATCTTGAAAAATCCAAAAACATCTCTTTTCCAACTCATGTTAGAATGTATGGCTTGTCAGTCACAAGCTTGAAACTCAGACTTAGAACCCTGAAGCTTAGCACTTTCATAGGTAACCATGATTCTTGCTTTGACTCAAATTTCAACTAAGCCCTTTCACACGATCTTTTGACCCTCTAGATAGAGACCTAAAACTGATTTTAGTCCCTTCTTGATACAAAAAACTTGAATTTTTTTCCTTCATTCCTAAATATTCCTATAATTCCTGAATGGAATCATGAAGTTCATCCTCCACAAATCTATGTACATTGACAATTTTCTTGATCCTTGAAAAATCATTACAACTTGTAGTTTTTCATTTTAGACCTCTGCAGACCACTTGATCTCATTAATGAAACATTTCTTTGGTCAACTTCATAAGCCCACTCATAAAAAAACATAAAGGATCTAACAAGATTTAGTTACATATGTATACCTTGACACTTTGTAACCTAAGGAGAACTCAACCTTTGAAGAGGAACTTAACCATAATATCTGATACATATAGAAGAATGCATATATTTCTTCACAATACACTTGAATCCCCCTGTGAGTAAGCATCTTCTTAGTATCCATAGGCACATATAGACCACACCATACTCTTCAATACATGTAGCATATTGTTTTAAGACACTCTCTCACACTAACTTTATGACTTGTAACATCACCTTCCAACTGGCTTTCATGGATTTTTTTTGAGGTATCATTCCATATTTCTAGCACCATAATCACCTGTAGATGTCCATTTTGAGATTGTATAAACAATTCTATAGACTCTATTGATCATGCTTAGCTTAGAAGATACTAATTTTCTTTTCATTTTGAATACATATTCTTATGATGGACCTTTCATTGTAGTGCAAGACACCTTCATAGTGTTTTAGACACTAGTCAAACCTTTTCTTTGTCTTTATTGAACCTTCTAGCTTTATCTCAAGACCATAATGGATCTAAGAACACTAATACCATGACTTTGATGAAATACATAAGGTTATGTAGACCTTAAGAACTTCTTTACACACTAAACACATTCTTTATGCATAGAGACACAATCATAGGAACATATGATGTTATTGACACGCCTCAAGAGCTCACTTAAATCACTTTCTAGACCTTGACTCAGTACAAATGAGGTCATATCAAATTATATTGAGTCATCATACTCTTGCTTGGTCTAACTTGACCATGAAAAAGACATATAATAAGAACAATACTAACCTATTATATGATCACAAACTTTGGAACATACTCACAGATACAGGACAATTGAAATGACACACTTTAAGACACATTTGACAGAGGTTAGGGAAAATACATTTCCACTAGACCATGACACTCTTTGAGCTTCAACCAACTTGTGTAGGGAACCCTTGAAGACTAATGCACAGGTCAAGAACTCAATTTGAAGGCTCAGATAAAACCTCAAGACACACTCAACCATGACAAAAACTTCCTTTCTCAAACTACTTCCATCATGTGGTTAATTAGCATATTTTCTCACTTGTTACAGTCCACAGTTTTCCTTCCACCTCAACCACAGAGAGCAGAAAAATTATGCAAAGACTGATCAAACCTTGACTTCATTGCAAATTCAATGTTTTCATGTTTAAAACCTTATCGATAAGTGTCTTAATCCATTGTTACAGGTCATTAACCCTTCTTGAGCTCTTTATCAACTGAGATTTTCATCTTTTGTTACTGAATATGCTAAGACACCACTGTAGGACAATCTTATGATGTTCACAAGAAATTTGACACCTTTATGATTCTATAAACCATATTAACACAAACTTGGAGTTTTTTGTGAGCATTAAACATACTCATACCTAATACAAATGACAATTACCTTCAAGATTCATACAGCCACCATGACAAGATTTGAGACATATATGATCCTTGCTTTTTAAGTTAATGACAAACACCTCATATACTTTTAACTGAGGATTAACACTATTGTAATGAAATCACTAACTTGTTTACACAGTCATACTCCACTTTGAGACATAAGGACTGAAATATAAGCCAATGAACTCTTGACATATCCATCAAACTTCTGAGGCATTTTTATAGCTTTATAAACTTTCACATATCCTTATACATACATGGTTCAAGCCCTTGAAGCTCATGACAGACTTATAACACACTATAAAATTCATATAAGATTATTTGAGACTCCATAGACTTTAGACACTCAAAAAATATGTAAGACACCAAAGAGGACCCTTTTCATGATTATCAAGACATCATAGACACATGGAGGAACTTGATACAGAATTTTTCAACTCATGATGGTCTTCATGACAATTTATAAGACTCATACTTCACAAAATGACCATGTCTTAACAATGAATGATTGTGTGGACCTAAAGAGACTTCTCACACCATATATTACTCCTTTAAGACCACTTCAAGCTTTACATACATCATACACACATGTGAATCCATGAAACATGCTACTTAGGTCCATGACAACTCATGATACACTGTTTTACTCAGAGAAAACTTCTTAGAGACATCATCAACCACTAAACATGTCAATAGTGCTAGACACACATATTTTGACCAAATGAAGGCCTCATGAATGATTACCAAAATACAATAATCTCTTTTCAAGACATATATATGAATCATACTCACTGAAACATAATTTTCATGTTATTTCTTCTTGACAAGACAAACTTAGACCTCAAGAGTTCAGCCAACTATGCAACACTAGCTTATATGCTTTAAAGAACAACAAGACATGAAACTTGACATACCCAACATGACCAACCAATAATAACATGCTAAATGACTTTAAGAGACATACCTCAAAACCATGAAGAGGAAACATACTAACCAAGACAACTCCCCCTCACTCCAAAGCTTCATTTTCACATATATACCTCTAAGAAGCCTAGTAGATGCATATGTCATCATGGAAGAGATTGATGAGATACCTAAGAAGGTCTCAAGCCCTCTTCTTGCACCTTGACTGATTCTTATTTTTTTTATTCTACTTTTGTCATAATAGATCCCTCCCTTTTCTCACTCGCACTCTTGGAATCCTCTTTAGTACTTTGACTAGCTTCTTCCTTCTTCTTAAGCTTCTAAACTTGTGGCTTGGGTATTTGAATCTCTTTCTTTAGCTGACCTGTATCACAAAACATTGCAATGTGCCCTACCTTGTGGCACATAAAGCATTCCAATATTCTTCATTTTCACTCAAAAGCCATGTTTCTATATTCATTACAAGCATATCAAAAACTTGATTACATACCTCCTTATGTTTGATGGCCCATTTTTGCAATACTTTGCTATATGTCCTTTCTCATGACAGTGATAACATCCAACTCCATATCTTTGACCTAATTTTTTCTCTTCCTTTCCTTGACATTCCTATTCCTTCTTTCTTTTAGAGTGATGTTCTTGAGTCTTTTCTTTGCAATCTTCTTTCTTTTCAACCTTAGGACTACACATACTGGACCAATGTCCATAAGCACCCCACTTATACCAATTACCATCAAAATTCACATATTTATATGCATTTGGGTGTATTATGGATGATCTTCCATGAGATGAAAGTTGTGTACTATCTCCCTTGCTTGACTACCTTTTTCCATTAGATCCTTGACTTGATTTTGCATCATTTTTCTATATATTGCATGAATCTCCTATGAAACCTAGGCATGTATTATAATCATATGAATTTTTTTCCTAATATCTTATTTAGATTTCCTGAGATTTTTTAAAAAGATAATACCTTGCTTGTTATCGTGCTTAACTCCTTCTTTAGTTCCTCTTTCTCAGCTAGGGCTTCCTTGAGTTGAGTCTGTATACACTTTATCTCTTCCTCATAGGATACACATAATTTTTCCAAATTCTATTTACAGAACTGTCATTCCCACCATATGTAATCAAGATCTCCAATCCTTGTCACAAAATATCTCCCTCTAGTGTAACGCTAAAAATTACTAGAACTAGAAAATGGGGATATTTTTTTTTGAACATACATAAAAATAGATTATGCAGTTGCATTCATACAAATTTATTTAATCAAATTCTTTAAATCAAATTTGTTCTTTTGATCTATCTGATAACTTCCGTGTAAGCCATGTGTGGCTGAGAAGGGTGTATCCAGAACTCCATGATCTCCCTTCGCCACTACTTTTAGTGACAATGCTTACTAGCATTTTGGCTCAACCTTTTTCAGGTCATGGGAACCATGTAAAAGTCCTTGGGTCTACCACGAAGCTAGTTTTCCGACTTCATATTCTGGTATCCGACCATTTCCTACCTCATGGCCAATGTTCAACTTCCCATGATCAGGTTACTGGTAATTTTAATTTAATTGGAGGACTAGGTGATCAGACAATGCACACCATCAATGCATTACTTTGGCCAAAGTTTTCCTTTGTGCAGGTTACGGCTAAACTCAAGACAACACACTGGTCTTATGAGTTTAAGTCTTCGCCACCTCACAACTATCCCTTTCATAGTTATCTAGATCTTATAGTTTGTACTTACTTTATTTCCAATTTAACCTATCTTGCAAGAGTTTATATCAAGATAAATGCCAAAGGCCAACTAGGATCATCATGAGATAAGTACATTCATTACGCTGAAATGTATTTATTTCAGCATTTCGCATGTACTTATCCCTTAATATGCTTAATGGATCTTTTCATCGATTTATCTTCCCATTTAGTTTCTCTTTTCCTGATGCTTGGTTTTTTAACCTTAAATTACCTTTTACATGATACCCTTCCATTCTCTATACAACAGGATTTACAATCTTATCATATTAATACCAAGTTTACCAAAAGGCTGAATTAAATATATATTAAAACATGTATATTTAATTATTCCTTCGATTAGCTACGCCACTAAATAGCTTATTTAATTTAGAAATTAAAGACAATTGATTGTTACAATAATTGCCCAACTATCGGCTTCATACATTGACAAATATCAAATAAATAAATATATCAATTTATGATAAGTAAGATTTCTCACTTCTAATATTTATCATTTACTCATATTAAGATATTCTTTCATACAAGGTAATCATCTCTTTATTAAAATCATAAATTACATATGCCGTTAAGGTGAAATATATAACTATTATGGTAACTCTCACATAGTGAGGTTTGAATATTAACAATGGGTCCAAGATCCCAATAAATTTAGTCAAAATTATGGGATATCATCCTTCTACAAATTGAAATCCAAGTATCTCATTTAGATCCATGCTACGATTAAACTTCACAAGACACGAGTTTTCGCATATCCAAACATGATGGCTAGTTGTCTGCGTAAGACCGGAGTAGTGGTATGTTGTCGGATTCAAAATGAACTCGGTATGAATATTAACTCCAATTTCGATGCAATTATTTAATAAAATATGAAACGGTATACAAATTATTTATCGACAAACATATGGTAATACAACGGAGGATGTATTATTACATATTTTTCATCAAGATACAACTTTGAATGTACACAAATAGAACAACCAATTTCTATTTCAGCAATCATGTTTCACTCTAATCACAAGGATCGAGACATAATCAAACCATAATCATTCAACATACGAATTTTGATTTCACAAGAAAATCATGCTTCACATGGCATGCATTCAACTATTATTTTTCTTACCTTCCAATCAACAAACAACCTAACAAAATTGTCTGAAATCATCATTTCCAAATACCAATTAGACATATTCTCCTAGGTAATGAGCAGCTCTATAAAACGCACAATAACTCTCTTTTTTAAACAATCAAAATACATTTATATATGTTTATAGGAACAATCCAACTAAACAATGTAGAAACACCTCTATTAAATCATTTTAACATGTTCTTTCAGGTAACCAACAGATCAACAAAACAAATTAACCCACATACCACAGGATGATAATTTTGAAGTCTATTTGCATAGAATAACAACAATAAGTTTCTAACACTTCTAGTAACGAAATCCTTTAAGAAAAACTAAGTCATCTTACATAGACTATTAACACTAATTTATTTTTCACTCAGGTAATAAAATTATACCTACAGGAAAATCAACTTGTACATATCCAAATCAGTTCATTCCAACATTAATTTCTTTTCTGTTTAGAAATTATTAGAATCCAAAGCAAATATATCAGGCAAAATGATGAAATACCTGGTAAAAACATTTTTCACACTACCCAGAAATCACTTTGCTCATACAAATAAATTATTGTTTGACTGTAATAAAACCCAGAGGTAGAAATCGATTTGGGTTTCCAGAAATCAAATTTAAATAGAAAATAAAATAAAATAAAAATTGATTAGGAACACCCATCTGCATGCGTTTTTTCTAGGTTTAGCTAAAACCACACAAAGGAAACTTAAGAGAATACAGTAATCCATCAATTTCCTTTTTAGATTTCATTTCCAAGCAATTAAATCAGAAGTTGTCCACAAATTCATTTAATTGCCATTTAAAATAGAATGTGTATTTCCTCATTATTTACAAATAATGCTGCAGAGAAGGGAGAAGATATTCATGCCTGAAGTAAACCTAGAAATCAAAACCTTCTACTCTTCCCGCTCCAACAAGTTGAATCCTTCTTTCCTCCAAAACTCACGCAGGTATTCCAGAAGAGAAGAATGAAAACAGACAAAGGAGAAATAAAAGAAAATAAAATGAAGAAACTATACTATAGTGGAGAATTTTTGGGCTTCCAAGTGTTGCTTCATGTGTCAATGCATGACACATACTTGGTGTCAGATGAAGGTGTGTCCCTTTTAAAACTCTCATATTTTAAATATTAAAATATTATTATTATACTTTTTAACCGTTGATTTACATGCAAAATTCTTTTAGGATTTAAATATATAATTTCATGATTAATAATGCATTTTTAAAAAAATTATTTTAATTGATACCTAACTTTAATGTTAAAATTAATCATCATAATATAATTCCACATATTACCAACAATAAGTTATCGTAATAATTATTGAATTCCCATGTTCCATATAAAACATTCAAACAAATGAAAATCACCAAGTCCGTAAATAATAATTTGAATATTCTCATAAAGTTGGTTTGATATAGCATTGTCAAATAAAATAGAGGCAGTATTCATCACGGTCATTACAAAAGATGACCAAAATGATTAAAATAAAGTAACTGGAATACAAATAACCAAAAGATTCACTATTTATTAGTGAATCGATTTACCTATGATTAAGGCCTAATCATGTTTTAGGAAGGATCATCAAGGTGGATGCAAGGTTATTCATTCCGCAATGTCATGCCCCATAGCAGAAGTTGTGGGTCATGATACAACGATTCAAATGAATTTTATACCTAATGATGATCTCATCTAATCATGTTTAGACTTAACTGTAGTTAATTTAACTTACAAGAAATTTTGGGATGTTACATACTCCACCCCTTAGAATAATCATCATCTCAATGATTTCAGGATAAGTAGAAAAACTAAACCCATCTTTCATTTGTTGCATTAATATATTTCAAATCAGCTTAAAATTTGTATCAATATCATTTCAGCTAAATCATAAAGGTCACATCCCTTATATATCTAGAAAATCAGTCACATAATCTGTAGACATAACACATTACTGCTTAAATGACATATTTTCCAAGTTCATTATAAAATCTTTAACAATAACTATTCATCAAAAAGTACCTTAGTTCTAATATTTAGTTGTAAACTTATCTACAGGATTTACTTATTTACCTTTGTACAGAAAAACTTAATTTAGTACTATAACAAAAATATATTCTTAAAAATCAGTCAAACAGATGCAAAAAGTAGTTTGGATATCTTCCAGATTCTCCCAAGTGGCACTTTCTTCAGAATATTGGTCCCACTAGACCTTACATTGTGAAACCTCACGGTTTTTCAAGTGTAACTTGTGGGTTTCTAGTATCCTTATAGGCTCAACCGTGATTACCCCTGGATCCAGAACCTGCAATGAATCCCAATTAAGTACATGTGTTAAATTAGGTACATATTTCTTAAGCAAGGAAACATGAAATACATTTTGCATCCTAGATAGAGCGGGAGGCAGTGCTAGCTTGTAGGCTACTGGTCCAACGACCTCTAGGACTTCAAATGGTCCTACAAACCTAGGAGATAGTTTGGCTGACTTGCCAAACAAAATGGAACTCTTTTTAGGTTTGATCCTAAGAAAAAATTTATCTCCCACAATAAAGTTTATGTCTATTTGTGGCCTCTTTCAATCTTTCTTGGATTAATTTAACCTATTTTTCCATTTCCAGTAGGATTTCAAATCCAATTAGTACTCTATCTTCAAGATTATCCCAACTTATTGGTGTTCTACACCTACGACCATATAAGGCCTCAAAAGGAGCCATATGAATGGAAGAATGGTAGGTGTTATTATAGGAAAATTCAACCAAGGGAAGATACTCTTCATATTTGTATTGCTGATCCTTGCAATACATTATTAGTAAATATTTTAGCACTTGATTTACTCTTTCAGTTTGACCATCAGTTTCAGGATGGTAGGCAGAAATTATGTTCAATTTTATCCCTAAGGCAACATACAAAGTCTGCCAAAATATGGAAGTCATCCTTGAGTCCCTGTCTAAAATTATTATTTCTGGAACTCCATGTAATCGGAAAAATTCTTACACAAACATTTTTGCTAGTATGGGTGAATTATCCTTTAAATTACTTGTTATAAAATGTGCCACTTTAGTTAACTTGTCTACAACTACAAGTATAACATCATGTTTATTTTGGGACATAGGTAGACCTTGGACAAAATCCATACTTATAACTTGCCACTTATATTTTGGCACGTTGTGAGGATATAATAATCCTGTTGGATGTGAATGTTCAGCCTTTACTTGCTGACATTCTAGGCATTGTGAGACATAAAGAATCACATCACTTTTCATCTTTTTCCAGAAGTATTGCTTTTTGATGTCCGCCATCATTTTTGTTACTCCTAGATGTCCCGAGTAGGGAACATCATGAAATTATCTCATGACTTTACTTCTGAGTTCTTTACCCTCTGGTACATATATTCTCGTTGTTATAACATAGAATCCCATCTGTTTCCAACTTGAAACCATCATACCTTTTGTCCCTCGGATATTTTTCTAAAGTTGTTTTAACATGATTATAGTAGGGGTCATTGGTTAACTTATTTTTGACTTCATCTTTAAACTGGGTTCTTAATGTAATTATAGCAGCAATATACTTTCTATGACTTAAGGCATCAGCCACCCTATTCTCTTTTCTTCAACACGTGGCATCACCTGACTGGTTACGGGGTGTGTTTCACTTTTATACTTTATCTATTTTGGAAAGGGGAAAAATTCCAATATTTCCCCCAAAAGTCCATGCCCCCACCGTTGAATTTTCAACGTAGGCCACGTGTCCCTTCCTGATTGACTACGGGCCTTAACTTAGAAATTTTCCCCTTCGTATGAGTGGGGCTCCAATTTCCATGAAATTAGATTCAGGGAAAATTGAGAGGACAACAAATCTAGAATCTTCAACCCTGAGCACTTGTGAGTCTACCTTTTAACTCCTTAAAGGATTCTTCACACTTATTGTCCCAAACAAATTTCTTAGCCTTCTTTTGCAAAGAAGTGATAGGTCCCGCTAACTTAGAAAAGTCCTTTACAAACTTTCGATAGTAGCCTGCTAGACCCATAAAACTTCTCACTTCATGCACATCCTTTGGTGCTGGCCATTCCATGATGGCACTGATCTTTGAAGGGTCCATCAAGATTCCCTCTTTATTTATTATGTGGCCTAAGTATTGTACTTCATACTGATAGAAAGCACACTTAGATAATTTTCCATATAATTTATGTTTTCTGAGAATTCCCAGACAATCCTTAAATGTTCATCATGTTCTTCCTCATTATTGGAGTTTATTAATATATCATCGAGAAAGATAAGTACAAATTAGTCTAAGTATTCCCTAAACATGTTGTTCATCAGGTTCATGAAAGTGGCAGGTGCATTTGTTAGACCAAAGGGCAAAACTGTAAACTCGTAATGCCCATACCTTGTTCTAAAAGCGGTTTTATGGATATCTTCATCCTTGATTCATAGTTGATGATAACCAGATCTGAGATCTATATTGGAAAACACTTTTATGCCCCCCATTTGATCAAATATATCATCAATTCAGGGCAGCGGGTACCGATTCTTCATTGTTACCTTGTTGAGCATTCGGTAATCAATACAAAGTCTGAGGGTCCCATCCTTCTTTTTCATGAAGATAACCGATGCACCCCATGGTGATATACTTGGTCTAATCAGACCCAAGGAAAATAACTCATGTAATTAAGCTTTCAATTCAACTAATTTGGTTGTTGTCATTTTGTAGGGTGCCTTGGAAATTGGTTCCGTTGCTGGTTTGACCTCTATTATGAAGTCAAATTCACGCTTAGGTGGAAGTCCGGAAACTCATTTGGAAACACATCTCTAAATTCCCTTAGAATGGGAAATGCTTCAATTTCAGGCTCAATTTCCTATCCCAAATTTGATATTTTTACAGCATATAGATGGAAGCCCTTTTGCTTTACCTTTTTCAGCTGCATGGCAGAAATCTGCCTAGTGACAAACTCTCTTTTAACACCCTAAACACTTGCTGTTTTCTATTGGTCATCGCAGCAGGTTACACATTTTCCTAAGCAATCCAAGGATGTATTATGTTTACTTAACCAATTTATACCTATGAAAACATCATAGAATGCAAGATGTGCCATATACAAGTTTAATCTTGTTGTGAACTCAGGTAATTCTAGTGGTGCCTCAAACAAACATTGCTTCACTCTATGTACAACATTATTTACATACTGTACAGTCCAAGTGTGTTCCATGTAACCAGCTCTTATTTTGAGTTTATCGGCTACTTTAGATGAAACAAAACATTTTTTTGATCTCGGAATCAAATAAAATAGAAACAGGTTCTCCAAAAAGCTTACCTGAGGTTTCAATGGGAGTCGTTTGCTTTTCTACTTGCTTATTATGGACTGCAGCATAAATATTATGTTGTTGCCCCTCTTTATTTACTACAGTAGATCCCTTCTATTGGTTATTCCATTATCCTCTTTGCGGACAGTTGTTAGCGAAATGATTGCCACCGCACTTAAAACATCCACCCAGAGGTCCTTTTCTCTCAATCTTATTCTGGCTGAAACTTGTTCCTTGTTGCCCATTATTTTTATTATTCACAATAGTTCTACCTACTATTCCTCTTTTATTGATAGGCCTGAACTTTTTGTTTCCCTTTTTCCATGTGGGTTTACTTGTGGTTGGTGTTTGAAAACTGTTATATTTCCTTCTATTTTCCTCTTTAGAGGCATAAATACTTTGCAGCTTTTGTTCTTGCTTGATAGCTTTTTCAAACACTGTTTCCATCGAAGTAGGTCCATGAACATCTACCTCACCACCAATGCTAGGATTCAATCCCATTATAAATTTTCTCACTCTAAACTTCTCATCCCTTTGATACATAGGAACATATTTCAGCAATTGAGTGAAACGTTCCCAATATTTTGTAACTAAGTACTTTCCTTGAGTCATATTTTGGAATTCTGCCATCTTTTGGTCAAAGTATAGCTGAGGTAGCCATCTTTGATGGAAGTAGGCCTTAAACTACTCCCACATGATCATACAAGAATTAATTCCTAGTTCCATTTTCCAATGCTTATCCCCATACTCCTTTTGTCTCCTCTGAAAAGTCCCTAATCTCAAAATACTTTTCCATTTCGGATAGCCAATTTTCAGTGCCATCCCCAAGAGTTGTACCATAAAATTTAGGTGGGGATATTCTTTTAATGTCCCTCACTAACTTAGTAGCCAGCCTTGCTTTCTTATTTTCCCTTTCATTCAGGTGCTCAGGTTGATCATCATATTGCTCATCACCCTAATTCTCATCCCTACGATCCTCATTCTCTTCACCACCCCAACCTTGTTGTTCTAAGGCAACAAATCGGTTTGGGTGTCATTCAAAAGGTTCAGGATTCCTTCTAACTTAGCAGCCATATTATCTGGCACATCATCAATATTTACCCCACTGTCACTCGCCATATTAGCTCTTATTGCCGACCTAGTCAAAGTTTCTTGTTTTTATAAAAGAGGATACTTTTTATTAGAACGTGTGTCCCATTAATGTCCAAGTGTTTGAGCCTCTGGCTTTGATACCAAAATGTAACACTCAAAATTACTAGAACTAGAAAAATGGGGATATTTTTAAAAAAAAAAACATACATAAAAATAGATTACGCAGCTGCATTCATACATATTTATTTAATCAAATTATTTAAATCAAATTTGTTCTTTTGATCTATCTGATAACTTCCGTGTAAGCCATGTGTGGCTGAGAAGGGTGTATCCAGATCTCCACAATCTCCCTTCGCCACTACTTTGAGTGACAATGCTTACTAGCATTTTGGCTCAACCTTTTCAGTCATGGGAACCATGTGAAAGTCCTTGGGTCTACCACGAAGCTAGTTTTCTGACTTTGTATTCTAGTATCGACCATTGCCTACCTCATGTTCAGTGTTCAACTTCCCATGATCAAGTTACTGGCAATTTTAATTTAATTGGAGGACTAGGTGATCAGACAATGCACAACCATCAATGCATTACTTTGGCCAAAGTTTTCCGTCGTGTAGGTTATGGCTAAACTCAAGACAACACACTAGTCTTATGAGTTTAAGTCTTCCGCCACCTCACAACTATCCCTTTCACAGTTATCTAGATCTTATAGTTTGTATTTACTTTATTTCCAATTTAACCTATCTTGCAAGAGTTTATATCGAGATAAATGCCAAAGGCCAACTAGGATCATCATGAGATAAGTACATTCATTATGCTGAAATGTATCTATTTTAGTATTTCGCATGTACTTATCCCTTAATATGCTTAATGGATCTTTTCATCGATTTATCTTCCCATTTAGTTTCTCATTTCTTGATACTTGGTTTTTTAACCTTAAATTACCTTTTACACTATACCCTTCCATTCTCTATACAACAAGATTTACAATCTTATCATATTAATAGCAAGTTTATCGAAAGGCGAATTAAATATATTGAAACATGTATATTTAATTATTCCTTCGATTAGTTATGCCACTAAATAGCTTATTTAATTTAGAAATAAAGACAGTTGATTGTTACAATAATTGCCCAACTATCGACTTCATACATTGACAAATATCAAATAAATAAATATATCAATTTATGATAAGTAAGATTTCTCACTTCTAATATTTATCATTTACTCATATTAAGATATTCTTTCATACAAGGTAATCATCTCTTTATTAAAATCATAAATTACATATGCCGTTAAGGCGAATTATATAACTATTATGGTAACTCTCACATAGTGAGGTTTGAATATTAACAATGGGTCCAAGATCCCAATAAATTTAGTCAAAATTATGGGATATCATCCTTCTACAAATTGAAATCCAAGTATCTCATTCAGATCCATGCCACGATTAAACTTCACAAGACACGAGTTTCCGCATATCCGAACGTGACGGCTAGTTGTCCTGCAAGACTGGAGTAGTGGTATGTTGTCAGTTCAAAATGAACTGGCATGAATATTAACTCCAATTTCTGATGCAATTATTTAATAAAATATGAAACGATATACAAGTTATTTATCAACAAACATATGGTAATACAGCGGAGGATGTATTATTACATGTTTTTCATCAAGATACAACTATGAATGTACACAAATAGAACAACCAATTTCTATTTCAGCAATCATGTTTCACTCTAATCACAAGGATCAAGACATAATCAAACCATAATCATTCAACATACGAATTCTGATTAAACCACAAGCAAATCATGCTTCACATGGTATAGATTCAACTATTATTTTTCTTACCTTCCAATCAACAAACAACTTAACAAAATTGTCTGAAATCATCATTTCCAAATACCAATTAGACATATTCTCCTAGGTAATGAGCAGCTCTATAAAATGCACAATAACTCTCTTTTTAAAACAATCAAAATACATTTATATATGTTTATAGGAACAATCCAGCTAAACAAAGTGTAGAAACACCTCTATTAAATCATTTTAACAGTTCTTTCAGTAACTAATGAGATCAATAAAACAAATTAACCCACATACCACAGGATGATAATTTTAAAGTATAATTGCATAGAATAACAACAATAAGTTTCTAGCACTTCTAGTAATGAAATCCTTTAAGAAAAACTAAGTCATCTTACATAGACTATTAACACTAATTTATTTTTCAATCAGGTAACAGAATTATACCTACAGGAAAATCAAATTATACATATCCAAATATGTTCATTTTAGCATTAATTTCTTTTCTGTTTAGAAATTATTAGAATCCGGAAGAAAATATATCAGGAAAAATGATGAAATACCTGGTAAAAATATTTTTCACACTACCCAGAAATTGCTTTGCTCATACAAATAAATTATTATTTGACTGTAATAAAACCCAGAGGTAGAAATCAATTTGGGTTTCAAGAAATCAAATTTAAATAGAGAATAAAATAAAATAAAAATTGATTAGGAACACTGTACGAATGAAAATGAACACGTGACCTTCAACCGCACTCGACCCCCGAGGTCGTGCCGAGCAGCCGATGTTTGAATGTGTGTGGCTAACTATAGGAGGATCAGTGACTAAGATCTGGTAGTGTGATCTCCTGGTAGCCAAGTTGACAAAGGGGAAACTTAAAGGCTATGAATGGGTAGCGTAAATTCCCTATGGTTTGTTTACCTAATTTGGATCTAAGTGCTAAACTAGTTTGAAGTGTCCATGTAAACGAATGAAATTAATAATCTACGCTACTGCTTAAAGGAAACTGATCTAAAAAATCACATAACCAAAATATTACAATCACAAACAACAATTCAATTTTATTCTAAATAATCAAATCTACTTCTACATTAAAACTAAACAAGAAAATAACCCAGTGTGGTTATTTTCCTGTGTTGAGTGTATTGAATCTAAACTAACCTAAAACAAGTGATTTTCCAAATGATCTATGATGTGTAGACAACCTCCTACATATATTCTCTCCTTCAGATCCACAGGGATGGGAAGAAGAGGATCCATCACCGGGATTGCTATGAAAGATTCAAACCCTCTTGGAAATTAACTAACTACTTGCAAATGAAAAGAAATTGATTCTTACTCTATTTGATATGGAATTGAAATTAATAATTTGATAAAAAAGAAAACAAATACACAACTCAAACCTGGAAGAGTAATAACCTTAGTAAATCTAGTAGTATCAGTATCTGTCCCCTCAGTTATTTCCTTTCGTTCTTTGAGTGTTCATGTGAGTCTAAGGATGGGAATGCAAAGAACAGCAACAAGAGGATGGCACTTGAGCAATGGCATCTTAGAAGCAATCTGGATGCAATGCAAGTAGGAGAGAGATAGCACAAGATATCTAAGCTTGTTTATGCAATTCCTAGCAAGATTATGGTAGCAAAACAATACAAGATACACAAAATTCTCAGGTAGGCCCTTTGCTTGAATACAAGCATGGAATATATAGGAATGGAAGATAGAATATTACTTCATGCATAAGGAATTGAAGAGGCAGTTCCACTCATTAAATCTATTTAAAAATAGAAGGAACTAGGAGAACCAAGCAAACACATCTATTTTTAGCAAATTCGGCTCACGGACGCATTCAAAAATCAAACTTAAGTGAATCATCACATGCAATTTCTCACTTGAAGATTCTAGAAAAATCAATCAGGACCGCGCCTGCATAGGAGGCGGTTTTAGAACCGCCACCCTACGGGTGGCATTTTGAAAATCGTCACCCAGGTAGGGCGGCGGTTTTGAAACTTAAGGCCAAAACAAGCACGGAATGAAGGGGAAAACTGGAAAAATGCAAGGAGAAGCTATGTAAGGCTATTTAGGCTACAAACATATATATTGTAAGTGGGCTTTGGAGCTCGAACACCTTCTCGAAAGGATTTTGAATCATCACTGGGAACTTTTGTAACCATTTTCCCACCAATGTAGCACATGCAATTTTGGGTGCATACATATTGCCCCCTCGAAGAAGCATCTTAGCCCTAAAGAGGCGTAAAATGTAGATTTTGAGTATGGCGTTCCTGAAATGGGGTGTTAGAAGCTATACCTGACATGCCCATGTGTTGAAATCTCACCATCCAAACTCATGTTACCTGCAAGAGAAAGAGAAGACTCAAGTGCAGATAGATAAAATATTGAAAAATAAACACTAAATTAAAATGACAAGAGGACTTACCATTTGTGTGGGGATATAGAAATATACTTGCGCCAACACTCCAGCCCTATGAACACATACACTCAAAATGAAGTTATAACAACATATATATATACCTAAACAAACTCATTTTCAAATTCATTTGCGCATACTGACTTGGTGATTTTTGAGCTCTGAGCCCATGGTGACCCTTTTTTTTCGTTTTTAAGAATGGTTGAATTGGAATGGATTTGCGTTAGGCTTGCCCCTTTGCTTTTTGAATACTTTTGAGAATAACTCCTAAGAAATTCGTAACTAGAGCGGTCATAAGGGGCCTCAAAGGGGCGGATAGGTAGAGTGCCATTATTTCTTAGCCTCCATTTTGTGAGGCATATGTGATGTTTTGGTACTTCGTGCCCATTGTGAGTGTTTTAACTGCACCTAGTGCATGATGACATTGTATACAAACTTGATCCACTATGATATATACAGACTCTATTTTTGGTTCGAAATTCCATTGTATCCAAGTTGACTCTCTTTGGCTTATCTCTCATGTGTACTCTTAGATGTTTAAAATCTCTACTTTTTTATGCTTTTCAAAATGTATGCAGTGGATATGAATGATAACAGAATGATTTCTTTTTGTATTTCATAATGCTGATATATGATAATGCGAACACCATGTGATGTTGAACTTTAGTTTCTTTAAGCAATCTTTGATACTTCATATTTGTCTTGACAAAACGTGATGACATAATGATATGATGAATATATATTCTTACCCCACTCCTAACCCCACACAACTAGTAAGATGCGAGGACTCAACACCGAGAGTTAGAAAGGGCACAAGCCATGACATTTGTTGAATGGTAATGGTGAGACGAAGACAGAGGTTTGAAAGAGCCAAATTGGGACACTACAACCTGACCCCACTGATGCTACCCTATAGTTTAGAATGTGAATTGCTCTATAGTTTATCTAGACTTGGATCCGTAGATGGCCACTTGGTTGACAAAATCTAGTTTTTAGGGTTTTTAATTCTCTTGGAATTTTGAACATCAAATTCACTTTTTTTTACTTAAGATTTCATAGTAATTTATTTAATTGTTTATGACTTTCAGGTTTATCAAAGAGACCCCCTACACCTTGCCCCACGCTACCAGTAGGAAGCATAGGCTTATCACCATGGATAAAACATAGGTGAGTAAGGGCATTTCCTTCCTTTCCCAACCCTACGTCACTAGTAAAAGATGCAAGCTCAACACCGAAGGTTGGTAGGGCAAAGAAATGTGTAAAATAAAAATTTTTGTTGATTTGAATTTGACTTACTTATTTGGGCAAAAATGTTTAGAATGTTCTTATTTCCAAAGAGATTTTTATGGGATAGATGTGACACCATGAAGCTTCTAGAATAGACCATGAACAAAAGACACCTATCCTAAGAAGAAACCAAAATTAGAACCAAGTATGCAGGCCTTGGTATGGTTACTGTCAAAACTTTGTCTTGTCTTGTTGGAACTAATGAAATGATGTAGAAATAGTTAATGATACAATGAATATTTGAAGAGACATGATTCGAATGTTTTGCCAAATCTTTTAGAAGTTTTTAGGAGTTGTTGTAAGAATAAATCCCTTGATCACACTTTTTACAAAATGAACAGACAAATGAAAATGCAATGCAGATGCAATAATGTACATATGAGAATGTTGATGGATCATGCGTAGTATCTCTTTAGGTGAAGGGAGTTCATAGATTCACTAAACTCCTCACCTTCTAGAGTACACAAATGGAATGTGCCATTTTTATAATTTTCCACCACTCGATATGGACCTATCCACCTAGGACTAAACTTTCTTCCCGCCAGTCTTCTTGTCAATTCAGCTATCGAGCCTTAACACCAAATCTCCTTTGTATATCTCACGTTCATATACCTTTTTATTATATTTTGAGCCATGCAATCAGGGTATACACTGTGTCGTTGCTCAACATTCAATCCAACTTAATCGAGGCTTTCTAATTGGGAGAGACGAGCTTCTCGATAACCCTCTTCTCCTAGGATCCCATGTAACGAAATGCGGAGGATGGGTAGTTCAACCTCCAGTGGTAGAACTGCCTCAACACCAAACACTAAAGAAAATGGATTTGCTCCCATTGGTGTTCTAACCGACGTTTGGTAGGCCCATAAGGCTGGAAAAAGCTTCAGATGCCAATCTCATTTATTCTCCTTAACAATTTTTAGAAGAATGGACTTTAAAGTCTTATTAGTAGCCTCATCTTGTCCATTAACTTGAGGGTAATAGAGAGAAGTTGTGTGATGACTTATTTTGAACTTTGTACACAACTCACGCACCTCGTCATTTTTGAAAGACGTGCCATTATCAGAAATAATGACCTATGGCACCCCGTACCTACAAATGATCTGGTTCAAGATGAACTTAGCGATTACAGAGCCAGGGACAAGTGGTAAGGGGCATGGCCTCTACCCACTTGGTAAAGTACTCCGTGGCTTTGATTATGAAATTATGTCCATCTGTTGATGAGGGAGAGAATTTACCTATCAGATCTAGGCCCCACATGGAGAAGGGCCATAGAGTTGCGATCGGTTGTAAAGCTTGTGCTGGTATGTGGATTTCATGGGAAAACTCTTGACACTTGTGGCATCTATGCACAAACTCTACCACATCATGTTTGAGGGTGGGCCAAAAATATCCCATCCGATGTATCTTTCGGGCAGAGTGTGGTTGCCATTATGACCACCACATACCCCGCTATGTGACTCATAAAGAATATTTTAGACTCTTTGGAATCAACACATCTCAATAGCATTCCGTCAAAGGCTCTGTGATAAAGCACATGTTCCAGGATGACGTACTTGGCGGCAATTATGCATAACTACCTTCTTTGTTGTGACATTTCCCCTTCTGGGTACGTGTGGTCCATGATGAAATTGATGATGTCAGTGTACCAAGGACATACAGAGATAGGGGGCCTGGTTTCAACAAAGTATATGCACTCATCGGGAAAGTCCAAATCTACCAAATCACCCCCGTCTAATGGATTATCAGCCAACCAATCTGCAATGATTTGACCCTTAACGATTTTTTATTTACAAATGTTAGCTCGAACTCACCCATTAATGTAATGAAACACCTAGACTTTTTAGACAAGGATCCTTGCATGAGGAATGTTTGTAAGTGGTCTGACTTGACGATGACCCTTTTCTCTTGATTAAGCATGTAATGTCTTAAGCGCTTGGTTGTGAAAACTATGGAAAGGCATTCCTTTTTTGCCTGCGTGTAGCATGTCTCGTAATCGAGTAACATCTGACTGATAAAATAAATAGCCCGTTCTCATTTTTCATCGTCCTCTTGTGCCAACATATAGGCCAATGAAACGTCTGTAGCCCTACGAATATAAGATCAAAGGGTGATATGACCTTGGTGGCATTAGTGTGGGAGGGGATAACAAAAATTGCTTAACTACTTGAAGGCCTCATCACATTCCTCTGTCCAATCCAGGCTATAATATTTCTTTAAAAAATTGTTTATTGGATGAACGGAAAAGGTCAAGTTAGGGATGAACCTTTGGATTGCACTAATTTTCCCAAGGAAAGATCTAATACCCAGACTTGTCCGATGGCAAAATCATTTCTAACATAGCCGAATTTTGGCTAGGTCAACATCAATTCCTCATAAAGATATAATGTAGCCCATGAGCTTTCTACCTGTTACACCAAATACACATTTCTCTGGATTCAATGTGACTCCATACTCAATCAAGCGTGAGAGAATGATATGAAGCACCTTTGGGTGATTACAGCACTTTCTGACCTTAGTCAGCTAGGTCATCCACGTAGGATTCTACAATCTTATGAATAAGATCATGGAATATGTAGGTCATTGCTCGTTGGTACGTAGCACCAACATTCTTAAGGCCAAATGGCATGACAGCATAACAATAAGTTCCCCACGGAGTTATAAATGTAGTTTTAGCTTGATCCTCAGTGGATATTTTGATTTGATTGTATCCCAAAAACCCATCCATGAGGGAAAACAACTCAAATCCAGTTGTTGCATCGACGATAACATCAATGGGTGGTAGTGGGAAATCATTCTTGGGAAAAGCCTTGTTGATGTCCCGGAAGTCTATGCAAATACAGATCTTTCCATTTTTTTAGAACACGGACAATGTTAGATACCCATTGTGAATAATCAACTGGCTTGATAAATCCTACATGGAGAAGCTTCGTTACTTCTTATTTTACCATAAGGGCCACCTTAGGCTTCATAGGTATTTGTTTTTGCTTAATTGGTTTCACGTCCACTTAGTAACAATATTGTGAACTGCGATGTGTGGTGCGATTCCATTCATTTCCTTATAACTAAATGCAAAGGCCTTCCAATGTTCCTTAAGGACTTGGGTATGAATTTCTACTTCCTTGGAGTTAAAGAGGACCCTAGTTTTAATATTTGTGGTTCCTCCTCCATTTTGATGTTTATATCAATCATTCCCTCAATTAAGGAGGCATTACCCTCCTCAAACTCAGGTGGGGCTGGTGGAAACTCCAAGTCCCCTTCCTCTTCTACCTCGTAAATTTCAAGATCTCTTCCCAGAGATGACTCAATCATTGGATTCCCAAAATAAGAGGAGGAACACGGAATTAAGGAAAATTCTACCTCTTGACAAGTAAGATGTAAATCTGCCAAAGCATTTAAATAAGTTAAGGTTGACTCATCCCCATCGACAGGGTCCAAAGAGTCAAACTGGCCCTCATCTTCCACATATGTCAACAATGACATCACTAGCACTTTACAAATCAATTATTCAGAGACGGAGTGAAACTATGAAGTTGGTGTCCTCTAAATCATTACTTGGGGTGAAGTGTGAGGTGGAAGTCACTATAGGAGTCTGAGAAGGTTCTGTTCACATGGAACTACCTCGATTGATATGAAATCAAATCCCTTGGTTAGGTCCAACACGACAGTTTTATAGAGTTGTAAGTGTTTATCCCTAGTCTCGTATACCTCGAATACCTGATTTACGACTAGTTGTGAATCACCCAACACCTTAATATTGAGGATGCCCATTCTCTTGGCTATAATGAGACCTAATAGAAGAGCTTCATACTCAGCCCCATTGTTTGTGCATTCAAAATTCAATTTGAAAGAAAAGGTAAGACCCTTCCTTCGGGCGAGGTAAGGATTGCACCTGCCCCGGCACCGAAGCGACACTTGGCCCCATCAAAGTGGAGAGTCCAACAATCACTCGGAAAGATAGATGTTGAGTCATCCTTTGTAAGTTATTCTTTTATTTTGGTTACATCTACCATGCAAACCTCATCTGCTAGAAGGGAACCAGGTCCCAAAGCACATCCCATACCCATGGAATCAAAGGGAAGAAGGATAGGCAAATCCTTTTCTAATAGTTCAATAATCTTTGTTGTAGTTCCTAGCGAAACTATCTCTACAACAACGCTTTCATCCTTGAAGGCCGAAATACCCTCGATCAAACCTATAACCTCTAATTTTGTCGTGAGAACCAACTTTTCTTCTGGTAACATGGTTATCGGTTTGTTTAACTGGTTAGTGGGAAGATTGAATTCAGAGTGGACCCCTGGCCTTTTCTTCAAGTTGGCCAGGTGTATGTCAAAGGGCTTTGGATCGCCTGAGAGACAAAGACTTTCCCTAAATGTAGGAATCTGACTTCTTGGAACAAGGTGGATGGGATTGCTTTCATGTGGTGTATCCAAGGGTGACCAAGAATCATATTATAGTTAGTTTCGATCTATAATATAAAACTCAGTAAGCACTTGTCTTGGGTCCAAGAGTGACCGAGTAATACTATGGTCCCGATCGAGGTCACCTTGAGACTATCATAGCCTCTTAATGTGTTTCACATCGAGGAGCAATTAGTCTCCCCATATCCTAACTTCTGAAGAAAAGAGAAGGGGGTGATGTTAATTATTGCCCCATCGTCGATCATTGCATGCTTCACATAGTTGTTATAGATCCAAACTTGTAAAAAAGGTGGATCACCTCTACGAGCTATTTTGGCATCTGTAGGCATTTTTCTTATGTCAAATACAAACCCAATATCCCTTTCAGGTTGTCTGGAGGGAAAATTCAAAGTCTATATGGTTTATTTGCACCTCTAGTGGCGGGGTAATGTTAGCCAAATGGCCAAGACCGAGCGCTTCCAAGAGAGTGGCTCGATGAGTGGGAGAATTCTTCAGTAGATCTAAGAAGGAAATGTGTGAAAAGGTCTTGGTTAGATCACTGATCAAGTCATAAGCCCCTACTAGCTTGCTTAGCGTGTCATGAGCATTATTTGAGACAACTGGGTAAATCGGGATCATTGGCTGTGATGAATAGTCTCTGGCTCTTGTTGTAGCGTTAATCTGGAGTTCAACATCCAACTCAACCAAACCTACAATCTTCATTTGCTAGTGACCATCCAAAGGAGGTGCCACCTATGGGTTTGATGAAGTTGAGGCTTCATGATCATGAGTCCCTATTACAATGCCTTTATTCGAACCATTAGGATCTAGTCTTCCATCCTTTCGGACGCATGGGGAGAGGATCATTAAAGATTCCCAATGGCATGTTCTATGGAGACACTAGTCCCATATAGGTGTTTTGATTAGGTGTAGTTGGATTGGCCAGAAACATGTCAACAAACAACTATCTTTGGTCTTCTAGAAAACGTTGCAAAAACTTATTACAATCGCGGAAAGTTCTTGTGTCATGCCCATGGACCCTATGGAAACCACAATACAAGTTAGGATCATAATCTCGAGGCCTTTGGTTGGTTCCTTGTTGTGGTCCAAAACCATGGTTATTGTTTGGTTGTTGACTGTTATAGTTAACACTTTGGAACCCTTGCCCCTAGTTTTGGAATTGGTTAGGGTATTGACTAGGGCTTGGGGTGGAATTTTCTTTGTGGCTGAGGTTGTTGCTATTGTTGGGGATGATTAAAATCCACAACGTTTATTGAGGGTGAGAAATTGTTGCTCCTCTTATTGCTATCATTGTTATTCCCATTGTTGTTATTCGGTGTACCTGTACCAGTGGGACTAACAACATTAGGATTTTTGGGTTGGTCTGTTACACCGTCGGTTGTGACTCCATGATTCTTGTTAAGGATATTTGGTACTTGATTGTTATTTGTATTGTTGGAGTAGCGGGAGTGTTTTGAGAAGGGGTAACTAACTTCCCATTTTCTCTGTAGGTCTTACGACCATTGTCGATGAGCTGTTTGGTCGATCCGAAGAGCACCCTCTAACACCTCTTCATAGCTCCTTAGCGGGAAATTTTGAACCTCTTCCTTCATCTCTCTATTGAGGGAGTGGAGGAACAAATCACAAAGTTCCATTTGGTCCATGTTTGGAGCACTTGCGGAAGAGTAGAGAACATGTCGCTACCTCTGAATGAAGTGAGCTATGTAGACTCATTATGTTCTTGTTTGATATGAAGAAATTCTTTGATTCCTATTTGTAAAATCTTTTTCATATCAAAGGCTTTGATAAAATCTGACACTAGTTGCTTGAACGAGTGTATCTAAGCCTCCGGTATCCTATAATACCAATTGAGAGCAATACCTTCAAGTGTCTTAGGGAAAATCTTTGCAATGACTGCATCCCATAGGAGTAGCTCTCGAATGGTTGTTGCATAAGCTTTGATGTGGGCATTTGGATCACCCTCCCCCTTGAACTTCAGGAGATCATGAAAGGGTCTCGAGAGCATGACTGCCCGAATGGAGAAATCTAGGGGTTCTTTGAGATATTCAAAATAAGTCCCCATTGCATATGTTTCCACCATCGAATACCCTTGTTGGGGAGGTGGGGGCTGTGTTGGATGCTGAAATGGGACATCATAAATGTTTGGTAGGGCGTATGACATCCCATGCATTTTCCATATGGACCTAGGTAGGTGTACATGTCCCCCTGTGGAGATTTAGAATACATGTGCATATAAGGGGGTTGGTTACTTTGATATGGAGCTGAAGGCGCGAAGCCAGGGAACGTCACATTTCTAGGCTGGTATAGCATTTGAGAACGCACTTCCTAATGGCACCTATTGTAGATGACCATATGTGGCTTGAGGAGACATACCCAAGGTACCCATCCCAGTTATCAAGTCTACATGGTTTAGAATATTCATGTAGAGTGGCGGGTTCTAGGTAGTTGGTATTTGCCCATGGTTTTATGGGTAAGAAGGAGTCCACGCTTGCCTGCATATGAATTCTGTGTATTCTAGGAAATCTCTAACTCCCTGACCTTATCAACCAAAGCTGAAATGACATCGCCCATTGACGGGGCGGTGCCCTGCTTAGACTCCTTTGGTTGAACCCTTGAAGGTTGCTGAGGAATATGGTTTCTGCTATGAAGTGTTCACGATGTTTCCACCCCTCATTGGTTGTATTTTCAGTTGGTGGCGAGGTAGAGTTATTGTTTTGAAGTGGGACACTACCTTGCCCTTGCAACCTATCAAATTATTGGTTCATTTGTTGGAATTTCTGCTCACTCCTAGCATATCATGTTAGATACTCCTCATCAAGATGGGGGAGTGGATCGGATTGCACGGTGATGGGTTTTGAAACAATACCTAAGGAGATGAACTAGTTTCTACCAGTAAATGTCATGTTATTTGAACTTGATTGTTCAAGGGGGTAAGTCTGAGTGATCTGATCCAATTCTTCGATGCGTATGAAGAACCAACATTGGTTCCCTGAAGTAGAGGATTTTGAGTGGATGAGCGGTTGTCTGCCCATGTTGAAAGTGAAGGTGACTGTTGTGGTATGTTTGACTGATATTGGTACATGTCAAAACCCGAATGGGTCGACCGTACTTGTCATATCCCGACATATCGGGGGGTATAAGAATACCTGCAGAATAAAGGATGGACAAAAGTGGAAACACTTAGAGACTAGCTCTTCACATCGGGTTCACCAATTTGTATGGATGAAAATGAACACATGACCTTCAACCACACTCAACCCCCAGGTCGTGCCGGAGCAGCTGATGTTTGAATGTGTGTGGCTAACTATAGGAGGATCAGTGACTAATATCTAGTAGTGTGATCTCCTGGTAGCCAAGTTGACAAAGGGGAGACTTAGAGGCTATGAATGGGTAGCGTAAATTCCCTATGGTTTGTTTACCTAATTTGGATCTAAGTGCTAAAATAGTTTGAAGTGTCCATGTAAACTAAATGAAATTAATAATCTACGCTACTGCTGAAAGGAAACTAATCTAAACAAATCACAGAACCAAAATATTACAATCACAAACAACAATTCACTTTTATTCTAAATAATCAAATCTACTTCTACACTAAAACTAAACAAGAAAATAACCCGGTGTGGTTATTTTCTGTGTTGAGTGTATTGAATCTAAACTAACCTAAAACAAGTGATTTTCCAAATGATCTATGATGTGTAGACAACCTCCTATAGATATTCTCTCCTTCAGATCCACAGGGATGGGAAGAAGAGGATCCATCACGGGATTGCTATGAAAGATTCAAACCCTCTTGGAAATTAACTAACTACTTGCAAATGAAAAGACATTAATTTTTACTCTATTTGATATGGAATTAAAATTAACAATTTGATAAACAAAGAAAACAAATACACAACTCAAACCTGGAAGATTAATAACCTTAGCAAATCCATTAGTATCAGTATCTATCCCCTCAGTTATTTCCTTTCGTTCTTTGAGTGTTCATGTGAGTCCAAGGATGGGAATGCAAAGAACAACAACAAGAGGATGGCGCTTGAGAAATGGCAGCTTGGAAGCAATCTGGATGCAATGCAAGTAGGAGAGAGATAACACAAGAGATCTGAGCTTGTATATATAATTCCTAGCAAGATTATGGCAACAAAACAATACAAGATACACAAAATTCTAGGCTAGGCCCTTTGCTTGAATACAAGCATGGAATATATAGGAATGGAAGATAGAAGATTACTTCATGCACAAGGAATTGAAGAGGCGGTTCCACTCATTAAATCTATTTAAAAATAGAAGGAACTAGGAGAACCAAGCAAACGCATCTATTTTTAGCAAATTCGGCTCACGGACGCGTTCAAAAATGAACTTAAGTGAATAGTCACATGCAATTTATCGTGTGAAGATTCTGGAAAAATCGATCAGGACCGCCACCCTGCGCATGGAGGCGGTTTGAACCGCCACCTTGCCCGGGCTGGGCAGCGGTTTTGTAAACCGTCGCCTGTAGGCGGCGGTTTTGACACTTAAGGCCAAAGAAAGCACATAATGAAGGGGAAAACTGGAAAAATGCAAGGAAATGCTATGTAAGGCTATTTAGGCTACAAACATATACTGTAAGTGGGATTTGGAGCTCAAACACCTTCTTGAAAGGATTTTGAATCATCACTGGGGACTTTTGTAACCATTTTCCCACCAATGTAGCACATGCAATTTTGGGTGCGTATAAACACCCATCTGCGTGTTTTTCTAGGTTTTGCTAAAACCACACAAAGGAAACTTAAGAGAATACAAAATCCATCAATTTCCTTTTTAGATTTCATTTCCAAGCAATTAAATCAGAAGTTGTCCACAAATTCATTTAATTTTCATTTAAAACAGAATGTGTATTTCCTCATTATTTACAAATAATGATGCAGAGAAGGGAGAAGATATTCATGTCTGAAGTAAACCCAGAAATCAAAAACCTTCTACTCTTCCTGCTCCAACAAGTTGAATCCTTCTTTCCTCCAAAACTCACGCAGGTATTCCAGAAGAGAAGAATGAAAACATGCAAAGGAGAAATAAAAGAAAATAAAATGAAGAAACTATACTATAATGGAGAATTTTCGGGCTTCCAAGTGTTGCTTCATGCGTCAATGCATGCCACATACTTGGTGTCAGATGAAGGCGTGTCCCTTTTAAAACTCTCAAATTTTAAATATTAAAATATTATTATTATTATACTTTTTAACTTTTGATTTACATGCCAAATGCTTTTAGGATTTAAATATATAATTTCACAAATTAATAATGCATTTTTAAATTTTTATTTTAATTGATACCTAACTTTAATGGTAAAATTAATCATCATAATATAAGTCCACATATTGCCAACAATAAGTTATCATAATAATTATTCGAATTCCCATGTTCCATATAAAACATTCAAACAAATGAAAATCACCAAGTCCGTAAATAATAATTTGAATATTCTCATAAATTTGGTTTGATATAGCATTGTCAAATAAAATAGAGGCAATATTCATCATGGTCATTGCAAAAGTCAAACAAAACAAAAGACGACCAAACTAATTAAAATAAAGTAACCGGAATACAAATAACCGAAAGATTCACTATTTATTAATGAATCGTTTTACCTATGATTAAGGCCTAATCATGTTTTAGGAAGGATCATCAAGGTGGGTGCGGGGTTATTCGTTCCGCAATGTCATGCCCTGTAGCAGAAGCTGTGGGTCATGATACGACGAATCAAATGAATTTTATACCTAATGATGATATCGTCTAATCTTGTTTAGACTTAACCGTAGTTAATTTAACTTACAAGAAATTTTGGGATGTTATATCTAGCTTGTTAAGGATATTTCCAAGGGCATGATCTGATACAAATTTTTGAAGTGACAAAGGACTGGGGGGGTGAATCAGTTATTTATAAAACATTTCTCTTTTCAATTTCAAACATTAAACACACACCCTCATAAACTACAAACATTAAGCTTTATCATCATTAGATATAGTTCATTATGAAATGCATCCATAGTAGGAAAACAAGATATACTCAGCGCCTTTCTTTAATGATATTCAAAGTAGAGTACAATGACTTGATCTTCTCATTAACATCATTCAACTACAAAACATCAAGACTACTCTCCTTCATCAACTTGTTATTGCAGAGAATCCACCATCTTTGTTTCACTACAACCAACTACTAACCTAGAAAATAATTTCAAGGATGTTTTTCTAAGCCCAAGGGGTTTTGATTTATAGCAAAGTTTTCTTCAATAGAAGATAAAGGGGTTTTCATCAAAAATTTGCAAGAATAAATCATCTTCCTTTTTTACACCATCCACTTGACTCTTCATCTTACATTACCTTTTCATTTTTCATGCCTTAGACTAATTTTCACTGTTTGAGCCATATCAATCTCTTCCTATTCACCAAGTAAGTTCAAGATTCCTTTGACACTTGAAATTGCATAATAAATACAAATGTATTTTCATTTTCTCACAATGAGCTAGGGGAGTGTTACATGAGTTTGTAACTGTTTATGAACCTTTGGAATTTTTCAAAAAAAATCATTTGCTTCGACCTGGACCCTTAGGCTTCCTTAAGAGACTGGGAATTTGTACATTAACATTTATTTTTGAACTCAAACAACTTCTCTATTTTGAACTAACAAAAATGAGTTTACTCTAAGGTAAAGGATCCACTTACTTGTTAGAGCATGCTGGAACAAGATCATAAGCCTTCAACTGATCTCTAAGATAGCATAGGACTTTGAGACAAAACAGTTTTAGAGAAACATTGACATTGACAAATATATTACAGTTTCTTGACTAATTCATCCATACTGTCAACTGTGACAGTGAACCTGCTATGTAAAATTTACCTTTCATGTAAGAGTAAAAATCTTCCCACATTCCTTGATTCCTCTATCATCCTTTGGAGGCTTGACATGAATATTTCGATCACCTTTCATACTAAAATTGTATTTGGAAAGTGCTTCTATACTGGTTCATCACTATTACAAGTGACTTTGACTATCAAGACATTACAAGTGCTCCTTTAAACTGGTTAGACCACAAATGAGCTGCGTGAAAGGTTGAAGGAGCTTCTATTTCGAGATTAAGAAAGAAATTGCACTAAAAAATACCCAACTCAGACCTTGCACACTGTCCCAACAGATTCAAAAAATATGTCAACAATTTCTCACTGTGCACTTGATGTAAACAAAAAATTTATTTTGGAAATAATTCTTGCCTTCAACATAGAGGTCTTCACAAGTTTTCAAGGATTTTTGTTGGATAAATTATGAGATTCAAACAAGAAGGGTTTCAAACCCTATAACCAGGTTATGGAGCAACTGTGCATACCCGAGACCACATTAAATTGTTTTTCAAGCTCAAATCATGATGGAATTTGAAATTCCCAACTACTGATGCTTTGTGAGACCAACTTCCAACTTTCCGAAACAATTAAACACCATGAAATGGCTTCACTTGCTCCCAGCAATCAAGAATAATAGTGTACAGTGTGATACAAACCCTGACAACAGTGTCTTCTAGATCAAAGTAAGATGATTCTAGGTCTATAATAGTGCATGGTGAGGCTTGAGTAAATTATTTATAATCCTTGGGTCATATTGGAATAGTCACCAACACCTTTTAGAGAAATTATTTTTCTTTGAATGTAGACTCTGTCATTTGCAAATCATACATGGTTCCTTCAAGCATAAAATTTTAACCTTACTCGCTTCTCCATGTTTTAGGGATCTAAAGCTAAGAAGACCAAATGAGCACGTGAAGACACATTTTGTTACAACCTATAGTCACTTGAAGAAATGCATTTAGGCTTGTATCATAAACACTGGTGGCTCCAACTACATGCCTTGCTTCCATCTGGTATAGTTGGGGTCAAAATTTTGACTTGGAAAAGTTTTTCTAGCCTTTTGAGGAGTGAACATAGTTGCAACCAATGATTTAGAGTTGGGAAACTTATGTTTAGCCTATAAAATCAAGAAGAAGCCCTGGAGAGAGAGCAAAGATTGGAAGAAGAATGCACATAATTGTCTTAAAACTTGTCCATTTCACCTAAATTTTTTTATTATGCTTAAATATTGAAATCCTATACAAATATTCCTTCTATGATTTATTTGAAGGAAGCAATTTATTTTTTTCTTGAGTGCTAAGAAGTAAGGCAACTTATTATACACTTTTCAAAAAGCTTGTTTTAGAGAAACTAGCATAACTTTCACATACCATATCAAAACTTGATAAAATTTTACATGAAGCACTACAAGACATCCCTCTTCACATTAAATGTGTTGGTTAGCCATATGTATTCTTGTACCTCTCAGACCTATCTCATTTGCATCAACCTACACTGTAAGTTCTCAAAGTCAACCTTGGATAGCTTTTGAATTTTTCCTCCAGGAGATAAAATAAATCTTGTTTTATCTCACACATTCCCTAGAAAACATTTATAGGCTGCTCCCATGCTTATATTACCTTCCCATGACCTATACCATCCTTTCACACCTCATAAGGCTCCAAAAATAGGCCTAAAACAACTAGTTTCAACTGCAGCTTCCACCAAATGACATGGAACACATTGTAAGAGTTATACCAAAAGTAAAAGTGGAGTACATTAGACCCTCCTCATTATACATATGTCATATTTTATTATAATAATTTTTTACCCCAATGGCAACTCAGCTTACTAGTACACGTATATGGGAAAAAGTGGAAAGTGGACTGAAAAGGAAAAATCCAAGTTGAATCAGGTCTTTAAAATGGTGGTAATGGAATTAGTAAGTCCTTTAGATCAAAATCATATAATTTTTGCCCTCTGAACTCAATGTCTTGCTCCCAAACCCAAAAATTTTGAGATTGATGACATCACCATTCCAAAAAGTTTGGACGGGGTTTTGTAGGCTTGATGTTCCTTTATCCCTTTTTCCCTTGGTGCAAGGGGACATGAAAGATACAAAAATGCACTCCCCCATCAAGTGTTATGTTATGTCACTTAAAGTGATTAAAACATGGTATAAACTCACCAGTAAGTTGGATTTTGACCACTTTTCATGACATATAGACCCATGGTGACCATTTGAATGTGTGATGTCCCTAAATACCTTTATCCCAAATTATAAGGGGGCATGTGGGACACAAAAATGCACTCTGTAGTGCCGTTTAAACAACCACTTGAGACCTAAGAAATAACCTAGGGTTAGCTAGAAAATTATAGGATAATTTTTTTATTAGAAGTATCTACATTCAGGTTGCCAAACATCAGTTTTCACTAACAGGTTTCAGAACAAATCCTATTTACCAAAACACAAGTTTCCTTTATTAACTTATATCAAGTTCACAAGGTTCAAAATTTAGGGTTATATGCTTTAGTTAGGTTCAGGGAGTAGTTTACCCCCATACCTGCTCTCTAATAGGCTCATAGTTTCAACTAGATTTTTCTCTTACTTAACACTTCTAAAATTTCCCTAAACCATTTCCAATGGATAGGAAATTTTCTCACCTTTCCGGTGATATAAGGAAGTCCTCCTAACTCCTTGTAGAACTCAAGATATGAGTGAGCGGACTTCCTAGAGCAAATTTTCCCTAGAGGGACACGTGGCAGTTTGGCGGGTCGCGGGGCGGCATAGGGAATTTTTCCAACGCAAAGCGAAAGGGAAAAAAGAATTCTACTCCCCCGTAGGTCCCCGGGAGGACACGTGTCGAGTCCTAGTGCCGAGTGAAAGAGGAGAAGGGAAGGGCAGAGTAGCGGGTTGATTTGGAGACCAAGAGGAAGAAGGGGACACGCAAGCCCGCGCGCCGGTCAGAGAAGGAAAGGCTGAGGGAGGAGGCGGAGTTGCGGGCCGCGGGAGGAATATAAGAAATTTTCCCAAGGACCAAAACTCAAAACAAAAAAGGGTTCCGCCCACCCACTGCCACCCCAAAGTGCCACGTGGCACTTTCTCATTAGCTGCGTGTGGCGGGGCCAAAATGAAAAATTTTCCCAAAAATTTCAAAGGGATAAAAAGTTAAAATGAACTATGCCACTGCCCAACCCCTATAGGACACGTGTCGCCCTCGAATTGGTTGTGGGTCGGTGGAGGGAAAATGAAAATATTTCCCAAGCAAAAATTTTCAAAAACATAAGTTTTAATTTTCGGTCCGCCCTTCCACCGTGCCACGTGGCAACATGTGATTGGCTGCGGGCTAGAGGGTTTGTGGAGTAAAATGGGAAAAATTTCCCAAGGAAATTTTTAAAGGGGTATGTTTTTAAATTTGGTCTACCCTCCCAGGGTGCCACGTGGTAGTCCCCGATTGGTTGTGGGATGGCGGGGCCATGAGACCTTTTGAGAAATTTTTCCAAAGTCCAAATTTAAATTTTTTCTATAGTTAGATTAATCTTATTTTTTTTTGAATGCCAAATTGAAGTAAAACTTCAAATGGCCATAACTTGAGCTAGAAAGCTCGATTTTGGGAAAACTAGGACTTTTCAAAAAGCTCTTGATGCCCTCTTTGTACAAGGATAATAAATTTTGGAAATTGATGAAGTTTGAGTGGTAAATTTAATGAAAACAATCTGCAGATTTTTAATTAGTGAACTGGTAGTTTTCAAATTCTCAATTTAGTTAAATTAGAACTCCTCCTTCACTCAACATATCGAACAGACATGGAGGATCAGTCTAGGGAGGGTTTAGAGTGTTTTAGGGAAGTTGATTTCTCCAATTTGTTCAAGGTTGCATTTTTCCAGTAATAGACAGAAAAACGACTGTGCAAGTTCCCAATTTGATTTTACAGTCTCGAAGGTTCATTCTTAAATGTTGAGGTCAATTTAAATCCTTTAAGTATTACTAGATCTGAATTTCCAAAGTTTGAACAACTCATTTTTATTAAAATGTGCATTGCCAGAATGAAGTTTAAAACAGTGAATTGTTTCTCTTAAATTTGTTTATCAATTTTGTCTTTTGAAGGTGCATATGATCCCTAAACTAGTCAAATACATTTAATTAAAACCAATCAACCATTCAATAATAATTTTGCAAGGTCTTATTTCTAAATGCAACTCATTCCAAGAGAACAATATGCTCTTTTATTTCATATGCATGCTTCTTTTCCAAACAGCAAATTACAATCTTTAACAACAATTTCAAATCTAATACTCAATGCAAACTTGAGGAGAAGATGCAATCTTTATTGATTCAACAACTACATCTTTACAACTTATCATTTTTCCATTTTGATTTGGTTTCAAAATATAAAATACAATACATATAATATCATTTACATTTCTCTTCCCAAAACAGATGACAATTATAAATCTCCTTTACATTTCTCAATCCAATTTCAATCTTACATTGCCAACACAAGTGTCTTCACATTGCAAACATTATACAACTCATCCACTCAAGGTGGGAAAGGTTACAATAAACTTTTCTCAAAAGAATGGGATTGTCAAACTGTAACTTCTTCTTGCTCCAAACAGCAGCATGCTGATTTCTCCATCTTTTTTTTTTATCACAACAAGGAAGGGGGAAAGGCAACGCTCTCCACCCAACCAAGACATCCAATGAGAAGGGAGAATCCATCCTTCCTCATTGGCCCCGAGCCCCAACCATATTGAAATAGAGCATGAAAATCAACACATGGCAACAATGGCTTCTACAACAACAAGCAACATTCTTCACATTGCATACAACAATAAGAAAATACAGTCCAAGCAAAGACAATAGTTCCCAACTGCATTTGAAATCATTCACACAACACATAGGCTTGATCAAGCAAGCCAACAAGAGCAAGAACTATGGGGAACTACTTATGCCTCCCTATTTGGAATTGGGCATCCACCAAAATCATACCCCAATAAACATATCAAATCCCATAAACCTTATATCTCCCAACCCCTCCTTATGCCCCCCAAATTTTCTCCCTTATGCCCCCCCCAAGAGTAAGAAATGCAAGAAGTTTATTTTCCAAGGTGGATCCCAAACCAAAACTCCCTCCACAATAAAACAGATGCCATTGGCATTCCCTTATGCCCCCATATGAAATCCCCATAGCCTTCTCCTACACCATATCCTAAGCAGTCTACCCAACCAGCCAAGAATACGAAACACATTCACCATTTAAACATGCATGCAAGAGAAAGAAAACATAAAAAGCAAGCTCAAGATCCTACCTCTCCATACTGGAGTTTGTTCCAAGCTCACAAGCTTTCCAAAATTCCAAATACAGTCCAAAATTAGAAAGGTTCAAGTATGCAAAAGGACTCCAAGATTCCTCCACAACAAGCTCCCAAAACAACAAAAAAATGTGCCCCAAGAGGAAAACAACAAAGTTTCAACAAACATAAACAAGCAAGGAGTTTCACTTTTAAAGGAGAGGGAAGAGAAGAGGATGATGTGGATCCATGTGGGATGCCACATCATTCTTCCTCAACCCCAAGAGGAAATCAACATCAATCACCAAATCACAATAAATAAAATGACAATATGACTTACACACTCCAAAATAACCCATACTCCAAAAGGACTGAATTAAAAATATGTAAGGGAAGTGCAATTAAAACTTACAAATTGTCACTTCAAAATGCATTAAAAATGCCTAAATTTAACCTCCAAATCATAGGCATGGTTGGTGGATCATTTTGAGAGGTTTGGGACAAGTTTAACTTGTCCCACAAGCCTCCAAATTTGGCCTCCAAGGACAAATTCGAATTCCTAAGGAGATGAAGTGTTAAACCTTCCAAAATCTGCCTTGCATACTCTTACATGTTTCTTACACATTAACTTACACACTCTTCCAACATTAATATCTAAAATCAACAACTTCATTAATTACATTCCATGTCCCCACTTTAATTTAATTAAAGTTTAACTATATAATCTCTCACATTAATCTACCACATTTAAATTAATTACAAGAAGGAACACATTACTAATAAAATACAAACAACAATAAATAAAAAGGAACACATTAATAAAATACATATCCCATGGTCACATATAATGGAAATTCCCCCCCCCCATGGGAATCCCAACAAACACACACACACGAAAACAGTTGCCATGGTGACCTTGTCGATTTCACCCAAAATTCTAATATGGTTAGTCTCAATCCCCGACATTGTTGTGATTTTTAACCTGCAAAATGTAAATACCTCCTTCGGCCTCGTGGCCATATCAGAACATCCAAAATGATATAAACAACATTTCAAGATCATCTAAGCACATGAATCACAAAAATATCAAGAATTCAACATTATCATTTTAATTCATAAATTAACTATATCATCATCTATATTATTCCATACTAGGTCTACTCAAAATATCAAATGTCACAAGTCCAAATCAACATCTATAATATGTCCATGTCAACAGTCTATCATCATCCACATATCAAAATGTCTCTAGTAACCATCATGCATACTAACTGAATCCAGATCAATAATAATCCATGATCTAACACCTAACCATCATACTAAAACAAAACATAATAGTGTCCATAATATGATTAATAGTATCAAAATCAGTATCTAAAAGTGTCAAAGGGAAGTGGGCACTACAACTCCCGATGGAGGAAAATTTCATCACTTAAAAGTGACAACTAAGATATTAGAAAATGTCAACAACTCACTTTTTCATGAAAATTTCCTCCCTTCTCATGAGAGCTTCAACCATGGAAATCTTTGGAGAGTTTGATGCCTCTTTATCCCCTTTTCCCCTATTTTTTAGTGTGCAACCACACCTCCAACCTCCACGAGACTTGGGTTAGCCAATTTGATTCTAATTTGAGTTAAGGTGTGCAAATGGGAGGGAAAACAATTTTGAAATGGGGAAAACCATTTTAATACAACATTTAAACATTTTGTGATCATTTGTGTTATTTACTCTCCTCCATTATTTGTGGTATGTAGTTATGCTACTAAAATTTCTTCAAACATCCTCCATGCCAAAACCTTTTTTTGTTTATATCTCCCAAATCCCATGTATGATTGCCATGAGATTTTAATTGTAGCTTCCTTGCAAAAACACATTTAAGAAGATTATTTACATGTATCCATTTATGCTCTATATAATTTTATACATCCATTTGAAATATTCATCCATAATAACTATTTTTCTCAGATCTACAAAAACTTGGCAATTGAAATCCTCCAAAAATTGGAGTAAAGCCTCTTTGTGAATTAATAAAATTTCTGAGATTGATTTCATTTCAATCCGACACCAAGAAGACCCACTTCTAAAAATAGTAACCCTTCCTAATGCCTCATTGCTTTAAATAGTAAGAGTTGCAAACAATTCATTTTCACAGTTTTCATTGCCCTTTGAACATTAGGGAAACTCAGAAGTTCCAAATTAAGCAACTGGTAACTAAAATGGACTTCTCAAAATAAGGATTACTAAAATAGTGAGTGTCAGAATATTGGTCAAGAAACAAGGATGTGTGTGTGTCCCAAAGATAAAAATTCTATCACCATCATTTCTTAAGTTTGATGACATATTAGATGGCTACATAGGAGGTATAGATAGACATAGGAGGGGAGGATAAGGATATGAACTACAATTTGGACAATATTGGGATGGCGAGGTTGAGATGAAAGATGGTAGTGGCATGTACAGTTGGTAAGATGAGATTGGCATCACTCCTATATAGGATGAACATGAGGTATTAGAAGGAACTGTCGCCTCTTCACCAATGAAAAGGGTTGATCCAACTACAAAAGGAAAAAAGGTTGTGTATGATTGAAATGGGGTGGGAATTTTTGAGCCACTAATATTGAAAACTTGTAATAAGGTTTTGGACATGCTTTTGGAATGATGAATTCATGAGGCTTTAAATGAGGATACATATAGTTGCATTCCTAAGAAATTTGGGTGGGATCAACAACTTGGGGATGAGGACATACATGGATCATTCTCTTAGGATTGAGTTTTTCTACCTTTCATGGAATTGGACATGATTAATGCTAAAGATTTGTTTGTTTCAGTTGTTGTAGGTTTGGAGAGGGATTTTATGGTCCAAGTAAACTGTATGAATTAGATGTATGCTAAAATCATGCATTAGATAATATTCGATGTCATCTCGTAAAACCTTTTTACCAAAAAAATACATCAACCACATTCGATGTCATCTTATAAGAGAGATTGTGACTTCAAGTTGTGTTCTCATATGAATATGTTTAATATTTGTCATTTATCTATATATCCTTTCACATAGTATCCTCTAATTTTACTCACAAATATACCCTTGAATGTGGTTGTCATGTCTTTGTGTACCTTGGGATATAATATTATAATGTATATGGGTTGATGGAGATGCCGACATGTGGCACACATTCCCTTATCTTATTATATCATTCATTTATGATTTATTATGCTTAGGAGGTCGGCCTCAGTATTGGCCATAGGTTAGAATGGTATATATAGGGGTTAGAAGGTTGTATTTATGGATCATATTGAGTATTGGAGTGTTATTGTATGGTTTGGAGGTTACCCCCTCGAAGTGGTATTGGAGGTTGCCCCCTCGAAGTGGCAAAGATATTATATGAGCATATTGTCATCATTTTGGTGTTATTTCATGTTATTCTTACGTATATTTTTACGATTTATACAAGTAATATCCTTACAAGTGGTATCGGAGTAGTGATTTCGGCCAAAATTAGGGCAAAAACCCTAATTTTTGTTTGAGTATATCTTGAAGAGTATATCGATAATTTTTTCGAGAATAATTTGGAAACACTCTAAGTCGAATACATGAAAAATTCAGCTCGATTGGATCTGTTTTGCAGATTTTATTGGTGTTTTATGTTTTTTCATAAATTTGCTTTTCAAGAAGCAAATTGTGGTATTTTTTAGCAAAATTTATATTTTCGGAAAGCTCTTGAAATTTCAGTTGGGGTTTGTTCTTTGTGTTTTTATCCATCTACCGAAATATTTTCAGAATTCCTAAACCCTAATCATGGTCACGGGGATAGAAAATTTTTATGGAAATGGTGAGATGGATGCTAAAGAATGGTGGATAAAATTTAAGAATATATATTTCTCATATTTCATGACAAGGAATAGGTTTTCACATTATCTTGGTGGTCCTGCATGGATTTGGTTTTCTGAGATTAAAAATGACAGGAAGGATTGGTCTTGGGAGGAAATGGAACAACTTTTTATGGATAGATGGGACCACAAAGAGGAACAAGAGTCAAAGCAAGATGATGGGGAAGAATATATTGAAGAATCAAGAGAGAAAGAAGATGAAGAGGAAGGTGAAGAATATTCAAGAGAAGATGATGGTGCAGCATATATTGAAGAATCTAACGCAGAAGAAGTTGAAGAAGACTATGAAGAAGAGGAAGAAAAACAAGATATTGATGCAGAAGAAGATATTATAGCTCCCAAGAAGGAAGATACCATATTTCAGTTTCATGGATGCATTCGAAGGCACAAGATAATTGTTTCCATAAACCCTAACAGCAAGTATAACTTCATCAACAAGGATATGGCTCGACATCTACATATTCAAGAAAGTAATATCAAAGAAGCTCAAGTGAATGGTAAGAAAATTCAAGTTTTTGAAGATTTAAAACTTACTATGGACAAATATACTTTACATTCAGATTTTTTTGCCTTATATATGGATGGTTTGGATATTGTTCTTGGGTATCCTTGGTTAGAGACATTGGGGACAATTAATATTAATATGACAAATAAGTTTATGAAGATTTGGTACAAAAAGAAGAAGGTCACTTTATAGGATATCAGGCTTAATGGAAATCAAAGAAAAGTCAATATAGACCATGAGGATGATTTAGAATATGGAGAAGAAGGGAATAAGGATGATTCAAAAGAGGAACATGAAGAAAAAGAAGGAAATGATGATTCATCTACTCAAGAGAAAAAGAAAATATCAAATGCAAAGGTGGAAGAAGAAAAGAAATTTCAGAAACAGGTTCATAAGGTTGAGGATACTACAACTGCAGCATATGGAAATCCACGTCAACATGAGAGAAAAAAATCATGGAGATATCCTAGGGCACATCATATTTCCAACCAATATAGATATACAGGTAATTGGAGGAATAATCACTTTATTTATATAGGGGATCAATGGAGAAACAATTATGAAGCATGGAATCCTTATTATGGTTATCCTTATTATGGTTATACATGGAATCCTTATTATGGTTATGCATTAAATCCTTATGTTGGTTATGCATGGAATCCAAGGATGATAAACTATGGTCATGAATGGAATCAGAGTAGCGCAACGGAATATGGATATTAGTTCAGATATGTATCATCTACCAGGATCACATGTGGTTGGATGATCAAGCTTGGCGACAAGTGTGCAATAATTTAAAGCACACTCATTATATGGCTTCTTCTTATGTTTCGGGGATGAAACATGTCAAAGAGGGAGGCAATGCTGCTATACCTTGGGATATAATATTATAATGTATATGGGTTGATGGAGATGCTTGACATGTGGCACACATCCCTTATCTTATTATATCATTCATTTATGATTTATTATGCTTAGGAGGTCGGCCTCAGTATTGGCCATAGGTATCGAGTAGCGATTTCGGCCAAAATTAGGGTAAAAACCCTAATTTTTTGTTTCAAATATATCTTGAAGAGGGTATCGAATTTTTTCCCAATTTTTTCATAATAGTTTGGAAACACTTTAATTCAGAATATCTGAAAATTTCATTTGCATTAGATCTGTTTTGCGGATTTTATTGGTGTTTTAGGTTTTTTTATAAATTCACTTTTCGGGAAGAAAATTGTGGTATTTTTTAGCAAAATTTATATTTTCGGAAAGCTCTTGAAATTTCAGTTAGGGTTTGTTCTTTGTGTTTTTATCCATCGGCCGAAGTATTTTCAGAATTCCAAAAACCCTAGTTTTGTGGATCATGGGGATGGTAGCTTTTTTTAGAGATGGCAGGATTGATGCTAGAGAATGGTGGAACAAATTCAGGGATAAATTCTCTAAACCATCAGATATTTGGTTATTCAAGTTGTGGATTAGTGGCCCTACACATATTTTCTTTTCTAAGTTAGAAAAGGAAAAGTCTAATTGGTCTTTGCAGGAACTGGAAGAAGTTTTCATGGACAGATGGGCAACAAAAGAAGAAGAAGATGTTGATGATGAAGCTGCTACTTTACGGGATAGGATTTCATATGGTGGTTGGATGATCGAGCTTGGCGACAAGTGTGCAATAATTTAAAGCACACTCATTATATGGCTTCTTCTTATGTTTGGGACGAAACATGTCAAAGAAGGGAAGGATGTTATGTACCTTGGGATATAATATTATAATGTATATGGGTTGATGGAGATGCCGACATGTGGCACACCCCTTATCTTATTATATCATTCATTTATGATTTATTATGCTTAGGAGGTTGGCCTCGGTATTGGCCATAGGTTAGAATGGTATAAAGGGGTTAGAAGGTTATACTTAATCATCATATTGAGTATTGGAGTGTGATTATACGGTTTGGAGGTTACCCCCTCGAAGTGGTATTGGAGGTTGCCCCCTCGAAGTGGCAAAGCTATTATATGAGCATATTTTCATCATTTATCTATATTTTGGTGTTCGTCATGTTATTACTGTATATGTTCTGATTTATACAAGTAATATCCTTACATCATGCTAAATTTATAGCATGTAAAATTTAAAATTTTGGTCATGACAACCAAACCCACACTTGAAATTTATTTTTATGGCCAATGTGAACCTTTCCTCCAGCCAACATTTCAATCTGTGTTACCCTCATTCTGGTCGAGAAGAATGTGCTAACATGATTTTAAAGTGTGTTTCATGTGTAAAAAAGTGTACCTAGATTTATTCTTGGATCTACTGAGATCTATTGATGTAGAGAACCACCAAACTCAACTCATTCCATAAGTTAGATTCTTTCAAATAACTCCAATTGCTCAAAACTGTCAAATTTACTCTCAAATCCAAGTCAAGAAAACCTTGCAAATTATGAATTTTATGAATTAAAAGGCCAAATTTGCTTATGCAACCAATACACCCTATGTCTTAGGCTTAGAACATGTTAATCCAACTATCAAATTTGTCCAAATCAATCAAAACCCTCATTTTTCACTTCTATCTCACAAAACTGTCATTTTTGGCTTCATGAGGCAAGGTTGAAGGTGAAAAATCATTGGGAACAATCTAAAACTCCCCAAAACAAACTGAGACTTGATCTACACACCCATTTGCTTCCTTGAGGTGTATGATACATTTTTTTGGCTCAATTCTTAGTGTAGGTCTCTTTTCTTCATTAGTTTCTCTTTTGGGCCTAATCTTCCCTAATAGCCATGCTTTTCTTGTTTTCCTCACCTAAATTTTGAATTAAGGACTTCCAAATCAAACTATAATACTTTTTAAGTACCATTTTTGAAGCTTAAGCTCTATGCAAAATTTCATAGCCCCTTCTTAAGGAAAAAATACTTAAAAACTTTCTTACTATGTTTTCTATTAGGTCTTTAAGCCTTGTCACAAACCGATTGGCATACTGGTACAAATGATGGCTAATTGGAGCACTTTTAAACCCTAAATTTTTTTAATATTGTTCCTCTTACTCCCTAGGGACTATGTTTCAAATTTCAAACCTCAATTCAAATTACAAGTCTCAATTCTTCCAATTTTGCATCTAACCCTTCTTGGCAACACCCACAGACTAGCACATGATTGCCACAAATTACCACCACTTGACAACCTTTCAGGGCTTAGTGCCTCTTGATCATTGATAAGGACCTTGCAGGGAATATTTCTTCTAATTTTTAGCTTTTGTAAATTAGTGGAAGATTCTTTAAGACACTCTTTTCTACAAATATGTCATTGTCCTTAAGGTCTCTCTAGGACTTTATAACCATGTCAAGACTTAGAAGAAATTCCACTAAGAAATCAACTGTGAAGATGGTCTCGGATATCATTTACCACATTCATAATACTCACTCAAGATTGGATTCAAAATTTTCTTTCTACCCCTCCAAATGACTATCTTACCTTCTTGACACAAACCCTCATTGACATCTACAATTTACCCTTAGATTGTCATGATTTTTCAAGGACTTATGGCTTCCTCTTGGCTAGTATCTACTTGGTTCTTGATATACATTTTTCTTAGATGAATTTAATCCAATTCTAGACTTTAGAAATGCATGCAAGGTCCTTTAAAAAATTATTTCCATCAATCCTAGGTTCCTAAAATTTCCTCCTACAAGTCTATCCACAGAATGTCATAGCTTTCCCCATACTGCCAACATTTCAAGGAAAAAATATTTCTTGAAAATGATCAAGGTATCATTAAAGATGAATTGTTGAAGTTTTGGAGTTTAGAGTTATGGTTACAATCACCAAAATACTCTTACTTCTAAACCCCAAGAGGGTTTTCTCAGTGAACAGGGGAGGTAAGTAGCTCAGAAAAATACAAAATTTCTCTCCTCCAAAGCTCAGAACATTGTTGACAAGATCATACCCTCCTCTCGATACTTCCTAATCTGACAAGAACTTGAAATAACAATGATACTCCAAAAATAATATCATTCCAACCTACATTCATCCTGAGAACTGGAATTTCTAGATTCTTAAGATTCTTCAAGCAAGGTAGCAATTGTGATCTAGAACAAGACTCCAAAGATCTATTTTTAGAAAGTCCTAAAGTTTCTATTTTTGGTAGTATTCAGGGAATGTTCTGAAAATCTATTTCTGGTAGTTTTTAGTAGATTTTGTATTTTGTATTTTTGAAAGTCTCCAGAGCATTCTTAGGATTAGCAAAATTTTGGGAAAGATATTTAACGACCGTAGCCACAGTATTACTTTTTTCTTCACTCTTGTTTCCAATAGATTATCCACTTCACAAAACGGATGAGATATGGCCCCGTCAAGGGACACTAAATTAAATTATTTATAATAGGAAATAATTTAGTTTTTTCCACTTCTGTATTTTTGAATCCACCCCTAAGATGGATATGAATGGTCTCCATGTAGGATGACCTTTTGGTTCCCATATTATCATATGCATGATTTTAGCACATATCTTATTCATATAGTTTACTTGGACCATCTCCAAACCTCCCAAAACTAACACAAACAATTCTTTAGCATTAATCACATCTAATTTCGTGAAAGGAAGAAAAAATCCACCCCAAGAGAATGAGCTAAGTATGTCCTCATTCCCAAGCTGTTGATCCCACTCAACTTTCTTAGGAATGCAACTATCTCTATCCTCATTTAAAGCCTAATGTAGTTGTTGTTCCAAAAGAATGTGTTGAACCTCATTAAAAGTTTTCAATACTAGTGGCTCAACAATTTCCACCCCATTTTAAGTGTACACAACCTTTTTTTCCTTTCGCAATCAAATCAACCCTTTTCATTGGTGAAGAGGTGACAATTCCTTCTAATACCTCATTTATCTCCTTTGTAGGAGTGATGCCAATCTCTTTTTCCCAAGTGTACATGCCTCTATCGTCTTTCATCTCAACCTCACCATCCCAGTCTTGTCCAAATTGCAGTTCCTATCGTTCTTCACCCCTCTTGTGTCCGTATCTACCTCCTCTACATAGCCATCTAATATTACATCAACCTTAAGAAATGATGGTGATAGAAGTTGTGATCTTTGGGATATACACTTTCAAGCATACACAACCTTTTTTCCTTTCACAGTCAGATCAACCCTTTTCATTGGTGAAGAGGCGAAAATTCCTTCTAATACCTCATGTGCCTCATGTGTAGGAGTGACACCAATCTCTTCTTCCCAACTGTACATGCCACTACCATCTTTCATCTCAACCTCACCATCCCAGTCTTGTCCAAATTGCAATTCCTATCCTTATTAGCCCCTCTCGTGTCTGTCTCTACCTCCTCCACATAGCCATATAATATGTCATCAACCTTAAGAAATGATGGCGATAGAAGTTGTGGTCTTTAGGACACACACACACACACACACACACACACACACACACACACACACACACACAAGTTTATGTGCCTTCTAAAATGGGTTTGAACCCTTTTGGAAGCCCTCAGAAGGGTTTAATTTTGATCATTGATAGTATGCACACGTGACAATATAAACATGTAGTCTGTTGGTAAAAATGTTTTATGAGATGACATCAATCATTATCATATGTAGGATTTTAGTACGAGTCTCCTTCATACTTACTTAGACCATCAAATCCCTCTGTAAATCTCCCAGAGTTGAGAGGAACAACTTTTTAGCATTAAGTACATCCATTTTTATGAAAGGAAAAAAAAACACCACCCTACGAGAATGAGCTGAGAAAGTCCTCATCCCACTACTACTGACCTCACCAGTGTATTGAAAAATGTTGAAGAATGAAAAATGAGGAATGAAAGCGCCAAAGACCAAATCTAAGTGTTTAGATGAAATACCCCAAAAAAGCAATTACACAAACACTATTTTACCATGCCAAATCATGTATCTAATATAAAATAATAAGCACTTTTAATAACCAAATCAACCAAAAAATAATAACTAGATTCTAATTCAGCATAACGTGAAACACACCTCCGTTCGACTTAACATATATGTTACCCTTCAATGAAATTTTGGTGTATTGAGTGGTTTGACTATAGTTACCGTACATTCCGACACACAAAAATATGATCTATGCCTTACAACAACTACAACATAATTGGTTAAAGTGTTTAATCTTATAAATAGATAAGTCATCCGATAAGTTATCAACATTTGTAAAATGAAAGTGATAAAATTTATCATCTTTCAGATATATCTCTTTCCTGCCAAAAGTGTCGCCTTTATCTGTATCATGTTTGTCTCTTTCCTGACACCTGTCATGTTTAAATGTCATATGACCGTTGCAGAGTTTAACATAACAGACAAATATTTGTTGGCGTCAAATGAAGTTTCGAATGGTAATCAACAGCGATCTGCTTTTTGATGTTCAAGGGTCATTTGCTTTTCTGGGAAAGTTCAAAAATCTGGCGCGCAGAGGTTTTTGCAGGCAAAAATTGTGATTCAGTGCTGTGGAAGTGTAATTGAGATCGAAGGTTCAGAAATCAGTCAATTGTGATTCAGTGCTGTAGAAATTGGAAGTGTAATTGAGATCAAAGGTTCAGAAGTCAGTCAATTGTGATTCAGTGCTGTGGAATTCGGAAGTGGAATTGAGATCTAAGTTTCAGAAATCAGTCAATAACGGCAAATCTGAACAGTTGTGAATATACAGTTCCTTCCCGATCTTGCATTAATGGCAGTACCAATGCCATTAATAAGGACGGAGAGAAACTGAATACAGAGGACATTTGGAGTGAGATTCAGGGGAAGAGAAATTGGCAGGGGATACTCAATCCCCTTCACCCGCTTCTCAAAGAGGAACTTCTCAAGTATGGGGATTTGGCACAGGTCTGCTATGATGGGTTTGAGGGCCACAAATTTTCACCTTCTTACAAAGGATGCAGCCACCGCAGAGAGATCTTCTGCAGAATCTTGGACTATCCCACCTGGGATACACAGTCAGCAAATATATCTATGCCAACACAGATGTTGCAAAACTGAGAGGAAAAAGCAAAGGTGTGTGGATTGGGTATATTGCGGTTTGCACAGATCCTTATGAGGTAGAGCGAATGGGCTGTCGAAATATTGTGGTGGCATGGAGGGGAACTTCGACAAAAGAAGAATGGCTGCACAATATGAATGATGTTTTAGTCCCTCCCAAATTTGAAGAAGGCCGAAAAGGTGTCCGCGTAGAAAGAGGTTTTCTGAAGTGTTACACTAACCGGAGCACATTTACCACCCACAATCATATTTGTGTACACATGAGTGCGGGAGACATAGCTAGGCAGGAGGTTCTCAGATTGCTTGGGGTTTACCACGGGGAGAGGATCAGTGTCACCCTCACCGGACACAGTCTTGGAGCTGCACTCGCAACATTGAGTGGGTATGATCTGAAATTGATACTCAACAAGCATGGGTACGAGGAAGTACCAATCTCTGTATTTTCCTTTGCTTCCCCTCGGGTGGGTAACTTCAAATTTGCAAAAAGGGTAAGTACCATTGGGCTTAAGGTTCTTAGAATTGTACATAAGCTAGACATTGTGCCAAAAGTGCCTGGCATTTTGGTCAATGAAATAAATTTGGGGTATTTTCCCTTTAGCCTTTGTAAGAATCTTCCTTGGGCATATTGTCATGTAGGTGTTCCATTATTGTTGAAAAACAATTCCCCTTTCATCAAACCAAGTTTTAACTTGGTCAATTTTCATAATTTGGAACTATACCTTCATCTGATCGATGGATTTGTAGGGGTTAACACATCCTTTGAGTCTTCAGGCAGGGACCCTGCCCTTGTTAACAAGGGTTGTAACTTGTTGAAAAATGAACTCAATATTCCACCTAAATGGCACCAGCAAAGAACAAAGGCCTTAACAAAGGTCCAGATGGAAAATGGTGCCAACCGCTGAAATGTCTTGATGAAGATTATGTTCTATAAGCACCATTCTAACTGATCAGGTTCTTTGTGCATTTTATTGTTTACTTTTTTTGGAATTTTCTCAAATAATGTATTGATTACTATTGTTGTTCTTCTGGGTCAAGAATTTTGACCTGTACATCTAATAATAACTGTGATTCTGTTCTCATTTTTTAATTGTTTGAATGCATTGGTGCATGTTGAAAATTATGCATACCACTTTATGTTGCCCTGTCATATTTGACATTGATATTGTTGTTATGTTTAGCATCATTGAATTGGCGAGGTGGAAAGTATTCATTCTTGTAAAGTCGTAAACTTTTAACTCTTGGCATGCTATTTTCCTTGTCACACTGCTTAACAGATATTTCCTTCTGTATGCCTCTTATGAAGAGCTAGATAACTGATTGAACAACTTCCAAAGTTAGAATTATCAAATCAGTCAAAACGGTGTTTTCCCAGTCAAGATATCCACCTTTCTTGGGCTAAAATGCCTCCTTTAAGAGTCAAGTTTGACCTTAATCACCTATTTGGGTTCAGATTCTTCTTGATTCCTGTTACAAACCCTTATTCAATGCTAGTTCAATCCTCAACTTGAAACAACGTGGAAGAAATCATCAAATTATCTCATTTTTGTCAAAAACTGCCCTCAAGGCTTCTCAAGACAAATGCTCTCGGTGAGTTCATGGTTGGAGTAAACTAGAGCAACCCAGAACAAACCAATTACCTTTTCCAGTACCCTTTTATCTTTTTTGAGGTGTGGTATGAATTTTCTACCTTAATTCTTTGGTTAAAGACTCATTTTCTTCACTTTGTCGCTTCTAGTCCTACTAGGTTCAACTAGCCCTGCCTGGACTGTATTTTTGCTTTAACTTTTATTCCGGTGCTTTACTATGCAATCCATCCACCATTTAAGATACTCTTTTGGCTCTTTATCCTTCATACAAAATCTCAAAGTGACCTTCTTTGAAATTCACCCTCCTAGCTTCAAATTAGGTCTTAAGGCTCCTAACCAGGACTGTAGTTGTTCCTACGCCAAAAAATTGAGATTTATTGATAGTTCTTGCAACTTTCTTTTGAATTCACTTTTCTCATCTTATTACAGACCTACAGTACCAAATTTGAGGTTTATTTCCCTCTAGAAGTGTATCAACTCCAAAACCCTCTCTTCTTCTAAGTCTCTCTCCTAACTGTCTTCCACCAACTCTGTCATGAACAGTAGTAAAAGGATGAAAAGTCAAGCTTTCAAATCTTCTTGAACAATGAGGGGAAGGTACTTAGGTTGTTTGTAGCAAATTTCATATCCCTCTGCATCTGCTTCTGTCTAAATTCACCAGGTCTAGGCTTATGTAAGTTAGTTAAATGTAAGAGTGAATGCCTCTACATCTGTCTCAATTCACCAGGTCTAGGCTTATGTAAGTTATGTCAGTGCTCCATGCATGCAGACAGATTATAGCTCCTTTTCGGGTCTTTAGATCTTCCATAAGTCTATGTTGAGTTCAAAGAGTTGTAGGAGCCACAATTCAATGCAAAATCGCAGCATAAGAAAATACAGTTCAGAGAGCCAGTAAGCTCATGAAAGCTCTTTTTTTGACATAAATTTTGCATTGTCTCTCTACCGGTGGTGGTTCCTTGAAACACAACAGCAGCCCATGGACAGGCGAGGGTTGTGGGAAAGAAATATTGAACTTGTCAATTTCAAGCTCCATTCAGCCCAAACCAAATCAATTTATTCCTTGTTACAGATAAGAAACTGTGTAAAGGCCAGACGCTTCCACACTAAGCTCCTCCATCGGACCCAATTGGAAACAAGTGCTAGCAACTTCTTTCTCAGTTTGGAAACTGAGAATCATTGAGAGAAAAACACTTGCCCTGAATTTGTCATCTTCTACATGGCTTCACTCTCTCTCATGATTCTGGGGAGCTTTTGGATGAACATAATAGATCTCAATTTCCTAATAATGTCTGGGCTTTACCCAAATGTTTCTCTTGCAAGCTGCATCAATCAAACGTCAAAATGACAAATATCTGAATTCATGAAAATCTTGAATGTGCTCTGAGCTCAGTAAAAAATTTAATGGGCAGAAACATGGAAACAAAATGACAAACTGCATCAAACAGGGATGCTGGTGTGTCAAATAATAGCATGGAAATAGCTATAATTCTGCATTTTGGAAATGGACAACAATGAAAATCATCCAAAATGCCAAAGCAGTTTGGTCTAATGTCTGAGATTTAAACAGTAATTTGCATTCACGCTGTGATGTTAATTTTTATCTTAAGTTGTTTTTAATAAGTTAAAACTACTTTTCTGGATTGCATTGGTGGGTATTGAAAATTATGCATACCACTTTATGTTGCCCTGTCATATTTGACATTGATATTGTTGTTCTGTTTAGCATCATTGAATTGGCGAAGTGGAACTGGAAAGTATTCAGTCTTATAAAATTGTAAACTTTTAACTCTTGGCATGCCTATTTTCCTTGTCACACTGTTTAATAGAGATTTCCTTTTGTATGCCTGTGATGCAGAACTAGATAACTGATTGAACAACTTCCAAAGTTAGAATTATCAAATCACTCGAAACAGTGTTTTCCCAGTCAAGATATTCACCTTTCTTAGGCTAAAATGCCTCCTTTAAGAGTCAAATTTGACCTTAATCACCTATTTGGGCTCAGGTTCTTATTGATTCCTATTACAAACCCTTATTCAATGTTAGTTCAATCCTCAACTTGAAGCAATGCGGAAGAAATCATCAAATTATCTCATTTTTGTCAAAAACTGCCCTTAAAGCTTCTCAAGACAAATGCTCTCAGTGAGTTCATGGTTGGAGTAAACTAGAGCCACCCAGAACAAACCAATTACCTTTTCCAGTACCCTTTATCTTGTTTGAGGTTTGGTATGAATTTTATACCTTAATTCTTTGGTTAAAGACTCCTTTTCTTCACTTTGTCCCTTCTAGTTCTACTAGGTTCAACTAGCCCTGCCTGGACTGTATTTTTGCTTTAACTTTTATTCTAGTGCTTTACTCTGCAAGCCATCCACCATTTAAGATACACTTTTGGCTCTTTATCCTTCATGCAAAATTTCAAAGTGACATTCTTTGCAAAATCTCCTTCAAAATTCACCCTCCTAGCTTCAAATTAGGCCTTAAGGCTCCTAACCAGGACTGTAGCTGTTCCTTAGCCAAAAATTTGAGATTTATTGAGAGTTCTTGCAAATTTATTTTGAATTCACTTTTCTCATCCTATTACAGACCTACAGTACCAATTTTGAGGTATTATCTCCCTCTGGAAGTGTATCAACTCCAAAAGCCTCTCTTCTTCTAAGTCTCTCTCCTAACTGTCTTCCACCAACTCTATCATGAACAGTAGTAAAAGGATGAAATGCCAATCTTTCAAATCCTCTTTAACAGTGAGGGGAAGGTACTTAGGTTGTTTCTACCAAATTTCATATCCCTATGTTACCATCAAAGCCCTCAAATAGTTGGTCCTTACTCTAAACACCCACTTTCTTCCCTAATCGTTGTTTCACTGTACACTACAGTCTTCCTAAGGGACTGTCACCAATTACAAGAGTTTAACAACCTTTCAAGGAATAACACTTATCAAATCTTCCTCCTATTATCTTGTGAATTTGGAGGCTTGCTTCACTGTAGAATCTTAGTAATCAACAATTCACTATAAACCCTAGGAGGGTTGCCCTCAAGCCCGAGTAATCAAATTTTGTGATAAAAACATTCCAAGTTCTTTTCGAGCCTTGATAATGACCCTGTCACTCTGCCTATCCCTTCTTAAGAGTCCTGTGAATTACCTACTGAGCCCGTGGTTTTCAACATATGCAAGTCCGTGGCAACAGATTACCTCTTACCTCACATTGTCATTCATTCCAGAAGGTCTGAATCAAGAAACTAAGCCTCTAACCCTGAATAATCATTTGAATTAATATATGTCAGGCATCCTTGTTGTTCTCAATGAGTCTTCCTTCACTGTGCACCTGCAAACAGTCACCATCTAGCAAAAAAACAGAGTATGACAACTAATATCCCCTGTTCCTTGATAACTCTAAACCCCCTTAAAATAAGTCCCTGTTCCTTGATAACAGCAGGCCATGACACCACATTCTTTAAAAACATACAAAAGACCTTCTGTGATAGCAGGGTGTGCACGAATGGGATTTTGTTGAAAAGGCTTTAAAAAACATTGAAACAAATGCAATTGGAAGCTTTAGCACAGGGTATGAACATGCAACAAATTATAATGGAACTTGGGATTTTTTGTTATATGTTTAGTTGCAAATACCCTGATAGATATATATGTAAAACGTACAAGCATATACATGTACATGGATTGTTTGACAAAATGCGTAAAAACAATTTGAATTCACAGACTCCTACAATTGCAAGGTAGGTATAAAATAGTGTAACAAGACTTTAGGACTTTCTGAAGCGTGTCTTAAAAAAAATGGTCTCTAGATTGTGATGATTACAAGATATACACAAACTGGTTTTATTGAAATGCCCTTGGAATTGTTTGGGCAAAATACAACTGACAAGGGTAAAGCCAAACCTCATTAAATTGGAAGGAAAAAATTATACAATTCAACTATTTTTTTGAAGACATAGTAGGGAAACACAATAAAAACAGAACAACAATATCATTGAATTGGCGAGGTGGAAAGTATTCATTCCTGTAAAATTGTAAATTGTAAACTTTTAACTCTTGGCAAGCCTATTTTCCTTGTCACACTGTTTAACAGAGATTTCCTTTTGTATGCCTCTATCTCCGTTAAATATCAAGAAATTTGACTCTATCAAAAAAATAAAGTCTACAGCGAAATAACAAAGGAAAAAAATCTACAAATGAGATATCTGTTGCTTTCTGTTTTTGGGATCTTGGCAAGTGACTGACACCATTTTGAATTCTGTGGTGTTTCCTGATTCTGACTCCTGGTACAATGTTTTCAAAATTTACACTAAACTGATTCATCATCGACTAGATTTAGTAGGGATTAAACCCAATTATTTCCCTTATATATTACCAGATGTAAGATCTGAAACATTCTCTTTTGCATTGGTTAAACCTTCGCCAACCTGACTAGGGAACTGATGACGATTATAAGAGAATATTATGAATAAAGCTTTGTAATCTGAATGTTTCAATGGACTTTTGGGAGTTTAATTGATGGCCGCTGGCTTTGCTTGGGCTTCTCTTCAATGTTCTTGTATTTAATGCACTTATGTACTTACCAGTAAAAAACTAACAAAATATCTCCCTTTAAAAACCTGTTGTTGTGGATATCATACAGATGTCTGTTGAATGGTCTTTCCAGATGCAGTGCATTCCAGGCTAGCACGTGGCAATGTATTCTCTACACATTTAAAATGAATATTTCTAATGCTTAGACCATTTAATCTTGTAATTTTCTTGCAAATACACAAGAAGTATATATATACACTTGAAGTATAAAAATCAAATGATGGCAAGTTATTAGGGAGCTTTGGCTGGTATAGTAACACTTCAATAAATATTTGTAAATTGTTTTGTATGGTGTGTATTTATTGTCCTGTTTGTCGGGTTTTAATAGTTGAATCTGCACCATTTAATTATAATGAATTGAGTCCTACAAATGTCGATATGGATTATAAAATTTGATATTGATTTTAAAATTTGTTTTATTCATTTTTATAAGTTTTTGAGTGTTTTTGTAACGATTGATACAATTGATAATTAGATCGTATTTTCTATTTATATTTGTAAACTGTTTTGTATGGTGTGTACTTATCATCCTGCTCATCGGGTTTTAACAGTTAAATCTGCACCATTTAATCATAATGAATTGAGTCCTACCGAAACTGATATGGTTTATATGATTGATGATATGGATTTTAAAATTTGTTTTATTCATTTTTACAAATTGTTGAATGTTTTTGCAACAATTGATACAATTGCTAGTTAGGTCTGATATTCTATTTATATTTAAATTAAACCTCATTACAATATGTTATGGTCACTGTAAAGCACCATCAAGTAAAAAATCACTTTCCATATTTACATTTTATTGAGCTAGTTCTTGTATATTACCAAATTATGGTTTCTTTGTGACAACCAAATTCCCTCCCTAAGGTTTCTCTATCATAACCCCTTAGAATTAGATCTTGCTGCTTACTTTCGGATATAACTGATTTTTCTAGGACTTGAATATACAATGTGATTTACCTAGCCTGTGTTGTTGTATGATTCTTTTTCAGGTTTTGTTTATAATCACATTTTGTGTAGCCGTCAGGGTTAAATTTGATGGCCGTTTAGACGTTTTTTGTTATTTTCGACGTAAAATACTTGTAAATATCTGATCTAACTGTCACACGTAACTTGTATATTTAAAATGTGATCGTTATTTTTATATAGATTTGTATATATATTATAAAAAATATGTAAATTTATATTATAAAAGATATAATAAATATAGAATAATTAGTAAAAATAACATTATTTTGTGTTTTTGAAGGGCGGTATTGAAAAATTACCGTCACCCGAAAATTGTTTGACAAACATATGTGGGCGTCAAATTTAACCCCTGATAGCCGTACTTATTCCGTGTTATATATTGTACATTAAATGACTGTGTACATTAGCTTTTAATACGGATAGGAATGTTATTACATGTAAATTTATTTCAATATGCTTTGTAGTTTTCCCATGGCATAATCATATGTATATTATTGTGTAGTATATTGTTATTCTTAGGTTCAATAGTATATCATATATTTTTATCATTCTTTTATGAACATATTAAAATTGTATGTAATGATAATATTTTATTTTTATGTACTCATTTATATATGATAAAGAGTCAAGAAAAACATGCAATAGTGCTCTCATATATACATATCCTTGAATTACTTAATCTAATGCATACAAGGGTATCCTTTACAAAATCTCGCACAAGAGCATGTTACCAAGTGATATTGAACCTTCTCACGTCACTTTTATTGTTGAATATATGATAGATATTGATAATATTAACACCTTCAAGAATGATGAAGTGCCTCATAACATATCATTGATGACCATCTTCCTTGCAAATTCAAGTTATTATCAACCATATATGGATAAAAAGGGTTCTAGTAGAAAATGGTTCAAGATTAAACATATGTAGTGAATCCTTTCTTGCATAATCAGACATTGTTAAACATGCCCTTACTAACTTTGATATGATCATTAAAGGCCTTGGAAGCCAACCAAGAAATACTCATAGAGAAACTACTTTAAACATATCACTTGGGCCTAAGATGTAGTTGTAGAATTTCAAGTCTCATCAAATGGAATGAACTACAATCATATTCTACATGGAGACCTTGGATACATGGCATGGGAGTTGTTACCCTACGTATTATAGATGCTTGCAACTTATACGTGAAGGAGTTATATTGCATATTCTATCAACGATGTACCATTTATATTTTGCAAAATGGTTGGGCCTTAGAATGTCCTTGTGTCTCAATTGAATGAGAGAAAATCATATGCATTAGCACCGTGAAGCCTTATACGAATGGATCAAATGGACACAATTGAATTTTTGAAAGTATTAATGTTCACGATGATAACAAAGAATGACAACTACTTATCCAAGCTTGGTTTCACACCAAATGGACAAGAGGAATATAGAGATTATATGGGTGCATTTGACATTTTAGCCCTCTATTATCACCCCTCAAGATCATGGAAGAAAACATAACCATCACACATCATTGTTTCATGTAATTTTCTTATAAGTACACAATTAATAAAACAAAGGCATAATTTAGACACAAGATAAATACAACATATTATGAGACTAAATATGTAGACTCGATATAAGAAGTAATAGTGACAATCAATAATTGAAAAAACTAGGCATAATGAGAATTTTTGTGTTAGATAGACATGCCTGGTTATAAACAAAATATAAATATTGAGAATAAACTCAAAAAGTAGTGTGGAACAAAACCTAGAAAATTGATTGTATGCAAATGAAGACTTTCATAAACAAAAGAAGATGGACATTAGTGGCCGTTGATTATGATAAAGAGCAACAACAAACATTGATAACAACATAGGCTCATGGTTGGTGGTTATGGAGGATTTGATGATGCAAAATTATGTGAGTTCGTTGCTCTACACATATTTGACAAAAAAACTTTTCGGATGTGTGACTTGATAAGCAAGGATGTTTGAATGTCTTCTCCTTTGTAATCTGGCCTCAAAACCAAAATAACTCACCCAAAGAGGACAAAATGTAAAGAATAATAGGCCCATACTATCGTGCCTTGGGTGTTTCTCTGCATACCAAACTAGGAATTAGGGCTCATGTCATTTTGTACAAATTTGTGTGACCGGCCCCAAGAGAATCATCAACCTTCTCCCAAAATTCTTAATCAATGGATTCAAATGAATATTTATTTTGGCACACATATGTGGAAAATTTAACAATAGATTAGGGGTGTATTTTAGATTAGGTTTGAATAGGCTTGAATTCTCTTGTAAGCATTTAGATCCCCATGAATAATAGATGTGAATTGTAGAGAACATGGGAGATGTGGGGCATGTCTAAGTGTGTCCCAAATAAATTTTAAGATGTTTTTTATATATGGCTCCCTAGTATAATTTCCCACATAAGTTGATCCCAAATTCAAGTGAAATCCAACCACCAACACATGAACAAATGAAAAGGGACTAAAAAAGATAGACAAACATAAAGAGATGGTGATAATCACCAAGCTCATTATCAAATGTCAACAATAGTTAGGAAATGTTGATGAAGGTCAAGGCAAGCCAATAGTGGCCAAAGAGGACAATAACTCACTAATAACTTAATTGAATAACTCTACACTGGTGTAACTAATGGGAAGTAGTTATTTTATAGACAAAACACACCTATGCCCATACGTGCATGCATCCTATGCCATGCTTCTAGCCTCTCATGGGTTGCATTAGTCAAAAAGTGGATTGTATCCAAATATATACTTGTATATGCCCAAATTTGGCATATGCACTCTTATAATGATGCTTTTACATGGTTTACATATATGGGATAATAGCTTGGATTGATACACGGGGATTCACTAAGTAAACTTGTGGTATATCACATTTGTTCGTATGATACTAAATAATACCGGGTAAGTGCAGAAAGTTGGTGGAAAATTAAGTGGACATAAAAACCCAAAATTTAGGTACCGCGATCGCAGTTTATAAACCATGCTCGCGTAATTATTTTTTATAGGTTCGGTGATTTCCAAACCTAAAACCACAATTGTGTTCCTCGAAAAAAAAAAAAACAGACCCGCGACTCCTCATTTTCTCCCATTTTCCTTTCCAATCGTGATTTCTCCTAGACCTTTGGCACTCGCGCTTTGAATACCCCCTTATCCATCCTAGTATATCCCCTTAGGGTGCACCGATGATTTTTGTGAAGAAGAAGGATGGATCCTTGTGGTTGTGTATTGATTACCCTTGACTAAACAAAGTAACGATCAAGAATCGTTATCCCCTTCGCGCATTGATGATTTGTTTGATCAAATGAAGGGAGCCATAAATTTCTCTAAGATAGACCTTAAGTTAGGTTACCATCAGCTGAGGATTTTGGAGGTGGACATTCATAAGACCGCCTTCCATACGAGATATGGCCACTATGAGTTCACAGTGGTACCTTTTGGTTTGATAAATGCCCCCATAGTGTTTATGAGTTTGATGAATGGGGTATTTAGGACCTTCTTAGATCACTTCGTGCTCATCTTCCTTGATGACATTTTGATTTACTCACGTACACGTGAGGAGCATGAGGGCACCTTTTCTAGGTTCTTCAAAGTGTCTTGGGAGTAGTAGCTTTACGGGAACTTGGAGAAGTGTGTATTCTTTCAGACGGAGGTGCAGTATTTGGGTCATATCATCTATGGGGAAGGTATCGCCGTCAATATTTCCAATATTGGAGCTATTATGGATTGGCTAGCACCCACTACTGTGACTGAGGTGCGCAGCTTCATGGGATTAGCAGGTTACTACAGGAGATTTGTTTAGGACTTCTCTCGTATTGTGCACCCCATCACTTCCCTTTAGAGGAAAGGGAAAAAGTTTTTTTGGTCAGACAGGTGCGAGCAGGTCTTTAGTACACTGAAATAATGTCTCACTACAGCACCTATTCTTACAGTGTCGGATCCACAGGGTGAGTTTTTTGTTTGCACGGATGCTTCTTTAGCAAGTCTTGGAGGTGTGTTGATGCAGGAGGGTAGAGTAGTGGTTTTTGAATCTCACAAACTCAAAGATTACGAGCTTAATTATCCGTCTCATGATCTTGAGCTTGCGGTAGTTGTGCACGCTTTAGTTCTATGGAGGCACTTTCTACTTGGTGAAGATTCACACTTAGGACAAATCACCTGAGTCTTTGTCACCTCTTCACACAGCCCAATCTCAACGCTCGTCAGCGGCGTTGGATGGAGTTGCTTTGTGAGTATGATATGGAGATAGAGCATGTGAAGGGGAAGGAGAATGTGGTGGCAGATGCTCTTAGCAGACGAAGACATGTGGTTGTGGCCACCTCAGTGAGCATAGATTTGCGGAGCAGGATTCTTCAACAGCTTCCTCTTGACAACTTCTACATTGCAGTTCGAGTAGAGATCGAGTCTCAGAGACCCCTTAAGGGGAAGTTTGATGGTTTTTCTTTAGAGGTAGATGGCCTTCTTAGGCACAGAGGTCAGATTTATGTTCTAGAGATGGAGGCTTGAGGTAGGACATCTTGGTGGAGGCACATCATGCACCCTATTTAGCCCATTCCGGGGTGAAGAAGATGCACGCCACCTTGAGACAGTTGTATCATTGGAGAGGACTTCGTAGAGACATGGCCCAGTTTGTGTCATGATGTTTAGAGTGCCAGAAAGTAAAGGCCAAACATCAACATCTAGCCATCCTTCTCTTTCCTCATGCTATACTGGAGTGGAAATGGAACACCATTCCCATGGACTTCATTGTTGGGCTATTGATGTCGAGATATCACCACGATGCCATCATGGTCATGGTTGATAAATTGAAAAAAGTGGATCACTTTTTTCTGGTGAAGACCACTTATACAGCTAGTGCAGTGGCATGGGTATATTTGGATGATATTTTCAGGTTGCACGGGATTCGTGGAAGATTATTTGTGACCGCGATCCTTTGTATACTTCCCATTTCTGGACTACCATGCAGCATGCCCTCGGGATGAAGATCAATTTCAGCACAACATATCACCCCAAGATAGATGGACAGACTGAGTAGGTGAATCAGATTTTAGAGGACATGCTCAAGATGTATGTGATGGATCAGCAGTCTAGATGGGAGGAGTACATGTACTTGGTGGAGTTTGCCTACAATAATAATTTTCAGAGTTCTATAGGCATGGCTCCTTTTCAGGCTTTGTATGGTAGAGAGTGCAGGACACCTCTTAACTGGGACAAGCTAGAGGAAAAGGTTTCTCTTGGACCAACTTTGTTGCAGGACATGGAGCAGCAGGTGGTTTTGATCAGACAGAGACTGCAGGAGGCACAAGATAGGTAGAAGAAGTACGTAGATCAACATAGGACCGATCATAGTTTTGATGTGGGCATGAAGGTGTTCCTTCGTGTTAGGCCACATAAGAGCCCTATCCATTATGGAAAAGGTTCTAAGTTAGCTCCTAGATTCGTGGGTCCTTTTGAGATCTTGGAGCATATCGGCCCTTTGGCCTACCGTCTAGCATTGCCACCTAGCTTGTCTCGCATACATGATGTGTTTCATGTTTCAATTCTTAGGAGATATGTTGCAGATCCTTCTCATGTGTTATATTGGACATCATTGTAGGTGCAGGATCAGGGGCAGGTGATGGTGGAGCCCATTCGCATCCTAGATTGTAGGACCTTGGGCCTTCGAGGCGATTAGGTCCGGGTGCAGTGGGACAGATATGATGAGACTGCAACTACATGGGAGGATGCTACTTTGCTACGAGTTTAGTTTCCACATTTGTTCCAGTGACTTCCAGGAGGAAGTCGAGTCTAAGGGGAGGGGGATGTAGTGCCCACTTCCCTTTGACACCTTTTGATACTAATCATGATACTATTGATTATATTATGGAATTTATTATAGTATGATGTTAGATGTGAGATCATGGATTATTGTTGACTTGATTCAATTATGATGCATGATGATTATTAGAGGCATTTTGGATATTGATGATGATATATTGTTTGACATGGTTATATTATGGATGTTGTTTAGACATGTGATATTTGGATATTGTGAGTAGACCTAGAAATGGAAATTATTGGATGATGATATAGTTGTTGATAAAATTGTAAATGATATTGTTAGATTGCTTTGATGTTGTTGTGATTCATATATCTAGATGATTTTGGGAATTATATTTATATTATTTTGGATGTTCTGATATGGCCACAAGGCTGAAGGAGGTATTTGTGTTTTGCAGGTTAAAATATCACAACAAACATTGGGGGATTGGAGACCAACCACATTGGAATTCTAGATGAATTCAACAAGGTCACCATGGCAACTAGTATTTGTTTGTGTGTGTTTGTGTGTGTTAGGGATTCCCATGGGGGATCACCTTTAAATGTGACCAAGGGGTTATGTGTATTTATTTATTGGTTCCTTTGTTTATGTTTGCATGTGTTTACCCTTTCATTATTCATTAAATGGTGTGTAATATTGTGAGTAATCATGTTGTTAAGTTAATTAATTAAAATATGTCATAAGAAAGTAATTAATAGAGTTTTTGGCCTTGAATTAAAGTGTTGTAAGAGATGTGTAAGTGATGTGTAAGTTAACTTTTGAGTGTGAAACACTCCACCTTCTTGGAAATTCGAAATTGTCCTTGGAGGTTGATTTTGGAGGCTTGTGGGACAAGTTAAACTTGTCCCATACCTCTTAAATTTAATTACCAACCATACCTACGGTTGGAGAGTTGAGATTAGACTTTTATAATGCTTTTTGAGAAGGCAAATTGTAGGTTTTAATTGCACTTTTCTTACATGATTTAATTTCAGTCCTTTGGGGTGTGGGTTGGATTTGAGTGTGTAAGTAAACTATCATATTATTCACCCACCTATTTATTATGCATTGGAGAATGAAGTTGAATTTTGGGTTAGGGTTGAGGATGTGTGATGTGACATCCTACATGGACCCACCTCATCCTCTTCCCTTCCCTCTTCTATAAAATTCAAATTCCTTGCCTTGTTTTGGGGTTGCTTCATTTTGGAGACTTCATTCTTGGGAAAATTCCTTGTTGTTTTGGGAGCTCTTACTTTGAAGAAGTTTTGGAAGATTGTTGCATGCTTGTGTTGTTATCCATATTTTTCCTCCATGCTAAATATTGGATCGACCACGATCCCGCATAATAGAAAACAGAGTCAAAAGGCAGACATAAAAGGCTTTAAAATTGGTTAAGTATAAAGGTGTAAGTAGAGAATGCCAAGTGTAGTATGGCGTTGATTCAAGGGGTAAAAGTTACAAAATGGCCCGCAACTCCGTCCAAGGAAAAAGTTAGCATCTGGGCCCGAGTCAAATCCAAAGCGGGAATCGAAGGAAAGGGAAAAATATAAATTGTGGACCAGTAGGTTCGATTTTGTTCCAATTTGGCTGCCACATATCTGATATCAGAAAGGGGACCCATTTTTGAGTTGTTTTCATGCCCTCCTATACAGACCCGATACAAACTTCAAGGGGTGTATCTTTCGACTCAGGGCTCGAGATATTACAAATCTGATGCCGTTGGAAATATCTTGGCCTCACCCATGCCACGGAGTTCTAAAACTTTAATTTTGAGGAGGTTAGGTGAAGAAAAATGAAGAAAAGTCCCAGGCACGGGAAAAACACAGAACAGACATCCAACCACCGAAATTTAATGCGGTATGGCACCCATTTTTCTCCAGCATGGTCGAATACATTGGAAAACAGATTTGCGAAGGTGCCCTTTCCATTTTAATGGATCTTGTTGGGTGGTTGGACCTATAAATCAATTTCCCACATTTCTCTCTCCTCAACTTTTTTCGCTTCATCGATAAATGCCAATTTTGGCTCATTTGTTAAGGGTTGGACATTCTTTGTTTTGTAGGCTCCCTCTTCCTTCTAGCAAAGAAATCTATGGGGTTCAGCCTTCTACTAAAATTGTAATACGTTTCTGCCTCTTGGCTACCTTGTAATGGACTGTATCAATCTACAGAGCAATAAAACATGTCTGTGATCAATTTTAGATCCTCTCTTGTCTCTTTTGCTTTCATCTGGTCTCCCATTACATATTTGGCTATTTGTGCTTGTTTATTGTATGCATTTTGTTGGTTTGTGTCTATTAGCAAAACAAGTGTTCATCATTCCTTTGGTGCATCACCTCGTAGTTTAGCTTTGTTTTAATTCTTGTGTTCCTTCTATCCCTGTCTCCTTGGTAAAGTTTAGATTATGATTAAGAATAGATCCTCTGTAAGTTTCTACATATGCACCTAAATAGAGGAATAAGGAACCAACCTTTAATTTGGAGAGCTTTCCCATTTTGCAAGGTCCCACACCTTGGGGAAAGTTCAATGTCATGCAATCACACCAAATGAGTCTGCCTTAGAAAAGTAGATTTTTAGAACTCATTTGGGGGTGCTGTGATTTTGCATTAACAGATTTGGCACGCTCGGTGGGACTAAGAAGTCTCCATCTTATTACAGTAGGAATTAATGTACACTTGTTGTGATTCTGGCTTTTAAGTAGCCTTAAAATTATACATCTAGCGACTCTAAAAGAAACAAATCTACTGGTTTCAGCAGCCTAGGCTTGGGAGATTCATGATAAAAAAACCTGGTCTAGAGAAAGGAAAGAAGGTATATTTGAATACTTGCATCTATCCCTAGGTAGAGAAAGGAGAGGAAGAAGAATTTAGAGGTCTCCATATCCACCAAGAAGAATTCAGAGGTCTCCATCTCCACCAAGAAGAATTCAAAGGTCTCCATCTCCACCAAGAAGAACCTTGTCAACTTCTCCACCTGCAAGGCCTTTCTTTCAGTCTGCAAGGGTTCTTAGGCCAATCAGAATGGCACAACCAAATCCATATGTCAACTTCACCGAAAGTAGTCCACTTGCCTTGATTGCACAAAACCCATTCCCGATTGCAGCACTAAAGAGCATCCCACATTTCACTGGGGAAAATCAAACTTCTCCTGGTGACCATGTCCAAGATATTGCAAATATCTATACAATCCATGAGATCCATGAGATGGACACTGCAGTCAAGTTTCTCGCCTCTTCATTCAAAGGGAAAGTTTCACAATGGTTCAAGATTCTTATAGCAGGATCTATCTAGAACTGGAACTAGCTGTGCACGGATCTTCACGATCAGTTTGGGGAAAAAGGTGATAACTTATCTTGGTTGGAGCAACTAACAATCAAGAGAGCCTCGAATGAGTAGCTGACAGATTTCAACCTCAGATTCTAGTGGACCTGGGATAGGATTCCACCAGTAGTAAAGCCCACTAATGAAGGTGCCTTCTTATACTTTCTTAGGGCTTTAAATTATGATATTTCTCTGATGATCTAGTCAATGGGGGGCACTACATTACCTGCAGCTTATAGCCTCTCCATAGGAGCTGAGAACCATTTGATTCAAGTTGGAAAAATTGCTCCTAGGCCATCCATGCCTCTGTACCCTGAGTTAGGAAGCCTAGATACTAGCCAAGTGCATACATTAGCTCCTATACCCACCCCTAGGAGTCAAAGCTTAGCCGATTCTTCCACTTCATCATCTAATACCGATAAAGAGTTTCAGGAAGCGGTAATGAAGCAATTTAAGAACTTTGGGAATGAGCTAGTGACCATTAAAAGACAACAAGCTCAGAGTTTCAGGCCATACCAGCCGCAGGCTCAATATCAAGCCAAACCCTAGTATCAGCATAATAGGCCACCCCCTCATTGTGAATCAGAGCCATGACCAAGGACAACCCCAAGCTGTGAGACCTTTCAGGGCGTATGATCCTAACACAGCTTCAACATCAAGGGCATTGGTTCCTGCACAAAACAATATAGCACAAGAATATGATTGGTGTTTTCCATGCAGATAGTCACATAACCAATCAACATGCTTTAATGGTGTTATACATCAGGCCTTGATGGTGTAAACCAGTATGGCACCACAAGAATTTGACCAAGAGGAAGATCAGCAACAAGGAGCTCAATAAGGTGGACCCCCAAACGAAACTATGCTAGTAAAATGGCAGGCCGAAGACTTATGTGGGATGAATCAGTTCCTTTCTCAAAGTGTACCGGATAATACACGATCAAAAAGAGAAATATTGGAGAGGACCAGCCACCGAGCTCAGGTGACCCTCAACCTTCCATCACTCCATAAGGTCCTGGTGCTCCAAGTATAACTCCCAACATGTTGAACCAATCCAGACTACCTCCCAAACCAAGTCAAGCAACGGTTGTAATAGCCCATGTGCAAGAAAGAAATGTGTCTAGGAAGGGGTAGCAAAAAGATGGCTCATTCAATATTATTGAGCAGATGAAAAAGACAAGTGTGAACATTTCTCTATGGGAGTCACTGGCCATTCCGGGGCAGAGGGATCTCTTGTAAACTGCCATGCAGAATCGGTCAAGTTCAAATCACCCCCTAACCAACAAGAAAGAGTGTTTGCCAATACAGTTCATCCTAGGAGGAACCATGGAGAACAACAAGGTAAAAACCGAGACCTCCTCCCTTCTATGTCTCATTGATTATTGGAGACAAATTGGTGCACAATTGTATGATTGATTATGTGGCTAGTAGTTTTGTGATGCCCACACAAATAGCTAATCGGTTGGGTCTCCAATATGAGGTCATCTCTAGAGGAGTAGTCCATATAGATGGGACAACAGTGACTACTATGGGAATCATCAAGGATCTGAGTCTCACTCTACATGCTTTCCCTAATGTGACTATTTTGCAAAACATGTCAATTATAGACTCGCCACCACATTTTTCTTTGTGTCTGTCTAGGGTCTTCACTGCCAAAATTGTAGGCTACTTGTCTACTGATTGGTCACATATGCTCTTTAGGACAAGGTATGGTGCGAAGTCCACAATCAGATCTAAACCAATTGCTGATTATCATATTGAATCCTATGTACCTAGCCCGATCAATGTTAATTGTGTAGGTTTTGATCAAGAGGACCTCCTAAGCACTTCTGAAGAAAATACCAAGGTGGGATGTATCCCAGACTTGAATTGATGATTGGGCCAACAAAATTCATGCTTTTGACCCCTATAGGGAAATGGAAGAATCTGATCTAGGTGTCTACTGCCTACATGAAGAGAACCAACCTCTTCCTGACCTAATCAAGCTAGAATGCAAAGATGACAACGAGGTATGGTAATTGTTCTTTGATGGTTCAAGGAGTAAATAAGGAGCTGGAGGAGGAGCCATGATTATGTCCCCAGAGGTATGAGATATTATTCAACATTCAGATTCCAATTTGCTTGCTCAAATAAAACTGTTGAATATGAGGCTTTAGTCCAAGGTCTTCATTGGGCAAGGAAGCTGGGAATTAAGAACTTGCAAGTATTTGGTGACATAGTGAAATGGTTGCCAATCAAGTCAGAGGACTAAATGCTATCAAAAATGACCTGCTAAAAAACTACAAGAGTAGGGTATGGGATCTCATGGAGGATTTTGAGGCCTTCAGTATTGTGTCCATACCCAGGAAGGAGAATGAAGTTGTTGATAGACTTGCAGCAGTTGGAGCGATGTTTGATGTGGTTGACAACATCAAGAGGGACAGAGAACAACCACATATCCATGTGATTGTGAGGCCAGCAGTGCCAGATAATAATACATGTTGGTAGGTGTTTGAGAATGATCAATAGATCATTAACTTTCTACAAGAAGAAGTTGAATTCTCAGCTATAAACCAGAGCAAACTAGAGCAGCAATATGGGAATCAGATAGTACAACTACATACAAACAAGCTTCCCAAAGTCTTAGTGACACTGGAATCTATTTTCAATCCTAATGATCAGTTCAAAAAAGAGAAGGCTAACATGCAGATCAATCCCAGTTGGAGAAGATAAAACACTTCAAATTGGAAAAGTGGCCACCAAACAAGAAAGGTATGAATTCATACAACTTTGCCAAGAATTCCCTGATGTGTTTTCTTGGAGTTATGAGGACCTAAGAGGATTCAATCCAAAATTAGCACAACACACAATAGAACTAGATCCAGTTGCTTGGCCCATTAGGTGGAAGTAGAGACTAGTCAACCCACATATTGAGCCTCTGATGAAGAAGGATCTGAACAAGCTGATAGAGGCAAGCATCATATTTCCAATTAAACACTCAAGTTGGGTTGCAAATATGGTCCCAGTTAGGAAGAAAATGGAGAAATCAAGATTTGTGTTGACTTCAGGGATTTGAACAGATCCTCCTCAAAGACCACTACCCACTCCCTTCAATGGAGCAGATCTTGCAAGTGGTGTATGGATCAAAGAGGTTCTCTCTCCTAGATGGTTATTCGGGATACAATCAGATAATGGTGAAAGAGGATGATCAATTCAAAACAACCTTCACCACCAAATGGGGCACCTATGCCTACAAGAAAATGCCATTTGGATTATCCAACGCTGGAGCCACTTTGCAAGGGCAATGGATATGGCATTCAAGGGGTTGATTAATCAAATAGTACTGATCTATTTGGATGACATCACTATTTTTCCAAAAATGCAGCAGATCATCTCTTCCATCTGAGGCAAGTTTTTCAGAGATGTAGGAGATTTGGGGTGTCATTGAACCCCAAAAAATGCATATTCTTGGCCCATGAAGGTAAGCTTTTAGGCCATATTTTATCAAAGGAAGGATTGGCAATTGACCCGGAAAGAGTTCAAGCAATAAGAGCATTGCCATTGCCAAGTCATAGGAAGGCTCTTCAAAGCTTCTTGGGAAAAATCAATTTTGTCCACAGGTCTGTTCCAAACTTTGTTGTCCGATGATCTCGTCTGATCCTGATTAGACTTATCTATAGTTAATTTGACTTACAAGAAATTTTTGGGATGTTACAAATGCCTCTTCAATACAAATGCAGAACAAATAAAAGAGGTATTTTTCTTGTTTCTAGTTGAAACCTTGATAATTTGGGTGGAGGATCAACCTCTTGTCATTTTTTCACTCATACAAATAGCAAGATTCAATGCTAAATCATATACATGGCTACCTATTTTGAGAAAGGGAAGCTACTTCTCCCTGCCAGTTGCAGGATTTGTTTGATTTCCCTTTGCTTCTAGTTAGCAGAGTAGGTAGGTTTTCTTGCCGCATAAGAAGTGCTTTTACACACTCTGCATGTTCCACTTGGGGCATGTATGATCTTTCCATTTTGTACATAGTGTGTTGTGGTGTTTGTTTCTCTTGCACAATCTATTTCAGACAAGGCATGTTCATGAGGAAATCAGGTTTTAACAGTAGTTCCAAACATTCCTAATCGACATATGTTTCAAACTTCTACAATACTTCGTCTTTTTCCATGATTTGATTTGGTTTTCTTCAAAACTTGGCAAAAATCATATTTTGGGATAGTTTCAAAGGCTCATCCTTCATCCTAACAGATCACTTGTAGAAGAAAGAGATTAATTTTAGTTCCAAAACAATTTTCCACTCACATAAATTTTTATTCAAAAGATTTTTATAATGTGAATGGTCAATTTGAACAAAAGCAAATCTGGTTCCAGGTTCAGCATGCTTAAGCAGACTAGATTTACAAAAAGTCAAGTGAGGGAAAAGCTTCCAATTTTCAGGCAATTTTCTACTCTCACACACCTCGACTTCAAGGTTTTCTTACAAAGGATGAGAGTGCAAACAGTAGAAGGAAGTCCCAGATCAGATATGAGACTACCAGGAAGACTCCATGCCCAATGGATTGCTACAGGAAGCTGGCCATGTTTCATCTGACAGGTAGATAACCCATTGAGTCACCAAATTGTTGTCCAAAATAAGCTCATGCCTAATTTTGGTCAACTAACACCATTTTCCCCCCTTTTAGTGCTTCAATCTGATTTTTTACATATTTTAAGTACTTAAGGATTCCTAAAAGCATCTTCATCAGATAGGAAATTTCTTCCCCTTTCCGAAAATATAAAGAAGTCCTTCTAACTCTTCATATTTTGCAAGTTACGAGCCTGGGGATTTTTTTGCAAAATTTGCCAATTTCGGGCTTTGGGGCCTGGGGGAATTTTTGAGAATTTTGCCAATTTCGGGATTTCGGGCACTGGGGATTTTTTTGAGAATTTTGCCAATTTCAGGATTTCGGGCCTGGGGGAGTTTTTGAGAATTATTCCAATTTCGGGCATGGGGGATTTTTTAGAATTGAACAATTTTCGCAAATGGTGCGATTTTGCAATTTCAGGACCTAGGTCCATTTTGCAAATTTGCATTTTCGCCATTTCTTGTGCGGATTAATGTAAATTTTCAAATGGGCATAACTTTTGCCCCGGTGCTCGAAATTTAATAAATTTTATATCATTGGAAAGCTCTCAACATCCATGGAAACCCGAAATATTAATTTTGGTGAGGGTAGGTGGGTGAAAAGGAAGGAAACGTATCCAGTTCCAAATTTTAAATATCCAGTCCCGACAAAAGACAGAAATGCCTAGTTGACCCAAAACAGTTGCCTCCACTCAAAATGCCATATCTTTTGCATTTCTTTATGAAATCGTGCAAAATCAGCATCGTTGGAATCATGGTTTTGAATCCAATGTACAGAGATCAAAAAATCTGGGGCTCAATGAAGAATCAATAGTGAGTTTTCTTGAAAATGTGGACATGATGTGAACAATGTTTTTGGTAGTGGGGGGTGCACTAAATAAAGCATGGGCAGAATTTTCTCACTGTTGCACGTTGTGGGACAGCATGGTGGACCTTTTTCAAGTAACATGTCATCATTCCACTCCATTTTGGCATCTTGCAAGTGGCATGAATGGAGATTTTTCAGGATTTCCACTTCTCTCTCCCTCTTTTTCCTGGGAAGATTCTATAAGTCAGAGTGCTAGGCTCATAACTTGGAAGTAGTTTTTGTGTAGAAAAACTCTGTCAAATTTGTTTTGTGAAGCCAATGTGCTATAGGCCCTTGTAGTGGACTTCTTGCATGGTGATCTAGGCCCTTACCTTGTAATAGATTGGATTGTGTATACTTATGAAGCAATAGATGCAAGTTTGTGGATGTATCTTCCCCTATTGTGTTTGTTGCATTCCTCTTGCCCCTTCAATCTCATTGCATATATAATGTTACTATTCTATGTTGTTGTAGGGATTCATTATTATTGTGCATGTATGAACTATGATTGTGAATGCATTTCCTAGATTGTGGAGGACTTTTATCACCCCTTCTAGTATGTATTTTTCTTTTGTTTTTCACACATTGGAAAACTATCCTCATTCCCTCCTTTTTTGGTGTATCACCGCTTTAGTGTAGGCTTTATTTTCATGCAATCTCCCTCCCTGGTCCTTGGAAAGTTAGATTAGGATTAGATAGTTTTGCCTACATTAGAGTAGATTGTGGTAGGTAGTTTAGGAGCAAGAACCAGCTTTCTCTGGAGGTCTATCTCAAGAAGCAAGTCCCACAACTTGGAGATAGTACCCATGTTATCCAATCACACTGTGAGCTCAAGAAAACACACTTGTGCAAACCATAGGGTGTTGTGATTCGGTGATAATAGTTCTGGCATGCCCGTGGGACCGGTTTGAAGCACCTTACCACTTCATTTCATCAAGTTGATGTGTTCTTGGTGAGATTAAGCCTTTAGAGGCACATGCAAAGCACATATGGTGACTCCATCTGGTCAACAACCCATTCTCTGAGTTATAGACTTTCCTTCCATCCATTTCCACCCATTCTTCTTTCCACATCTTTCATCTTCTTCCATCCCATGAAGTTGTGCAATCATGACTTCATTCCCATCTTGGAATTCACACTTTGCAATAGTGGCAGTGTAGTCCACCTCCAATGTATTTCTCATCTCCTCCAAATCAGCATTATGATCAGATTCAGAACCATTATGCTTACCCATATGAGCAGTGTCAAAACCAGTTTGGTTATGAAACATATCAGGAACAAGGGTATGCATACAATGAAAATAGTCAAATGGAGAATGTTGATTTGTTGGAGAAGATTCAAAGAATGGAGGCTAACATGGTTCAATCAAGGCTACAACATAGATGAAAGATTTCAGAATCGGTTGTAGGGCACCTTGTCCATGGGAAGACCCTTTTCCAAGACACTTTAGCTCATAGGAGAAGCTTGATTTCATGGTTGAAATGCTACCACAACTTGCACAGTGGAATGAGGAGATAGAAGCATACGAGAAAAATGCAAGACAACCAAGTCAATGGGTAAGTCAATCACCAGCTCCTTATTCTCCTTTTTTCATCCTAAGCTTTATCATTTCAGCAATATCAAGATTCAAGCCCATTGTATGCTGCCCCAAGTGTTGATTTCCCTTCTCCATCTTCTGATCTTCCATCTCATCTCAATTCCTCTTCCCTTTTCTCTTCCAAATAGTCACTCCCTCCAAAGAAACAAGAAATTCCACTTCCCTCGCCACCACAAACAATCACAAAACTGGTTGAGACCCCATCCACTCCTCCTCTTGCCTTCCCAATTCCATGCCGGAAAAAATTTCAAAAACCAATCAAGGAGAACAGCAGGGAAGAGAGCCAAATAGAGAAGAAATGATCAAAAGCTTGGTAATCTTGGCTCTCAAATTTGGGATAGAAAAAATCCCCTTGATGGTTAAACCTTCAGAGGAGGTCGGGATCAGACCACAGGTGGTGGAAGCCGAGTTTGTAGCAGAAGGAGAACAAGAACAAGAACAAGAATAAGAAGATCAACAATCTGTTTTCTCTGAATGCAGTGTCCATAATGGCACCTTATCTGAAGAGGATGTTGATCTAATCCAAGCTGCACAATCAGTCAAGAAGGAAGAAGAACAATCATCTCCAAGTCCTATTGAAGAGGGGAAACCGGAAGAGATCGAATCAAAGTTGAAACCACTTGATGAAGAAAGCATTATTGAATTTTTTTGCTTTCATTTGAAGGACCTGATTTGATTGATGAATCCATGATGGAGGAGAGCTATCAAGAAGACCTTGCTGCCCCAAATAGTCCTCTAGAGCAGCAAATTGAAGATTTTTATCTAAAAAATTTCATGCTAGAGGAAGAGGCTATCCAAGAGAAAGTCAGTCTTCAAGCAACAATGGAGGAACTCCAGAGCCAACAATGTGTTGCAGAAAATTATAATGATGTAAAAGAAACTTCATTGGATGTTGCAATCAATAACGATGAGCTGCAGATTAGAGAGGAGTTCCATACTGCCACAAAGGAAGGAAACGAGCACGAAGATACCATCTCTTCCACACCATCCACCCATGAAGGTCCGCTGGAAGACTCCATTTTTGGAGTTGAATTTAAGAGAAAAGGGCACATCCATCAGATTAGACCTTGCCCAATCAGGTACTTGGCTTCACTAGAGCCAAGAGAAGAGCCAACACTAGTCATGCTTGCTCCTGAGCATGAGGATGAGTTTCAGAGTACCAAGGATCAGCTGCAATGCCTCTTCAATACAAATGCAGAACAACTAAAAGAGGTATTTTTCTTGTTTCTAGTTGATACCTTGATAATTTGGGTGGAGGATCGGCCTCTTGTTAATTTTTCACTCATACAAACAACCAAATTTAGTGCTAAATCATATACATGGCTGCCTATTTTGAGAAAGGGAAGCTACTTCTCCCTACCAATTACAGGATTTGTTTGAGTTCCCTTTGCTTCTGGTTAGCGCAGAGTAGGTAGGTTTGTTTGTAGCATAAGAAGTGATTTTGCACACTCTGCATGTTCCACTTGGGGCATGTATGATCTTTCCCTTTTGTACATAGTGTGTTGTGGTGTTGTTTTCTCTTGCACAATCCATTTCAGACAAGGCATGTTCATGAGGAAATCAGGTTTTGGAGCTAGATTGCTTCATAGTTAGCATGCACTGGAAAGTGACTGGAAATACAACGAACCTTCATCGGTCAGATAGGCCCGACTTTGGTCAGAGAAAGTGGGAACCATGACCCGTCATCGGTCAGAGATGACATACATCGGTTAGAGCAAGTGGGAACCATCCGCGGTTAGGTCTAACCAGCGCCGGTTACCTGTGTGATGTGTTTTATTTTAAGTCACGGGCTTTAAATATAGATTTTGTTTTAAAGCAAATCTATTGGATGTAATTGCATAGCTAAGGTGCCCTAAGTTTATATATTTTATATATAAGCGTGAAAGTTAGGGCTTAGGTGGAATAATGAGAAGGATCGGATTAGATCCTTGATTCTTTGAGACCGAGAGGATAAAGATGAAGAAGAAGAAGAAGAGGAAAAAGGAACAGGTTACATGAAGACAGAGACTCCATGGAGAGGAGCTGGACAGAAGGAAATAGCAGGCTACTGTATTTCCTTTGTATATTTATTGTCTCATTGTAATGGCTTGCATAGTATGCAAAGCACATAGTGTTTCTTCTTGTAGATCCACATGTTGGTGAGATCTTGTACTATAGATCTATGTAGATCTAGTCTTGTATTGTAGATCCATGAGATCATATTGTATTGTTGATCCATGTAGATCTATATATTGTAGAGGTCTTGTTTGCATATTCACAATATAGTGAGAGCTTGGTTGCATAGTGGTAGATGCAGGGTAGCTTTAGGTATGGGAGATCTGGTTATGTTTGAGAGGCACATTGTAGTGCACTCAGGAAGATCTGGTTAGAGATCTAGAGAAGACACTAGTGGTAGTGTGGAGGCATGATTTAGTGTACTCAGGAAGATCTGGTTGTAGATCTGGAGGAGGAGGAGAAACTCTTGTAGAGATACATGTATTCTTGTACAGAAGAGTTGATTTGTAATCTCTTGTTATATTATATATATGAGATCTCTATCTTTGGTGGACGTAGCCCATATTGGGTGAACCACGATACATGCTTGTTATGTGTGTGTAATTTTGTGTGATTTGGATTGTTCTGTTTATACTTCCCTCGTTGTAGATTGTGGGAAAATCGTTTGGATCATGTGTGTGCATGATTTTGTTTGTTATTAAATCATAGCACTATTCCGTTGTCCCCAAAATCCCAACAACTGGTATCATAGCAGTGTTTTGTTTTTCCTGATGAGAAGATCACAGGAAGAGATTTAATCTCAAGTGGGAGCTGGAAGAATAAGGTTGCTGGAAGTTACAGGTGACCGTGGTCAATTACTGAGCAGCCTGGTTTTTAAATAGAAAATCACAAATCTGAAGAAATGGAAAGATGCATAGAATGTATCTTGGTTGTTGAGGTGTCCCCAGTTCTTGGAGGCACAAGCATGTTGGTCAAATTGCAGATCCGGTTATTGAGGTATGGTTTTACCTTGGTATTGCAGTGCTTATATTATTTTGGTTGCACATGCATGTTTGGGTCTACAGATCTAGATCTAAGAATGAGAGAAAAAGGAGCTAGTTATGCATCCTTTGGTGTAGTTAGATGCATGAGCTTTGGTAGAGAGGCAGTAGCATAAATGAAGATGGGGCTTCCATCAGAGAAGCATGTACTTCAGTTTAAGATGCGGTTGAGTATCTTGGTGTTGGTAAGGTGATGTGTTTCATCTTGATGCAATTTATTGCATGGACTTGTTGTTAAGTTTTTTGTACGCGATTTGGATGTTTCTTGAAACGACTGGCTCAGCTCAACTATCGGCTTCGGTTGAAGTAGGCACCTGGTGTGGTATGTTATGCCAAATTGTGTGGCATTGGGTTCATTCCAGCAGCATTGACATCGGTCTGAGAACCGAGGTCGGTCAGAGAGGAACCGATACTGGTCAGCTAACCATGGTTGGTTAGGGGATGACCGTGGTTTGCCTTTGTGGCAACTTATCTATACAGAGGTTTTTTTTTCAGCAAGAGAGGGCATGGATGGTTCAGTGTCCTGTTTTGGAGGATCTGGTTTCTGGCATAGTGTGTACAGGTAGAAATAGTGTTGATCACTTCAATGTTTGGATCAGAAAGAGGATGGAGTTGGCTCGGTTTAGTCCATTGAGACTTTGAGTCAGGTATCTCTATATGGTTCATGTTTTATTTCTTTCGTTTGGAGCAACTGATTATGTTTGGATTGTGTGCACAAATTTACACCATGGTTTCTTGGTGTTGTTTGACTTTTATTTCCCGGTTGTGAGGAATCTTGAGGACAAGCATATCTAGTCTTAAGGATGAGATCCTTAATGAAAAGTCATGGTTAGACAACGTTCCAGGTAACGAGAGATGTTGAGTACATACGGATGAAAAGAAATTGATTCACCTACTTCACAAGAAGTCCAAAATTTTGTGATGTAGAAGTATTCTTTGATAATAAGGGAATCATTTTATATTCTCTTTCATTTGGTTTTATTTCTCACTGACATATTAGCTTTTGAGCTTGGTGTTAGAGGCAGTGCAGCAATGGATTTCGTGTTCAGTGGGAGCAAGCCATGGTTGTTGGCATTGCAAGATTGGATACATGATGCACATGCAGAGTGAGAGGAGATTGCTACTATTGTTAGAGTGGCAGAGGCACTAGTTGGTTTTGGAGGACAGTCAAGGATTTGCAGGTATATTGAGTTTATTGCTTTGTGATGTCACTTCTGGTTTATTTTGTGGTGCATGGATAACCCTATAGGATTACAGTTTATGGTTAGATTCAGCTGGGTGAAGATGATAGAGCAATTTTTCAAAGTTTTAAGGGTTAAAAGAGAAAATATGACTGTTACAGAGACCGGTGTCAGTTGGGATTAACCGTGGTCGGTTAGAAAGTGACCGAGGTCGGTTAGGAAACCGTGGTCGGTTTGGTCATAGGTTTAACAACAATGTTTATTTACCATTTTTAGATGGTGCCCTTGTTTTTCTCTCATCTTGGTTGATCTATGCAGTATGTTGATATTTGCACTTGGTATTAGTGGCATGGTTCAACATGGATGTTTGTTATTGACATTGATGAGCATAGAATTCATATTCGGATTTGGAGTTAGCCGGTAAGAGACTTGGAGATTATGGAGAGCTAGTGATATGGATGGATGTACATGGTGAGATTGTGCATATTGGATAGATTCAGTTTTGTGAGTCTATGATTATGCAGATGTTTGATTTGCACATGGATACCTTGAGCATGAGTAGGGGATGTTTGTATTTCCTCTTGTTACCATGTTACTCCTTGAGAGATGTTATCTATAGATGGTTGTCTTGGACATGCTAGTTGTTTATGTAGAGTTGGATTTGTAGATTGTAGTGTTTGGATTCTATTGAGTTATGCAAGTTTGTGGATTGATCACCCACTGTTGCAGGTAGAACTCATGTGGGTTGTCTTTACCCAGGATCTTGTTTTACTTTTGTATATTCAAGTTTGGCTTGTCTTGGTCAATTGCATTGGTTGTTGCATGGAGACATGGATAGACATATGGAGAACATGGTTGGTTTTACAGGTATGGCTACGGATGTGATTGAGGCTCAGAACTTTAGTTTGAGTGGGAGCTCTTACAGGTGTATTAGTCATGGTGGCTTGTTGCATGAGGAGCTAGGTTGGCTTGTTCGTCTGATACCAACAATTGGTATGGTGTTACGATTCAGTGTGAGCTTGAGGCTTGGTGTCATGGATCAGTTGTAGCTTCGTGCAAGTTTGGTAAGTCATGGTTTCATCTTCTTGGTTTGAGAAGATGGTTTTGATCTTCCTGGTTTTATTTGTTTGAGAGAATTGCTGAAGGAAAGAATAGATGGTCTTCACAGTGCTTAGCGGACGGTGATGTACAGGTACAGTACAAAGATTCAACAATTTATCTCCAAGTGGGAGATTGTTAGGTTGTGGAGCTAGATTGCTTTGCAGTTAGCATGCAATGGAAAGTGAATGGAAATACAGTGAACCGTCATCGGTCAGACAGGCCCAACTTCGGTTAGAGCAAGTGGGAACCGTGACCCGTCATCGGTCAAACAGGACAAACATCGGTCAGAGAAAGTGGGAACCATCTGCAGTTAGGTATAACCAGTGTCGATTACCTGTGCGATGTGTTTTTATTTAAGTCACGGGATTTAAATATAGATTTTGTTTTAAAGCAAATCTAGTAGATGTAATTGCATAGCTAAGGTGCCCTAAGTTTACATATTTTATATATAAGCGTGAAAGTTAGGGCTTAGGTGGAATAATGAGAAGGATCGGATTAGATCCTTGATTCTCTGAGACCGAGAGGATGAAGACGAAGAAGAAGAAGAAGAGGAAAAAAGAACAGGTTACATGAAGACAACGACTTCATGGAGAGGAGCTAGACAAAAGGAAATATCAGGCGACTATATTTCCTTTGTATATTTATTGTCTCATTGTAATGGCTTGCATAGTATGTAAAGTAAATAGTGTTTCTTCTTGTAGATCCACATGTTGGTGAGATCTTGTATTATAGATCTATGTAGATATAGTCTTGTATTGTAGATCCATGAGATCATATTGTATTGTTGATCCATGTAGATCTAGATATTGTAGAGGTCTTGTTTGCAGATTCACAATACAGTGAGAGCTTGGCTGCACAAAGCTGAGTGGCAGATGCAGGGTAGCTTCAGGTATGGGAGATCTGGTTATGTTTGAGAGGCATGGTTGTAGTGCACTCAGGCAGATCCGGTTAGAGATTTGGAGAAGACACTAGTGGTGGTATGGAGGCACATTTAGTGTACTCAGGCAGATCCGGTTGTAGATCTAGAGGAGGAGGAGGAGATACTCTTCTAGAGATACATGTATTCTTGTACAGAAGAGTTGATTTGTAATCTCTTGTTATATTATATATATGAGATCTCTATCTTTGGTGGATGTAGCCCATATTGGGTGAACCATGGTACATGCTTGTTATATGTGTGTACTTTTGTGTGATTTGGATTATTCTGTTTATACTTCCACTGCTGTAGATTATGGGCAAATCGTTTGGATCCTGTGTGTGCATGATTTTGTTTGTTATTAAATCATAGCACTATTCCGTTGTCCCCAAAATCCCAACACTTTTGCACACTCTGCATGTTCCACTTGGGGCATGTATGATCTTTCCCTTTTGTACATAGTGTGTTGTGGTGTTTGTTGCTCTTGCACAATCCATTTCAGACAAGGCATGTTCATGAGGAAATCAGGGTTTAACAATGAGTTCCAAACATTCCTAATCGGCATATGTTTCAAACTTCTACAATACTTCATCTTTTGCCATGATTTGATTCGGTTTTCTTCAAAACTTGGCAAAAATCAGATTTTGGGACAGTTTCAAAGGCTCGTCCTTCATCCTAACAAATCACTTGTAGAATAAAGAGATTAATTTTAGTTCCAAAACAAATTTCCACTCACATAAATTTTTATTCAAGAGATTTTTATAATGTGAATGGTCAATTCGAACAAAAGCAAACTGGTTCCATGTTCAAGCATGCTTAAGCATATCAGATTTACAAAAATTCAAGTGAGGGAAAAGCTTCCAATTTTCAAGCAATTTTCTACCCTCACACACCTCGACTTCAAGGTTTTCTTACAAAGGATGAGTGTGCAAACAGCAGAAGGCAGTCCTAGATCAGATACGAGACTACTAGAAAGACTCCATGCCCAATGGATTGCTATAGGCATCTGGCCATGTTTCATCTTACAGGCAGATAACCCCACTGAGTCGCCAAATTGTTGTCCAAAATAAGCTCATGCCTAATTTTAGTCAACTAACACCATTTTCCCCCTTTAAGTGCTTCAATATGATTTTTTACATATTTCAATTACTTAAGGATTCCCAAAAGCATCTTAATCATATAGGAAATTTCTTCCCCTTTCCGAAAATATAGAGAAGTCCTTCTAACTATTCATATTTTGAAAGTTACGAGCCTGGGGGGATGTTTTACAAAATTTGCCAATTCGGGCTTTCGGGCATGAAGGAAGTTTTGTGAATTTTGCAATTTTCGGACTTTCGGGCCTAGGGAATTTTTGCAACATTTTCCAATTTCGGGATTTCGGGCCTAGGGAAATTTTTGAGATTTTTTTCAATTTCTGGATTTCGGGCCTGAGGATTTTTTGAGAATTTTTCCAATTTCGGGATTTCGGGCCTAGGCGAGTTTTTGAGAATTTTGCCAATTTCGGGCTTTCGGGCCTGGGGGAATTTTTGAGAATTTTGCAGTTTTTTCATATGGTGCAATTTGCAAATTTGCATTATCGCCATTTCTTGTGTGAATTAATGTAAATTTTCAAATGGCCATAACTTTTGCCCCGGTGCTCAAAATTTCATAAATTTTATATCATTGGAAAGCTCTCAACATCATCTATGCCATGGAAACCCGAAATATCTAGTTTCAAATTTAAATATCCAGTCCCGACAAAAGACAGAAATGCTTGGTGGACCTAAAACAACTGCCTCCACTCAAAATGCCATATCTTTTGCATTTCTTAATGAAATTGCACAAAATCAGCGTAGTTGTAATCATGGTTTTGAATCCAATGTTCCTAGATCAAGAAATCCATGGCTCAATGAAGAATTGATAGTGATTTTTCTGAAAACACGGATTGGATCTGAACAACATTTTTGGTAGTGGGGGTGCACTAAATAAAGCATGGGCGGACTTTTCTCACTGCTGCATGGTGTGGGACAACATTGTGGACCCTTTTCAAGTAACATGTCATCATTACAATCCATTTTTGCATATTGCAAGTGGCATGAATGGATATTTTAGGATTTCCACTTCTCTCTCCCTCTTTTTCCTGGGAAGATTCTATAAGTCAGAGTGTTGGGCTCACAACTAGGAAGTAGTTTTTGTGTAGCAAAACTCTGTCAAATTTGTTTTGTGAATCAATGTGCTACAGGCCCTTGTAGTGGACTCCTTGCATGGTGATCCAGGCCCTTATCTTGTAATAGATTGGATTGTGCATACTCATGAAGCAATAGATGCAAGTTTGTGGATGTATCTTCCCCTGTTGTGTTTGTTGCATTCCTCTTGCCCCTTCAATCTCATTGCATATATATTGTGTCTATTCTATGTTGTTGCAGGGATTCATTATTATTGTGCATGTATGAACTATGATTGTGAATGCATTTGCCAGATTGTGGAGGACTGTTATCACCCCTTCTAGTATGTATTTTGCTTTTGTTTTTCACACATTGGAAAACTATCCTCATTCCCTCCTTTTCTGGTGTATCACCGCTTTAGTGTAGGCTTTATTTTCATGCAATCTCCCTCCCTGGTCCCTTGGAAAGTTAGATTAGGATTAGATAGTTTTTCCTGCATTAGAGTAGATTGTGGTAGGTAGTTTAGGAGCAAGAACCAACTTTCTCTGGAGGTCTATCTCAAGAAGCAAGTCCCAAAACTTGGAGATAGTACCCATGTTATCCAATCACACTGTGAGCTCAAGAAAACACACTTGTGCAAACCATAGGGTGTTGTGATTCAATGATAACAGGAACTTAACCATAATATTTGATACATATAGAAGAATGCATATATTTCTTCACAATACACTTGAATCCCCTGGGAGTAAGCATATTCTCAGTCTCTATAGGCACATACATACCACACCATACTCTTCAATACATGTAACATATTGTTTTAGGACACTCTCTCACACTGAATTTATGACATGTAACATCACCTTCCAATTAGTTTTCGTGGATTCTTTTTTTAGGGATCATTTCATTCTTCTAGCACCATAAGCACATGTAGATGTCCATTTTGATATTGTATAAACAATTCTATAGTCTCTACTGATCATGCTTAGCTTTGAAGATATTAATTTCCTTGCCAAATTGAATATATATTCTCATTATGGAACTTTCATTGTAGTTCAAGACACCTTCATAGTGTTTTAGACACTAGTCAAACCTTTTCTTTGTCTTTATTGAACCTTCTAACTTTATCTCAAGACCATAATGGATCTAAGAACACTATGACCATGACTTTGATGAAATACATAAGGTTATACAGACCTTAAGAACTTTTTTACACACTAAACACATTCTTTATGCATAGAGACACAATCATAGGAACATATGATGTTATTGACAAGTCTCAAGAGCTCACTTAAACCACTTTCTAGACCTTGACTCAGTACAAATGAGGTCATATCACATTCTATTGAGTCATAATACTCTTGCTTGGTCTAACTTGACCATGAAAAAGACATATAATCAAAACAATACTAACCTACTATATGATCACAAAATTTGGAACATACTCACAGACATGAGACAATTGAAATGACACACTTTAAGACACATTTGACAGAGGTTAGGGAAAATCCATTTGCACTAGACCATGACACTCTTTGAGCTTCAACCAACTTGTGTAGGGAACCCCTTGAAGACTGATGCACAGGTCAAGAACTCAATTTGAAGACTCGAGATAAAACCTGAAGACACACTCAACCATGAAAAAAACTTCCTTTCTCAAACTACTTCCATCATGTGGTTAATTAGCATATTTTCTCACTTTTTGCAATCCATAGTTTTCCTTCCATCTCAACCATAGGAGCAGAACACTTATGCAAAGACTGGTCGAACCTTTACTTCATTGCAAATTAATTGTTTTCATCTTTAAAACCTTATCAATAAGTGTCTTAATCCACTATTACAGGTCATTAACCCTTCTTGAGCTCTTTATCAACTGAGAGTTTCATATTTTGTTACTGACTATGCTAAGACACCTCTGTAAGACAATCTTATGATGTTCACAAGCAATTTGACACCTTTATGATGCTACAAACCATCTTAACACAAAATTGTAGTTGTTTGTTAGCATTAAACATACTCATACCTAATACAAATGACAATTACCTTCAAGATTCATACAACCACCATGACAAGATTTGAGACATATATGATCCATGCTTTTGAATTTCATGACAAACACCTCATATACTTTTAACTGAGGATTAACACTATTGTAATGAAATCACTAACTTGTTTACACAGTCATACTCCTCTTTGAGACACAAGGAATGAAATCTAAGCCAATGAACTCTTGACATCTCCACCAAACTTTTGAGGCATTTTCATAGCTTCACAAACTTTTACATATTCTTAGACATACATGGTTCAAGCCCTTGAAGCTCATGACAAAATTATAACACACTATAAAATTCATATAGGATTCTTCGAGACTCCACAAACTTTAGACATTCAAAAAATATTCAAGACACCAAAGAGGATCCTTTTCATGATTAGCAAGACACCATAGACACCTGGAGGAACTTGATACAGACTTTTTCAACTCATGATGGTATTCATGACAATTTATAAGACTCAGACTTCACAAAATGACCATGTCTTAACAATGAATTACTGTGTGTACCTAAATAGACCTCTCACACCATATATTACTCCTTTAAGACCACTTCAAGCTTTACATACATCATACACACATGGGAATGCATGAAACAGGCTACTTAGGTCCATGACAACTCATGATACATTTTTTTACTTGGAGAGAACTTCTTAGAGACATCACCGACCACTAAACATGTCAATAGTGCTAGACACACATATTTTAAACAAATGAAGGCCTCATGAATGATTACCAAAATACAATAATCTCCTTTCAAATACATCAATATGAATCATACTCACTGAAACATAATTTTCATGTTATTTCATCTTGATAAGACATACTTAGACCTCAAGAGTTCAAACAACTATGCAACACTAGATTATATGCTATAAATAACAACAAGACATGACACTTTACATACCCAACATGAATAACCAATAAGATCATCCTAAATGACTTTAAGAGACATACCTCAAAACCATGAAGAGGAAACATACTAACCAAGACAACTCCCCCTCACTCCAAAGCTTCATTTGCACATATATACCTCTAAGAAGCCTAGTAGATGCATATGTCATCATGGAAGAGATTTATGAGATACCTAAGAAGGTATCAAGCCCTCTTCTTGCACCTTGAATGATTCTTATTTTTCTAATTCTACTTTTGTTATAATAGACCCCTCCCTTTTCTCACTCACACTCTTGGAATCCTCTTTAGTACTTTGACTAGCTTCTTCCTTCTTCTTAAACTTCTAAACTTGTGGCTTGGGTCTTTGAATCTCTTTCTTTAGCTGACCTGCATCACAAAACATTACAATGTGCCCTACCTTGTGGCACCTAAAGCATTCCAATTTTCTTCATTTTCACTCAAAATCCCTATGACTATATTCATTGAAATCATATCAAAAACCTTTGAACTTGCTTACATACCTCCTTATGTTTGATGGCCCATTTTTTCAATACTTTGCTAGATGTCCTTTCTCATGACAGTGATAACATCCAGCTCCATATCTTTGACCTAATTTTTTCTCTTCCTTGCCTTGACATTCCTATTCCTTCTTTCTTTTAGAGTGATGTTCTTGAGTCTTTTCTTTGCAATCTTCTTTCTTTTCAACCTTAGGACTACACATACTAGCCCAATGTCCATAAGAACCCCACTTATACCAATAACCATGAAAATTCACATATTTATATGCATTTTTATGTCTTATGGATGATCTTCCATGAGATGAAAGTCATGTACTATCTTCGTTACTTGACTGCTTTTTTCCATTAGATCCTTGACTTGATTTTGCATCATTTTTCTGTATATTGCATGAATCTCCTATGAAACCTAGGCATGTATTATAATCATATGAATTTTTTTTTTCCTAATATCTTATTTAGATTTCATGAGATTTATTGAAAAGATAATACCTTGCTTGTCATGGTGCTTAACTCTTCTTCAGTTCCTCTTTCTCATCTAGGGATTCCTTGAGTTGAGTTTGTATACACTTTATTACTTCCTCATAGGATACACATAATTTGTCTGGATTCTATTTACAAAACTCTACTTCCCACCATATGTAATCAAGATCTCCCATCCTTGTCAAAAAATATCTCCCTCTAGCTTGTTAAGGTTATTTCCAAGGGCTTGATATTATACAAATTGTTAGAAGTGACAAAGGACTGGGGATGAATAAGTTATTTATAAAACATTTCTCTTTTCAATTTCAATTATCAAACACAACCCCTCATAAACTACAAACATTAAGCTTGATCATCATTAGATATAGTTCATTATGAAATGCATACATAGTAGGAAAACAAGATATACTCGGCGCCTTTCTTTAATGATATTCAAAGTAGAGTACAATGACTTGATCTTATCATCAACAATATACAATATACAATCAAGATCTCATAAATAGTGTACTGACATCAATATGTTGTGACAATATCATTCAACTACAAAACATCAACACTACTCTCCTTCATCAACTTGTTATTGTAGAGAATTCATTATCTTTGTTTCACTACAACCAACTACTAACCTAGAAAAGAATTCCATGGATGTTTGTCTAAGCCCAAGGGGTTTTGATTTACAACAAATTTTTCTTCAATAGAAGATAAAGGGGTTTTTCATCAACAATTTGCAAGAATAAATCATCTTCCTTTTTTACACCATCCACTTGACTCTTCATCTTACATTACCTTTTCATTTTTCATGTCTTAGACTAATTTTCATTGTTTGAGCCATATTAGTTGCTACGCCCTTAACCTATTGCTTGTATTAAGATATGAGTAGCCGACTTGTGGCTTACCATATCATTTTATTATATCATTTATACTTTCTCATGCTTAATAGGTCGGCCTTGGTGATGGCCATAGCATATGAATAGTATATATAGGGGATTATAGATAGTATTTCATTATCATTTCAGCATTTGAGTCTTATTATATAGTTTGGAGGTTGCCCCCTCAAAGTGGCAAAGCTATTCTAATTGAATATTGAGATAATTATTCTGAAATATTGTGTTATTTTGTGTTCTATTGTTGCTCTTAATCTGAATTATACAAGTAATTTCATTACAAGTGGTATCAGAGCTGCGATCTGGGCCAAAATTAGGGCAAAAACCCTAATTTTTTGTTTCCACCACATATTGCAAACCCGAGTGAATTGGTGGGATATATTTTTACCAGAGTTGCGAAATATTTCAAGTAAGGTTCCTTGAAAATTTAATACTTTTTTATTTGTTTTGCAAAAGTTATTACAAATTTTGGGTTTTTCCTAAAATCGTTCCCTAGGGTGCAAATTGTGGAAAAATTTCAAGTTCTTTACATTTTCGGAAAGCTCTAAAAAAATTAGTATTAGTATCTTCTCTGTGTTCTTTCCTGTTTGGCCAAAATTGTATCGAAACCCTAAACCCTAAGGTTTGACATCATGGCGGGGCCTTCCACAAGAGCAAAAAAGAATCTGGTTACTTGAGTAAAACCTCAAATAAAGATGGGGTAGTGATTGAAGAGATGGAGTTAGAAGGGGTAAATATAGATTCCTCAGCACTAGGGTTTACCTCAGTTGATCATAAGGTGAGCCAACTTGAGTATGAGCTGTGAAATGTATAATCTGAGATGGCCTCTAAAGGAGACATAGCCCAAATCAATCATCGGTTGGATGATATTATGCAACATGTAAAGGGTAACCAGTATGGCCCAAATCCGGCCCATATCAACCAAGGAGGACCTTTAGTTCAAAATCATGTACAAACTAACCATATTGGATCACTTTTCCAGTCCAATCAGAATCCAACTTGTTCACAACCACGGAACATGATGCCAAAAGTGGATATGCGCAAATTTAATGGTAAAGATCCCCTGAATTGGATAAATCAAATGGAGAACTTCTTTAAGTTACATCAAACACCATCAGGACAAAAAGTGACATTGGCATCCCTATATCTTGAACCAGACCAATTTGTTTGGTATCGATGGTTATGTGCTCAGAGGCAGAAGAATGGTCTAGGTGTCACTTGGACAGTTTTTACTGAGGATTTGAAATTGCACTATAGTTCCAGTGTTTCAGAGAACTACTTTAGTCAATTAGCAAAGTTACGGCAAATAGGATCAGTCAAATATTATGTGCATCAATTCCAAAACCTATCCTTAAGGGTGGAGAATATTCTAGAAGAGAATCTGAATGACCTATTTCTTGGGGGTCTTAAGGACCACATCGAGCATGAGGTACATATGTTTAATCCACTCAAGCTTTTTGATTCTATTATCATGACAGCTCGTGCAGAGGAAAAAATTATTTGTAGTAGGAGGCCACCTTTCATCAACACCAGAGACCGTAGTATCTCTTCCCCTTCATTTGCTAGGCTAATTAGACTGACTCCTCAACAAATGGAAGAAATGAGAGAAAAAGGATTATGTTTTAACTGTGATAGAAAATATGGACCGGGACATAAATGTGTTGAGAAGAAGTTGTTCTATATTGACGGAGGTAATGGGGATGATGAGGAAGCTGAAATTATAGGAGAGGCTGAGGAACTAGTAGAAGATGAAGTAGAGGATTGCCAACCTACAATTTCTTGCCATGCATTGTCAGGTATTAGTACTCCTCAAACACTCAAGGTTATTGGCTATCTCAAAAAATAGAAGGTGACGGTGTTGATTGACTCGGGGAGTACTCATAACTTCATAAATAGTAAGTTAGCTACCCGCCTCAATTGTTTTATTTACCCAACTCTAAAAATGCAAGTTATGATTGCGGATGGTGGGACAGTCAAGTGCACAGGAAAGTGCCATAGTATCAATATTTCCATGGGAGACTACATGTTAGACTCACCTATGTTTTCTATTTCTATGGGAGGGGTAGATATTGTTTTGGGTGTCCAATGGCTCACAACCTTAGGTACTATAGAGATGAATTTCCAAGAATTTTTCATGCGATTTCATTCAGATGGAAGGACAATACAATTGAATGGGATGGTAGCTAAGTCTCCATAGATTATTAGCTCTCATCAGATGCAGAAGGTTCTCAGAAAAGGAGTTGATGGCTTTATAGCAAAGCTATTTTCCATAGAAGTACAAAACACAAAGTCTTCAATGCCACCCCATCTTTAGAAGATTGTGGATGCTCACTCATCTATTTTTGATGCAATTCCAAAGGGACTACCACCAGTTAGGGATCATGATCATTCCATTCAATTGATTCTAGGGAGCCAAACACCTAACATCAGACCATATAGATACCCACATTCCCATAAAAGTGAGATCGAGAAAATGGTGGAGTAAATGTTGAAGGCAGGTATCATCAGGCATAGCCAGAGTGCATATTCTTCACCAGTGGTCATGGTACGTAAGAAGGATGAAACTATTAGGAAATAAGTGATAAAATATGTGGAATAATCCCTTACAAAATCGTAATAGTAGAAACTAATATGCAGAAAATATTACAGATCTCAAATAAAAGTGCAGAATAAATAACACAACACAGAGAGACAAGATTTAACGTGGTTCACCCAATTTGTGCTACGTCCACCAAGAATCACTTGCTCAGATTTTATTACAAGCCTCCACTCTCTCAATACAATACCCAAGATCCGTTTGGAGCTATGCTCAACAAACTCTACAGAATTCACACCCGAATTCAAAACACATCTGCAATACATTTGCTTGTCTTTCTATCATATGCATAAGACCATATAAATAGACAATTGCTTAAGTAGTTTTACAAAACCATGGGTATCAAATAATGGGCAAAAACAAAACCATCCCATAAACATATGGGTAGCCAAAGAGGGGGTTTTACAAAACAATGGGTACCGAAAAACCCGAGTGTAACACATAGAAGGTGTACCACACTCTAACATGAAAATAGGATCCATAAACATAACAATCTCCCACTTGGAGACTAATTTCCACTAAGCAAGCTTCTCAACCCTTCACTATCATCCGTGAAGGCCAACCAAAGCTGAACATAGCTTTAGTTTATCCCTTGTGACCACCTTGGTCATCATGTCTGCAGGATTCTGACTGGTATGAATCTTCTCCAACTTCAACTTATCTTCCTCCAAAGTTGTCCTGATGAAGTGATATCTCAACTGTATATGCTTCGTCCTGGAGTGGAAAGCAGAGTTCTTAGCTAGGTGTATAGCACTCTGACTATCACTATGCAGCTTACATTCCTCCTGCTTATGCCCCAACTCCTCAAGAAATTGTTGTAACCAAATCATCTCTTTGCTTGCCTCTGTGGCAGCAACATACTCAGCCTCTGTGGTTGACAAAGCCACCAGCTTTTGTAGTCGTGAAATTCAGCTCACTATTGTCCCTCCTACAGTATAAATATAACCTGTCGTGCTCCTCCTACTGTCTACATCTCCAGCCATGTCTAAATCTACATAACCACGTAAAGTGGTGTCTGATCCACTGTAGCACAAAATTGATCCCCATGGTTCCTCTCAAATACCGAAGGATCCACTTTACTGCTTGTCAATGCTCTTTACCTGGATCACTCATAAATCTACTCAGCTCCCACTGCATGGGCAATATCAGGCCTAGTGCACACCATAGCATACATAAATTGCCAACTGCTGATGAGTAAGGTACCTTGGACATCTGGTTTCTTCCCTGCTCTGTCTTGGGACACTACTCCTTTGATAACTTAAAATGGCCTGCCAAAGGAGTCCCAACCGGTTTAACATCCTACATGTTAAACCTGTCCAATACCTTCTTAATGTACTCTTCCTAAGATAAATTCAACTTCCATTCCTTCCTATCCCAATTTATCCTCATACCAAGGATTTGTCTAGCTGCCCCCAAATCCTTCATATCAAAGGATTCACTTAGTTGTTTCTTGAGTACTTTTATTTCCTGCATGTTTTTACCTGCAACCAACATATCATCAACATACAAACATAGGATAATATAACTTCCATCCTCAAATTTCTTTGTATACACAATGGTCAGAATGACATCTAATATAACCTTGCTCCATCATGAAGCTATCAAACTTCTTATACCATTGATGTGGAGCTTGTTTCAAGCCATACAAGCTCTTCTTCAGTTTACACACCATCTCCTCTTTACCTTTGACCTCATAGCCCTCTGGTTGCTGCATATATAGTTCCTCCTCCAAATCACCATGGAGAAATGCAGTCTTTACATCTAACTGTTCTAAGTGCAAGTCTTCTGCTGCCACTATTCCAAGAACAGTTCTAATAGAAGTCATTTTTACTATAGGAGAAAATATCTCATCAAAATATATACCTTGTTTTTGTGCAAACCCCTTGACCACCAACCGGGCCTTATATCTTTTCTTTCCTCCTTCTTCATCTTTAACTCTGTACACCCACTTGTTCTGCAATGCTCTTTTTTCCTTGGTAGCTTCACCAAATCCCAAGTCGGGTTCTCCATGAGAGACTTATGCTCCTCATCCATGGCTTTCTCCCACTTCTTATTGGCATCTACCTACATTGCTTCATCAAAGCTCTCTGGCTCTCCACTATCAGTGAGTAATAAATAATAAAGAGAAGGAGAAAAACGTTCAGGTTCTTTTCTTACCCTAAAAGACCTCCTCACTGTAGGAGTTTTGGGTTCCTGTTGAGTAGGTTCCTGAACTGATTCATGGGTCACTTTCCCATTCGGAAGATCCTTTACCACTGCATATTCTTTCTTGGATTCTTCCATGTTTTCCTGCAACTGTTGCTTATACATGACTTTCTCATTAAAGACCACATCCCTAGACCGAATGATTTTCTTGTCCTTAATAATCCAACATTTAAACCCAAATTCATCACCACCATAACCAATGAAAGTACATTTTTCTAATTTAGCCTCTAGCTTGGTCCTATCATCCTTATCTATATGAACAAACACCTCACATCCAAAGACTCTAAGAAATGAATAATCAAATTTCTTACCATACCATGCCTCCTTAGGTATGCCTCCATCCAAGGCACTTGAGGGTCCTCTGTTTATCAAGTACACAGTTGTGCTCACCACTTCTACCCAAAAAGAAAGAGGCAATCCTGCATGTAACCTCATACTCCTAGCACGTTCCATTATTGTTTTGTTCATCCTTTTTGATACCCCATTCTATTGTGGAGTTCCTAGAACTATATTTTTCCTGTGGATTCCATTCTTAGAACAAGTAATCATTAAATTCATTGTTGCAATACTCCCCTCCATTATCTGACCTGAGACATTTTAGCTTAAGACTGTTTCATTCTCTACCAAGGCTTTCCATTTAACAAAAGTGTCAAATACATTAGATTTGTTTCTAATACAATAAACCCAAACTTTCCTTGTTGCATCATCAATAAAAGTAACATAATAACTTGAACCCCCAAGAGATGATACCTGAGCCGGTCCCCACACATCAGAATGTACCATCTCTAACTTACTCTCTTTCTTCGTAGGTCCAACCTTGAGAAACCTTACTCGCTTCTATTTCCCATATATGCAGTTCTCACAGAAATCCAAACCTATTTTTGTATATCTAGGAAAATTATTCTTTATGATGTTCATGCCCTTATGGCTCATATGACTGAGCCTATAGTTCCATAATGTTGTATCTGCATTTGAGGCCACAAGATTCCAATCATTAGTACTATCAGTGGTTAAATACAAGGTTCCAACCTTCTTACCTTTTGCCACCAAAAGAGAACCCTTGGTAACCTTCCAAGAGTTAGTTGTAAACATCAAAGTACAACCATCACTTCCCAATTGACCCACCGATATCAAATTTCTCCTTAATTTAGGCACATGTCTGACATCCTTCAATAGCCATGTATTCCCATTCTGAATCTTAACTAGAACAAAACCTTTTCCAACTATACTGCAAGGCTCATCATCACCAAGAAAAACATGCCCAAAATCCCCTTGAACATAATCAACAAAATAATGCCTATGTGGAGTAGCATGAAAAGAAGCCCCTGAATCTAAAACCCAAGATTCAGTAATATTATGCAAAGAAAGAATCAAAGCATCCTGACATACATTACCCGATGCCACATTTGCCTCCTTGTTTTCTTCCTGTTGTTTCTTCTTGTCTTAAAGCTCCCAACAATCCTTCTTTGCATGCCCAGACTTTCCACAGTTCCAACATACAATCTTGCTCTTGGATTTTGACCTTGCCGATCTTTCAATTTTCCACGGTTTCCTCTATTCTTCTGTCTCCCTCTAGTTTCCACTGTCAAAGCATTCCCTGAAGTAGAAGATTCCCTAGAGCTTTTTCTTCGCATTTCCTCGCTTAGAATCACCCCTACAACATCCTCAAACTTCAACTTCGAGTTAGTTGGAACCGAGTTGCTTACCGCCATTACCAAGCTATTCCAACTTTCAGGTAAAGAGCATAGAATTAATAAAGCCCTAACTTCTTCATCAAATTCTATTGTAACCAAAGCTAGCATATTCACAACCGTATTGAAATCATTTAAATGATCTACTACTGAACTATTCTCAGACATCTTCATATTAAACAACTTTTTCATTAAAAATATCTTGTTAGAGGCAGAGGGTTTTTCATACAACTTCCCTAATGCATCCATTAGATCTTTTGTAGTCTTTTCCTTTGAAACATTAAATAATACCGAAGATGCAAGACACAACTAGATCGTTCCAAGTGCCTTCCGATCCAACAAATCCCATTCCGCATCTGTCATACTCAAGGGTTTGTTCACCTTCTCAGACAACGGAGTATAAAGATCCTTCTGATAAAGGTAATCTTCCATCTGCATCTTCCAAAGACTAAAATTTTTCCCGTTGAATTTATCAACCCTAGATCTTCCATCATCTGCCATAGCTCCCACTCAAGATAAAACTTTCCTGTGATTCAACACTTCAACAAACCAAACCAGGCTCTGATACCAATTATTAGGAAATAAGTGATAAAATATGTGGAATAATCCCTTACAAAATCGCAAATAAGAGAAACTAATATGCAAAAAATATTACAGATCTCAAATAAAAGTGCAGAATAAATAACACAACATAGAGAGACAAGATTTAACGTGGTTCACCCAATTTGGGCTACGTCCACCAAGAATCACTTGCTCAAATTTTATTACAAGCCTCCACTCTCTCAATACAATACCTAGATCCATTTGGAGCTATGCTCAACAAACTCTACAGAATTCACACCCGAATTCAAAACACATCTGCAATACATTTGCTTGTCTTTCTATCATATGCATAAGACCATATAAATAGACAACTACTTAAGTAGTTTTACAAAACCATGGGTATCAAATAATGGGAAAAAACAAAACCATCCCATAAAACTATGGGTAGCCGAAGAGGCGGTTTTACAAAACAATGGGTACTGAAAAACCCGAGTGTAACACATAGAAGGTTTACCACACTCTAACATGAAAATAGGCTCCATAAACATAACAGAAACATGGAGGATGTGTCCAGATTACCGAGAACTCAACAAGTACACCATCAAAGATAAGTTTCCTATTCCAGTAATTGATGTTTTACTTGATGAATTGCATGGTGTTGTTTATTTCAAAAAATTATATCTGCATTTGGGGTACCATCAAATTAGGATAAAAGAGGAAGATGTTCATAAAACGGATTTCAGGACTCATGAGGGCCATTATGAGTTTTTGGTAATGCCTTTTGGTCTTACAAATGCACCCTCAACCTTTTAAAGCTTGATAAACACTATTTTTAGGCCGTTTTTAAGAAAATTTGTATTAGTTTTCTTTGATGACATATTGATTTACAGTAAGACACGAGAAGAACACTTACAACATGTAAATAAAGTGTTGGAAGTTTTGGAGAAACATACTTTGTATGCAAAGCCATCCAAATGTTCTTTTGGTGTCTAACAGGTAGAGTACTTGGGTCATATTATATCCCATGAAGGCGTAAAAGTTGATCCTCAGAAGATCAAAGCTATGGTGGAATGGCCAAGGCCCAAAAATCTCAAAAATATTTGTGGGTTCCTAAGTCTAACAGGGTACTACAGAAGATTTGTGTAGGGATATGGTAGAATAGCAACCCCACTCACTGCATTGCTAAAGAAGGATGCCTTCTATTGGACAGATGTAGCCACTAAATCCTTTGAGAAGCTAAAGGAAGCCATGTGCACCACCCCAGTTTTGGCTACTCCCAACTTCTCAAAAACCTTCATTGTTTAATATGACGCTTCAGGATCGGGATTGGGAGCAGTTCTAATGCAAGAAGGAAGACCAATTACATTTGAGAGTCACCAATTCAAAGGAAAAGATTTGTTCAAACCTATCTATGAGAAAGAAATGATGGCTATTCTTCATGCGGTCAAGCAATGGAGGCCCTATCTCATGGGTAGACACTTCAAGGTAAAAACTGATCATGATAGTCTCAAATACTTTTTGGAGCAAAGGTTATCATCGAAGAACAACAAAAGTGGGTAACAAAAATGTTGGGTTATGATTTTGAAATCATATACAAAAAGGGTAAAGAAAATGTAGTAGCTGATGCGTTGTCCAGAAGGGATACATCCGCAGATGCCTTACTATGTGGAATGTCCATGTTGACGGCCGATTGGGTGGATGAAGCAAGATTGGAATGGAATCAAGATAAGGATACACAATCTCTAATATAGAATATAAAGCAAGGATCTATGACATCTAACAAATTTGAGTGGAAAGCTAATGCCCTATGGTACAAGGATAGGTTATACTTGAGTAAAGATTTTGAGTTGAAGCATAAGATTCTTGCAGAGCTACATGCCTCACCTGACACTCTGGGTTTTTGAAGACATATCATAGAATAAAATGAGAATTATTTTGGGAAGGACTCAAGGGGGATGTATGAAAGTTTGTATCAGAGTGTTTAGTGTGCCAACAGAACAAAGGGGAAACAATTAAGACACTAGGTCTATTGCAACCCTTACCAATTCCTAGCTAGAGATGGGAGGAGGTATCCATGGATTTCATCACCGGATTGCCTTGTTCAGAGGGTAAGAATGTTATTTTCATGATTGTGGATAGGCTCACAAAATATGCCCATTTTTGTGCCCTATCACATCCATTTTCAGCCAGTACAGTCATAGCTATTTTTTTGGAGACAGTTCAAAGGCTACATGGAACCCCAAAGATAATTGTAAGTGATCGTGATCCTATTTTCACAAGTAATTTTTGGACGGAATTATTTTCATGTTTGGGTACTCAGCTAGCTCACAGTTCATCTTATCATCCTCAAATTGATGGGAAAACAGAAGTGGTCAACAAATGCTTAGAGGGGTATCTACGTTGTTTTGTATCAGATAAACAGGAAAGGTGGATTAAATGGTTACCACTGGAAGAATGGTGGTATAACACATATTTTCATACCTCTTCTCAAATGACCCCATTTTTAGCATACCATCCACCTTCTATCACTTCCTCCTTGAGGGTGCAAACTAAGGTCAGAGATGTTGAGGAACACATTCAACATCAACAAGAAGTTTTGCCTAGTTTGAAGGAGAATTTAGCATTAGCACAAAACAAGATGAAACAACAAGTAGATCAACACCGTAGTGAAAGACATTTTGAAATTGGTGATCGGGTTTTGTACGTCTCCATCCCTACAAACAAATGTCCCTAAATTAATAGAAAAAGGAAAACAAACTTGCTCCTAAATATTATGGCCCTTATTAGGTTCTACAGAAAATTGGTAGTGTTGCTTATAAACTAGAGTTGCCTCCATCTTCACACATACACCTAGTATTCCATGTTTCATGCCTGAAGAAGGTTATTGGATAGAAATTTGAAGCCCAGACAGAGTTACCAGAACTTGATGAGGAAGGAAGAATCATTTTAGAGCCAGAGAAGATTCTACAAACACATACTAAGAGGCTGAGAAACAAGAGACATTAAGGAATATCTGATCAAGTGGAAGAATCTGAGCATAGAAGATGCCACCTGGGAGGATGAAGGGTTTCTGCAGCAACTTCCAGGATTATTCAATGTTGAGGACAACGTTGGTTTGAAGGGGAAGGGCATGCTATGCCCTTAACCTATTTCGTGTATTAGGATATGAGTAGACGACTTGTGGCTTACCATATCATTTATACTTTCTCATGCTTAATAGGTTGGCCTTGGTGATGGCCATAGCATATGAATAGTATATATAGGGGATTATAGATAGTATTTCATTATCATTTGAGCATTTGAGTCTTATTATATGGTTTGGAGGTTGCCCCCTCGAAGTGGCGAAGCTATTCTAATTGAATATTGAGATCATTATTATGAAATATTGTGTTATTTGGTGTTCTATTGTTACTCTTAATATGAATTATACAAGTAATTTCATTACATTAGTCTCTTCATATTCACCAAGTAATTTCAAGAGTCCTTTGACACTTAACTTTGCATAATAAAGAGAAATGTATTTTCATCTTCTCACAATGAGCTAGGGGGTGTTTCATGAGTTTGTAACTGTTTATGAACCTTTAGACTTTTTCAAAAAAATCATTTTCTTCTACCTAGACCCTTAGGCTTCCTTAAGAGACTGGGAATTTGTACATTAACATGTATTTTTGAACTCAAACAACTTCTCTAGTTTGAACTAAAAAAATGAGTTCAATCTAGGGTAAAGGATCCACTTACTTGTTAGAGCATGCTAGAACAAGATCATAAGCCTTCAACTGATCTCCAAGATAGCCAAGGACTTTGAGACTAAATAATTTTAGAGAAACATTGACATTGACAAATATATTGCAGTTTCTTGACTAATTCATCCATACTGTCATCTGTGATAGTGACCCTGCTATGCAAAATTTACCTTTCATGTAAGAGTAACAATCTTCCCACGTTCCTTGATTCCTCTACCAGCCTTTGGTGACTTGCCATGAATATTTCGATCACCTTTCATACTAAAATTGTATTTGGAAGATGCTTTTGTACTAGTTCATCATTGTTAAGAGTGACTTTGACTATCTAGACATTACAAGTGCTTCGTTAAACTGGTTAGACCTCAAGTGATCTGAGTGAAAGGTTGAAGGAGCTTCTATTTCGATATTAAGAAAAAAATTGCACTAAAAAATACCCAACTCAGACCCTACACAATGTCCCAAAAATATTCAAAACCTATGTCAATAATTTCTCACAGTGCACTTGATGAAAACAAAAAAATATTTTGGAAATGATTCGTGCCTTCAATACAGAGGTCTTCACAAATTTTCAAGGATTTTCGTTGGATAAATTATGAGATTCGACCAAAAAGGGTTTCAAACCCTAGAACCAGGTTATGGAGCAATTGTGCATACCCGAGACCACATCAAATTGTTTTTCAAGCTCAAATCATGATGGAATTTGAAATTCCCAACTACTGAGTCTTTGTGAGACCAACTTCCAACTTTTTGAAACAATTAAATACCATGAAATGGCTTCATTTTCTCCCAGCAATCAAGAATAACAAGTGTACAGTGTGATACAGACCATGACAATGTCTTCTAGATCAAAGTAAGATGATTCTAGGTCTATAATAGTGCATGGTGAGGCTTGAGTAAATTATTTATAATCCGTGGGTCATATTGGAATAGTCACCAATACCTTTTAGAGAAATTATTTGTCTTTGAATGTAGACTCTTTCTTTTGCACAATTATACATGGTTCCTTCAAGCATCAAATTTTGACCTTACTTACTTCTCCAAGTTTCAGGGATCTAAAGCTAAGAAGACCAAATGAGCACCTAAAGACACCTTTTGTTACATCTTGTAGTCACTTGAAGAAATGCATTCAGTCTTATAGCATAAACATTGGTGGCTCCAACTACATGCCTTACTACTATCTAGTATAGTTGGGGTCAAAATTTTGACTTGGAAAATGTTTTATAGCCTTTTGAGGAGTGAACATAGTTGCACCAATGATTTAGAGTTGGAAAACTGATGTTTATCCTGTAAAATCAAGAAGAAGCCCTAGAGAGAGAGCAAACATTGGCAAAAGAATGCACATAACTGTCTTAAAACTTGTCCATTTCACCTAAAAAAATTTCCATGCTTCAATATTGAAATCCTCTACAAATATTCCTTCTATGATTTATTTTAAGGAAGCACTTTATTTTTTTCTTGAGTGCTAAAAAGCAAGGCAACTTATTATGCACTTTTCAAAAATCTTGTTTTAGAGAAACTAGCATAACTTTCACATACCATATCAGAACTTGATAAAATTTTGCATGAAGAACTACAAGACATACCTCACACATTCCATGTGTTGGTTAGCCACAGGTCTTCTTGTACCTCTCAGACATATTTCATTTGCATCAACCTACACTGTAAGTTCTCAAAGTCAACTTTGGATAGCTTTTGAATTTTTCCTCGAGGAGATAAAATAAATCTTGTTTTATCTCACACATTCCATAGATAACATTTCTAGGCTGATTCCATGTTTATATTACCTTACCATGACCTATACCATCCTTTCACACCTCATCAGACTCCAGAAATAGGCCTAAAATAGACAGTTTCAACTGCAGCTTCCACCAAATGACATGGAACACATTGTAAGAGTTATACCAAAAGTAAAATTTGAGTACATTAGACCATCCTCATTGTACATATGTTAGATTTTATTATAATAATTTTGAACCCGATGGAAACTCAGCTTACTAGTGCACGTATATGGGAAAAAATGGAAAGTGGACTGAAAAGGAAAATTCCAAGTTGAATCAGGTCTTTAAAATGGTGGTAATGGAATTAGTATGTCTTTTAGAGTCAAAATCATATTATTATTTTCCTCTGAACTCCATGTTTTAGTCCCGAACTCAAACAATTTGAGATTGATGACATCACCATTCCAAAAAGCATGGGTGGAGTTTTGTAGGCTTGATGTTCCTTTATCCCTTTTTCCCTTGGTGCAAGGGGACATTACGGATATAAAAATGCACTCCCCCATCAAGTGTTATGTTGTGTCACTTAAAGTGACAACTTAAAGTGGTTAGAACATGGTATAAACTCACCTTAAGTTGGATTTTGACCACTTTTCATGACATATAGACCCATGAATACCATTTGAATGTGTGATGTCCCTAAATACCTTTATCCTAAATTCTAAGGGGGCATGTGGGACACAAAAATTCACTCCCCTATGGAGGAAAATTTTGTCACTTAAAAGTGACAACTATGATATTAGAAAAATGTCAACAACTCACTTTTTCATGAAAATTCCCTCCCTTCTCATGAGAGCTTCAACCATGGAAATTTTTGGAGATTGGATGCCCCTTTATCCATTTTCCCCTATTTTTTAATGTGCAACCACACCTCCAACCTCCACAAGACCCGAGTTAGCTAATTTGATTTTAAGTTGAGTTAAGGTGTGCAAATGGGAGGGAAAACAATTTTGAAATGGGGAAAACCATTTTAATACAACATTTAAACATTTTGTGATCATTTGTGTTGTTTACTCTCCTCCATTATTTTTGGTATGTAGTTATGCTACTAAATTTTTTTCAAACATCCTCCATGCCAAAATCTTCTTTTGTTTATATCTTCCAAATCCCATGTCTGATTGCCATGAGATTTTAATTGTAGCTTCCTTGCAAAAACACATTTAAGAAGAGTATTTACATGTATCTATTTATGCTCTATATAATTTTATACATCCATTTGAAATATTCATCCATAAAACTTATTTTTTCAAATCTACAAAAACTTGGCAATTGAAATCCTCCAAAAATTGGAGTAAAGCCTCCTTGTGAATTAATAAAACTTCTGAGACTGATTTCATTTCAATCAAACACAAAGAATACCCACTTCTAAAAATAGTAATCCTTCCTAATGCCTCATTTCTTTAAATAGTAAGTGTTGCAAACAATTCATTTTCACAGTTGTCATTGCCTTTTGAACATTAGGGAAACTCAGAAGTTCCAAATTAAGCAACTGGTAACTAAAATGGACTTCTCAAAATAAGGATTACTAAAATAGTGAGTGTCAAAATATTGGTCAAGAAACAAGGATGTGTGTGTGTGTCCCAAAGATCACAACTTCTATCACTATTATTTCTTAAGTTTGATGACATATTAGATGGCTACAGAGGGGGAATAGATAGACACATGAGGGGAGAATAAGGATATGAACTACAATTTGGACAATATCTGGATGGCGAGGTTGAGATGAAAGATGGTAGTGGCATGTACAGTTGGTAATATGAGATTTGTATCACTCCTACATAGGAGGCACATGAGGTATTAGAAGGAATTGCCGCCTCTTCACCAATGAAAAGGGTTGATCTAACTACTAAAGGAAAAAAGCTTATGTATGCTTGAAATGGGGTGGAAATTGTTGAGCAACTAAAATTGAAAACTTGTAATGAGGTTTTGGACATGATTTTGGAACGACGACTTCATGAGGCTTTAAATGAGGATAGATATAGTTGCATTCCTAAGAAATTTGGGTGGGATCAAAAACTTTGGGACGAGGACATACATGGCTCATTCTCTTAGGGTGGAGTTTTTCTACCTTTCATGGAATTGGACATGATTAATGCTAAAGAGTTGTTTGTGGCAGTTGTGGGAGGTTTGGAGAGGGATTTTATGGTCCAAGTAAACTGTATGAATTAGATGTATGCTAAAATCATGCATTAGATAATAGTCAATGTCGTCTCGTAAAACCTTTTTACCAACATAATACATCAACCACATTTGATGTCATCTTATAAGAGAGATTGTGACTTCAAGTTATGTTCTCATATGAATATGTGTAATATTTGTCATTTATAGATATATATCCTTATCACATAGTATGCTCTAATTTTACTCACAAATATACCCTTGAATGTGGTTGTTATGTATAATTTGTTGAAATACATGTCTATTTTACACATTAACACCACAATTATGCCATTTTTAATTTCTTAATATGTGCTCAATATTAAATTGTTATTATTTCTTGTCCTTACAATATTTCAAGTGAGATAATATATTACTTGATATGTTTATTAAGAAGGTATTATTGATTCGATGTATGTCATTCTATTATATTTATAAAAAAATATTTTTAATATCCTTGTACTTCTTGAATTATAGGTTTTAACAAATATATTAGAGGCACACCCTCAATTCAACGCAAATGTTCTATTTATTGCCTTAGGAAGCTACAATCTAGTTTGAGAACAATAATCTTTAAATTGGTAACAGGTTGTTTAATCTGGCATTTATGAAGGGTAAAGCTTAACCTATCCGTCAATCTAAAATAGGGGGATCCCTTCAAATTTGATCATAATGTCTTTTAACCATATTCAAATATATTACTTTTTACTTACTTAATTTTTTCCACTCTAAAAATGATAAACCAAAACAAAAACAATTTAGGGCCCTAGTATAAATATCTGAATGAACCACATAAGTGGCTTTTTCATATGGATTTATTTTTTCAAAAAAGGACGCTTTAGTTTTAGATTTATTGAATTTAGTTTAAGCTTTGGTCTCCTAATGCAAATCTTCAGCGCTTCTCTTCAGTTCCGTTGATTCTAGGCTGCACGGATCAAGGAAAAATCGTCTTAAACACCATTGATTCTAGGTTGCACGGATTGAGGAAACACCGTTGATTCTCGGCTGCACGGATCGATGAAAATTTTCATTAAACACCATTGATTCTCGGCTAGGACACGGATTGATTCAACAATACTGTACTACTGTACACCATTCATCCTCGGATGAAGAAATAGATTGCCCTATTATTTAACAAATATATAATATTATGTTATGATAACTCTGCAACGGTTATACGGAGACATCCAGATAAAGGCCGCACTTTTGACATGTGAGCAAACAAGCTTTTCTATATTTAGTCATTCCAAATGTTTCAAATGGTCAAACCCGAAGTACAATTATATATGTGAAAGGCCATAAATTTTATCACCAAAGCATTTTCCAAACCTTGATAACTTATCGGAAGAATACAACCCCAAAAGGAGACGTCTAGGGTAGAAGCGTGTGGGCAACAATGTGTGGGTTGTTCGAGGATTCTAAGACAACATATGCTTTTCTCTAATAGGCACGACTAGGGAATCAAAACATATTTCTATTTATAAGGAGTTTCCCTAATTTCCGGGTATGCCATTGTTCTTTATTTGAGATAATAATATTAAAATTCCATTGTAATCATAGGCTGTCATAAACAGATCAACAACATATGAGTTCTGATTCATATTGTAAAACCCTCTTATCTGATATTGGAAAATCATTATTTTGGGTTCCATACTGTGTTATCTATGTACTCTTTCATATATATGCTTTATTGTTGTTATCTAATGTTGTAAGAAAGGATCCAAGCCCAAATCAATCAGAAAAAGAGGGTAGCATAGGAGGGATCTTTTAGTGGTATCAAAATAGTGTATTCTCCTAGCATGTGAGAGAAGGAATATAAAAAATACCAGAGCAATGATCCTACCAGCCTGCAGGGTTCGATTTGATTCTATGCAACCATGAGAGATTGGTCCACATAGATATTACACATGTAGACGAGTACAACAAGAGGCTAGTCTAGAAACAAGTGTTAAAGCTGAAAGCATGGGTGATAGACATGAAGATCATCATATCCCTCCCCGGTGTAACCAAGTGGAACTAGATAGAGAATTTTTTAGGACTATGGTAGCCACCCAACAACGGTTGATTCAGTCCATGGAACATATGGGCACTACTCTGGACAGGTTGGCCTTGGATAGGCCAAGAGATAGATATGACAGGAGAGATAGATCCATATCAGTTTCCAGTAGTCACAAGAGGCACAATAGATCACCTTCGGAGATTGGTAGTGTGAGGGGATCTCCTCACCATGAGAGGAGGCACACTCATACAAATGATAGGAGACCTACCAGACAGTAGATAGGCCTATGCAACCTAGTTTCTTTCCTAGAGATGACCCACCGGAGGTTGAAGATCCACTTGAGGAAGTGGAGTTCCAGGACAATGTTATGGCAACCAGTGATGAGTGGAGGAATTTACCACAACATGTGAGAGATGTTTTTCCCCTTCCGTAGTATTGTGCACAGAGGAGAGATAGTTTGAGGGCTAGATAGGATAGGAGGACTAGATCACAACACAATAAGGAGCGGAAAGATCAGTGCCAAAGCTTATATTTATAAGCTTGACACGTACCTTACCCTTAAGCCAATGTAGGAGTAAGAGTATATTCAGTTCACCACTCTACACTTTGAGGGAGTAACATATGATTTGTGTCATCATAGGCTGGTTACATAGAACCATGATCTTGTATGGTCTTACAGGGATTTCAGTGAGATATTTATTGCAAGATTTGATCGCAAGGATGTGGAGCTATACAAAAGAGATTTGGCACAACTTCGCCATAGTGGACATGTTGATGCTTACATCAATAAATTTCAACGCATAACAGTGATGGTTCTGGAGATGCCCGAGAAAAGGGTAGTAATGTTATTCATAGAGGGGCTTCATGAAAGGATGAGAGGATTTGTCAAGGCTCTTAATCCTAGGATGTTTCATGATGTCATTCAGATGACATTAGATTTGAACACATCCCCCACTTATTATTAGCCCAATAAGAAGTTTCCCATGAGCTCAAAACCATTTCAGTTCTCTACTATTCAGTAGAAGAGTCTACCCACTCATAGGATGGACCAAGATACTCATAATGAGTTGAGTAGGAAGAAGCTTTGATTCTCTTGTAAGGATCCTTGGGAACCTGGACATCACTGCCTTGGTAAAGGCAAGGTACAACTCATTGAGGTGGTTTCATATGTGGATTATGAGCACTTACAAGATACAGATTCAGAGGGAAGTGGCAACGGTCATGATGTACCTAAGGGGAAACATCAGATAGAGTTTGGAGAAGATGAGGCATTGGATTTATCAAATGTCACTATTACCTCACTTTTAGGAGTCCTTATGTATCATCCCTTTTAGCTGAAAGGAGTAATTAAGGGCTACCGAGTTGTTTTTTGATAGACAATAGAGCTACACACAACTTCATAGATGAGGGGTTGGCTGCAAGCATGGATTATAGGTTGATGAATTTGAGGGGTTTAATGTACGAGTTGCAGATGGATTTGCTATGATTTGTACTAAGAGGATTCCTCATCTTAGCACCCTGATGGGGGAATAAACATTGACTGATGATTTCTATGTAGTTGGTCTTGGTGAGATTGATACAGTCTTGGGAATTCAAAGTGGCTATAGTCCCTTGGTAGGTATGTACAAGATTTCAGGAGGATGGAGTTAGAGTTTATGGTGAATGGGAAGAAGATTGTGCTTAGGGATATTTCTGATGGTTTGCCTAGAGTTGTTTTAGCACATAGGATGGAGTCCATTGTTAGACATGGAGAGGTTCATGGGCATCCCAATGCTTCATTTCATCTGAATATTCTTCAGATAGTGGGAAACCCTTTCATGTGGATATCCAGTTAGTGTTGGATAAGAATGACCCAGGTTTTGGTGATATTCCTCTAGGTAGACTGCCAGACATGGGATTTGAGCATGTCATAGAGCTAGAGGAGGGCCCCAAGCCCATTATTACTATGCCTTATCTCCATCCTAAGAAATTCAAGGATGAGATAGAGAAGGCCATTAGAGAACTCTTGGATATGGGACATATCCGTCCTAGTTCTAGCCCTTTTGCTTCTTCAGTTGTATTGGTGAAGAAGAAGGATAGGACCATGAGGATGTGCATTGATTACCGTTCTCTAAAGAAGAAGACTATCAAGAACATGTATCACATTCCTTGCATAGATGAGCTATTAGATGAGTTGCATGGAGCTATCTATTTTTCGAAGATTGATCTTCGATCAGGATACCATCAGATTCATGTTCATGATGAGGACATTCACAAGACAACCTTCAGATGTCACTATGGGCACTATGAGTTTTTGGTGATGCCATTTGGCCTCACTAATGCACCTACTACATTCTAGTCATGCATGAACCATCTCTTCAATACACAATTGAGGAAGTTTGTGCTAGTATTTTTGATGACATACTGATTTACAACAGGACATGGGAGGAGCATTTGAGGCACCTTGATGAGGTACTTGGCATCATGGAGACATAGTCTCTATTTTCTAAGATGTCCAAATGTGAATTTGGACTTACAGAGATTTTGTATCTTGGGAACATCATTGGGGCCAATGCGGTCAAGGTTCATTAGGAGAAGATACAAGCTATACAGGATTGGCCACCACCTAGGAACATTTCAAACTTACGTGGATTCCTAGGATTATGTGGTTACTATAGGAGGTTTGTTATAGGCTATTCTGAGATTGCAGCTCCATTGAAAGATCTTACATGGAAGGGGGCATTTATATGGACATATGAGGCACATGATGTATTTGATAGGCTCAAAGTGGTTATGAGAACTTTTCCAGTTTTGGCTCTTCCGTATTTCTCTCAGCCCTTCATATTAGAGTGTGATGCTTGTGGTTTGGGTATTGGTGTAGTTCTTATGTAGGACCGCCATCTTATTTCCTATGAGAGTAGGAAGTTGAGAGACAATGAGAGGTTGTACTCCACCTGTGATAAGGAGATGCTCACCATTATGCATGCCTTGGCAAAATTCAGACAATATTTGGTAGGTGGGAAGTTTGTGGTGAGGACTAACCACAACAACTTGAAATAATTTTTGGAGAAAAAGGAGCTCAACGAGAGGTTAAAAAGTGGGTCAGTAAGATCCATGCATATGATTTTGACATTGAGTATGTCAAAGGTAAGAAGAATGTAGTGGTTGATGCACTTTCCAGAAAACCACATCTTGTTGTCCTATGTTCTTTAAGTGAGATTTCAGCAGATTGGAAATCTCAACTATTAGTTGAGTATTCCAAAAATACTTTTGGGTGTGAAATTATGGATGGTAAAATTCAGGATGAGCGATACAAGGTGATGGTTGATTTGATTTTTTATAAGGGAAGAATTCACCTAGTTCTTGAATCTAAACTTAAGGAAAAGATTATACATTCCTTCCATGGTGCACCAATTGCATAGACATTTAGGGTATTTCAAGAAATACATGTAGGTTAGAGAGAGATTCTCTTGAAAGGGTCTCAAGGAGGATGTCCTACGCCATGTCTGTGAGTGTATGACTTGTCAAAAAAACAAGTCAGAACATACTTTTCCAACAGGTTTATTGGAGCCCTTGCCAATTCCAAATAGAAATGGGAAAGTATTTCGATGGATTTTATTACAGGGCTCCACATAGTTTAAGGGAATGATTACATTTATGTGGTGGTTGACAGATTGACAAAGTATGCACACTTCTTCGCTATTCCAACCAAATTTAAGGCACCACATGTGGCTGAATTGTTCTTCCGTGAAGTATTCAAATTGTATGGAATTTTGAAGAACATTGTTAGTGATTAGGATAATAGGTTTTTGAGCACCTTTTGGCAGGAGATTTTCTGATTGGTTGGTAAAGAGTTGACTCTAGTTATCACCCTCAGACAGATGGACACACATAGATTGTGAACAAATGGATAGAGGGTTATCTTCACAACTATGTTTTGGGGCAGTAGAAGGCATGGGTGAGATGGTTGTATTTGTGTGAGTATTTCTATAATACTACTTACCACATGTTTATTGGTATGACCCCCTTCCGAGCATTGTATGGGTATGATGCAACATCTTTCATTGATTTTCCTTTTGGGGACAATAGAGTTCCTAAGGCTTGGGAGTGTTTACAGGATAGTTAGGATATCCTTAAAGTACTTAAGGATAATTTTTAGCATGCTCAGAATCAACAGAAGATGTATGCAGACCGACACAGGATTGAGAGATCATTTGAGGTGGGAGACATGGTATTTTTACACTTACAACTATATAGACATAGTACTCTCAAGAAGAGTGGTGCAAAAAAACTTAAGCCTTAGTTTTATGGTCTATACAGAGTGTTGAGGAGAGTTGGAGAGGTAGCTTATGAGATGGAGTTACCTTATTAAAGTAATATACATAATGTTTTCCATGTGTCTTACTTGAAAAAGGCATTGGGGTAGCACATGGTTTCTTCTACTGAGTTTCCACCCTTGGATGAGGAGGGGAGATTGGATCTAGTTCTTGAGGAGATTTTGGATAGGAGAGAGAGGAGACCGAGGATTAGAGAAATTTAGGAGTCCCTGGTTAGGTGGAGAAATTTTCCATTGGAGGATGCTACATGGGAAGGAGAGTGTATACTTTAGCATCCAGCTTTACAATTGCTTGGGGACAAGAAATCCCGGGGAGGACTATAATTTCCCTCTCTTCCTAAGATATCACTCGGTTATTCAAATTGGCTTATTACTGCATTCCGTAAGCTAATGGAGATGGTAAGGGAATGCTTTGTGGAAAATACATGGGTTTAGTCACTTTAGCTCACTTTATGTCTTTTATTATGAAAGTGACTTTATTAAAATAACTTTATTTTATAAAGTGACTTTATAATATTAAAGCGACTTAATAAAGTTGAAGTGAATTTATTAAAATAAAGTGAAAAAATTAAAAGTGAAATAAAATACTATTTTTTCCGAAAGGGGGTGACCCATATTGGAGACCTAAAATTTCATAACATGAGATTTAAGAGGAATTTGGAGTCCAAGGTTGGTTCATTGGAATCTATATATTTTTCTCTTTCATTTCATACACGCACTATGTCATTTCTTTAAGAAAATAGATTTTGCTAATTTGGAGCAGCGCTTCAGATGAAACAAGTTTAGGATGGAAACCCTCTTTCAGTTCAGCCATAGGGTACGAAAACCCTCTATTGGATACTTGTATTTAAGGACAAAAACCTCCGGATATGAAGGGAATTCATATTCAAGTGATTCCAACGGTGTGAAAGGTATTCTACAATGAAGTTTTCAAAGATTTTTATATCAATTTTGGGACAACATTGGAGAGTAGCTTATGGATCAATTTGGGGGAAGAATACAACCCCAAAAGGAGACGTCTAGGGTATAAGTGTGTGGAAACTAGTGTGTGGGTTGTCTGAGGGTTCTAAGACAACGTATGTTTTTCTCCAAGAGGGATGACTAGGGCATCAAAGTAGATTTTTGTTTGTAAGGAGTTTCCCCTAATTTCTGGGTATGCCATTATTCTTTATTTGAGATAATAATATTAAAATTACATTGCAATCATTGGTTTTCATAAATAGACCAACAACACATCAGTTCTGCTTCTTATTGTAAAACCCTCTTGTCTGATATTGGAAAAGCATTATTTTGGGATCCATATTGTGTTATCTATCTACTCTTTCATATATATGCTTTATTGTTATTATCTAACGTTGTTTGCAAGTATCCAAGCCCAAATCTATCAGAAAAAAGAGGGCAGCATAGGAAGGGATATTTCACCCCTCCTATAACTATTATTTCACTTTTTGATCTCTTGTACCTACCTTGAGTGACCTCTACTTGATAAAATAATCTCCCCCTAAGTATAATCCATCTCTATCTTCTTGGAAACACATAAATTTTACACTTAACCTTGTTTGCAGCCCTTGAGAATGATTCAAACAATTAGGCACTTCCCTAAACCAACTTTTCAACTCTTGTAGCCATATTTTGTTGTGACATTGAAGCGTAGAACTAGAATGCCTTTCCCTTGAAGAAATATAAAACATACCTTCCATAACATGCAGGATAATTTTAGCGCGAATATTCGTAATATGGCGAAAATTTCATTTTAGGAAAATTTGAAAAGGTGAATTATTCGGAGTGGGTCGGTGTCTGTTACTAAAATATAAAGTATATTTTTTTGGGGGGTCAGCTTCGCCTTCATTTGAAAACATCTCCTATAAAAACCTATGTGATTCGCCGGGTAGTATACCTCAAGTAGCTTACCAAATTACCAATACTGTGAAATTTGAACTCGCATACCCTTGAGCACCAGAGATTCATATTACTGTTATCCTGTGATTGTTGACGTGCGACAAATGCAGTGTTGATGCGCGACAAGGGCAATATTAACGCGCGACAAGAGCAGATCTTGCCTTGACGACAAAGAGTGTATTGTGAGCGACAAGAGCGTATTGACGCTAGGACAAGAGGTATACTGACGCGCGACTTGGGCTAAGAAGTGACGCGTGACAGAGGAAGGGTTGACGCGCGACAGAGGAAGTGTTGACGCGTGACTTGGGCAGTGTTGACGCGTGACATCAGACAGTTCACGCGCGACAAGACCTCAGAGACTGGACAGAGTCGCTTCTTGGTTCTTTTGCTGACGCAGGACTCTTTTCAGAATAATGGAAGGTGCCAGCTCAAAGAATACGAATAACCTAAAAGTAAGTAAGAAATCTCAGAAATCACTCTTCAAGTATTTTGGAAACTCTGCGGATACAGATAATGTAAATACCAATCATATAGATGCCACCAAAAAGAATCAGAATACTGACTGTGTGGAAGGTATTATTGAGGTGGACATGCATTCTGCACAGTATCACAGTCAAACAAATGAAACCTACGATAATATGCCAGATCTTGAAGATATTGTTCCTGTTGGGGTGCAACCAGAAGTGCAGCTAGATATCACAGATACAAACACTCAGCAAAATGGAAGACAGAAATCAATATCAAACTCTGGTCCAAGAAAGAGGAAACCAGGTGATTGCGATATTGCTCAAAATTCTACTCAAAAAAGTAAAGCATTGAAAACGAACAAGAATATGTGGACCATTGGCAGGACATACAAGTTTGATTGGGCAGCTAAATTTCCATTTATTGAACCTGTACAATCATCAAATTCTGAAGAAATCCCATGTGAATGTACATGTACAATATGTACGTGGAAATTGGGAAAGCAACAAAAAATGCAACTGAAGCTGGACACAATAGAAAAACATTGTGGAAAACAATATTTAACTGTAACAGGGGCGGATGGCCAGAAAATCAAAACACATAGGTGGAAAACTGAAAAGGAGTGCATGCATGTCAGATACGCAGCAGAATATGAGGCAGAGCAGAAAAAACACAGACATCTGTTGGAAAAGGGAGGAACAATCACATCGCATATTGGTAAGATGAAAGAAACAAATCTACATGCAAAATTCATACAATTCTCTACTCTTTTTCAAATACTTAAAAAAGGAAGGGCGATGTCAGATTTCCTTGATTTCAAAGTTTTGTATCAATTTAACGGAATGCTGAATGTACCTCAGTCTCATTGGTCTGAGAGTAGTGGATGGGAAATGGCAAAATGCCTCTCGATGATAGAGAAGGAAGATTTGAAAGAGAATGTAAAAAAAGCAAACTTTATCTCTCTTTCAATTGATGAAGTGACAGCAGTCGACAACACCGCATGGGTATGTATCTACATATATACTTTAGAAAATCATATAAGGAATCCTCATCTGTTGGGTGTTATGAAAATGGTTGAAAACTGCAATGCTGAAAACCTATATAAAATAGTTGTTTCTCATTTGAAAGATGTTCTTTGGTATGACTGATTATGAAATTGCTATGAAGTTGGTATGCGTCGGAGCAGACGGTGCATCACGTCATGCGGGTCAGTCGAACGAACAGGGCTGTGTGTTAGATTACAAACAACAGTGGCCCCATATATTCTACCAATTCACTGTATGGCTCACAGAATGAATTTAGCGTATAAAATGGTAAGCAACCACGAAAATGTTGCTAAATTAGAAGACCTCATAAGAGAACTTCATGCCTATATGTCAAGCAGCCCAAAGCGTTTTCTCGAGTTCCAAAAATTTGCAATTGGAATTACAGACGGCAAAAAACTTCTGAAGGATGTGGAGACTAGATGGATCTCTTTGTATGAACCAGCATGCAGAGTTCGTGAGGAGTATCCTTCATTGGTTGGTTTCATGCACAAATACCGTCATGAAGTTGATAGGGCAAGGGACCTGTTGTTCCGCTTAACTGATTTGGAGACTTTGCTTACATTGGTTGGTATTCTTCCAATGTTAAAGGAGATCAATACACTGATGAAGCATGCACAGGGCAGATTGATCTATATTGTGGATTTTATACGGATGAGGAAAATGGTATGTCAAAGTCTTGATATATTGTACTGTTCCCAGGATAGTTTTGATGCACCTGTTTTTGAAAATTGGAGAGATTTATTAGATCTTAAAAATCCTAACACCTTTTTGAGATTTAATATCCACGATCACCTATGCATCTCTGTTAATGGGAGGGAAATACCAATGCACATTTTGCAAAGACGTCAAGATATTACAGGATCGGAACGAGAAGATGTTCCTGTGACACGTAATTTGTTTGAGTCTGTGATAGTTGAAACAAGAATAAAGCTTAAAAATTTTCAGAAACCTTGTCATCAAAAATTAGGGAATGTTTCTGTAAAGATAAAATTCTGGAAGCCATGGGTGTGATGAATCTAAATTTTGGAATACAGAAGGTGGCCGTGCAGACTTTGTCAGTAAGCATTTCCATAAATCAATGGGTACAATAATGGAACAATTTACAAAGACGCGTCGAGCTCAAGGGTACGGAAATCAAAGGTATCTTTGAATGCCGATTTATTAAAGTTTCAGTCAACCAATTTTGCAACAACAATGAGGAACCAATATAAGAATTTAGATCAACCTTCTGAAAGTGGTGCTATTACAAGGCTGTGGAGAGGAATCTATCAAAGTTCTATCTTACAAGAAGATATCAGTGAGTATTTCAGACTATATGAATTATGCCAGACAATGATTTTGGGGTCTGTGGAGGATGAAAGAGTTTTCAGTGCATTGTCATTTATAAAATCAAAACTGAGAAACAGGTTGGATAAAAATATGGAAAGTTGCATGAGGTGTTACGTTTCACGATACTCCCTCGAAACCTTTCCGTTTGACAGAGCAATTGCGCACTGGAATTCCCTTTGTGAAAGAAGAGGTGTAAATAATACAGCTACAAGTACAAATATTCCCAACCTTGAGAGTGTAATTGGCTCTTCGTCACATTCTACGTAAGACAACATCGACTTTGATGAAGCTTATTGATAATGGATTGTTTCAACTTTAAGTAGGTATCTTCTTTATCTATCTTTTATCTTTATCATTAAAGATGTTACAGGTCTATATACTAAAAATGTCAGCAATTCACCCATCTATCTACTAATCCATTTCTCGTGTTGGATTTTTTAAAATACAGATCTAGCTCATTACCAGTGTGCAGTGATGATTTCAACTTTAAAGGGTATCTTTTTCCCCTTAATCTTATTGTTTGTTACTATTCATTTTTGTGAGCAATTGCTCACTGGAATTCCCTTTGTGAAAAAAGAGGTGTAAATAATACAGCTACAAGTACAAATATTCCCAACCTTGAGAGTGTAATTGGCTCTTCGTCACATTCTACAGAAGACAACATCGACTTTGATGAAGCTATTGATAATGGATTGTTTCAACTTTAAGTAGGTATCTTCTTTATCTATCTTTTATCTTTATCATTAAAGATGTTACAGGTCTATATACTAAAAATGTCAGGCAATTCACCCATCTATCTACTAATCCATTTCTCGTGTTGGATTTTTTTAAAACAAAGATCTATATCATTACCAGTGGCAGTGATGATTTCAACTTTAAGCAGGTATCTTTTTCCCCTTAATCTTATTGTTTGTTACTATTCATTTTTTCAGCTCTGGTTATAATTAAAGATGTTACAGGTGTATGTATTTACATTTAGTTAAATACAAAATTTTTATTTTTTGAAAACGTGGGTTGACATCCGTCCGAGGAAGCTGTTACTTCTCGGGACTGACAATGTCAGGCAACTCACCCATCTATCTACTAATCAATTTTTTGTGTTGAATTTTTTAAGACAAAGATCTAGCACATTACCGGTGATGATTTCAATTTTAAATAGGTATCTTCTTCAACATAATCTTATTGTTTGTTACCTTACATTTTTTCAGCTCTTGTTATCATTAAAGACATTACAAGTCTAATTCTTTATATTTACTTTTATTTAAAGATATTGTTGGTCTATATATTTAAAGATGTTGCTGGCACTTCTCAGGACTGACAATGTCAAGCAACTCACCCCTCCATCTACAATGTCATGTGAAACAAAGATCTAGCACGTTACCCTTGATGATTTCACAGCAATCTAATACGCAAGAGGTAAGCTAAACCCTAGCATATTTGCAATTATGTTTAATTTCTTACCAGTGATGATTCTTTCTTGATTTCTTAGAAACATACATATAATTCATGATAATCACCATCTAATGCAATTAAAATTAAAGATTGTATGTAAATCCATATAATTAAATTCAAATACCATAGTACATACTCAATAGTAGAAGTTTTCAAGTTCAATATTTAAAGTTTCCTCAATAATAAAAGTTTCTAGTTTTCAAAACCCTCTTTTCTTTATTCAATTCTACTCCTCTCGCACTATTTCCCAACGGATTCTTCCACCGTGGCTGAACCTCTCTCCCCAACACCAGAAATCTCCATGCGGACAAAGAAATTTGGATCAGCGCAGCAGTATAAACTATCCCGTTGCCAATAATTTTCATTGATTAGAACCTTTAGCCCTTCTGTCCCATTCTATAAGCTGATTGATATGAGGAAGCATCTCCATCTTTCTCATCAACCCACACAAAATCTTTTTTGTGCTTGTCCAGATCTATGAAATACTCCTTGCCCTCTTTAGAGGTACTTGTGCCCAAACCCTGGGGCCTGTATGGTCCAAGCAACAAGTGATACCTAATCAGCAAGTGAACAAAACCAGAACTCGAAAACATATAAAGAGGAAACAAACTAGCATTACTTTGTACTATATGGTCCAGCCGGTTATCGATCCACTCAATGATTCTCTCCAAGCTTCATACTCAGGAATTGTGTAGAAAGATAACACATTTCCATTTTTGTGAGTTGCCTACATCAACATGTGCCGACATTAGACATGGAGATACATAACATCTGGAGGCTTAGAAAACAAATATAAAAAGTCTCGAAACACAACCAAATATACAGGGGGAACATTTACAGAAACTAAACAGCGCTATACAAAGATCATGTACCTGGTCTGTCATTATCATCAGATGGCCATATATTTAATGCTGTCATATATTTTATCTTCCTGTAGACCAAGGATTTTTTTTCTATTTACTATCTCTTTATTCTCCATTTGTTGGTGAGTGGTAGCTTCCCAAAAAATAGATATTCCTGCCACCTGATAGGATAAAGATAACTAAAATAACAAAAAATTAAATTGGAAAGTGATGTCGAAACATGTCACAATACTACCAAATTCAATATTCACATTTCCCTGATTCAAGCCACAAACACTTACAGCGACTGCAAGAGCCTTGGCTGAGTCACCCTCCGTTAATATTAAAGTACATTGATCAGAATTCTTCCCTCCTGCTTGATTTGCATCAAGTTTGGGAACATCAATTAATTTCCCCTTCTTGGTTCCATCAGTTTTCTTAAGATCTTTTTTTTGTTTAAACTTTTCCACTGCACTCATCAGGTCAAACAAAGTTACAAAGCTCATCTTAGATAACCTGACCATACACCATGAATCTTCTTGTACTGGAAGAGACTATTTCCAATTACCTTACACATATCACATCATCTTTCACACTTTCATTAACTCACAACCTTTATAGGCAATAACCTTATGATGCAAAGATAGATGAGCATTTGAATCAACGCATTCCTGGAGCCACTGTCAAACCTTGCATTGACCTCTAAGAATCCTTTAAGAAACAATGTGTTATACTCTTCCTTACTATGCACAAATCTTATGACAAGGTAACATCAATATGAGATTTCTCAACTTTATAACATTTGTAGATACTCATTTTTCCCTACTTTGAGCATGAATAGAAGTATAACCTCTATTACACAATACATCTTCTTGTAGTAGCAATCCATTCTTGTCTCAACACCATGATAGACCACATAATGACATATAGAAACAATGTGTTATACTCTTCCTTACTATGCACAAATCTTATGACAAGGTAACATCAATATGAGATTTCTCAACTTTATAACATTTGTAGATACTCATTTTTCCCAACTTTGAGCATGAATCGAAGTATAGGCATAAAACAAGGTCCTCTTAATATGTCACCTTTTAGAACTATAAGACATTGATGAATCAACACCTTGACATGGTCTTATACCACTTTTAGAGAATTATAAATCTCCTTGATGAAATTCTTTCACTTTGTACATCATGAAGCACCGATAATTTTCATCACCAACTCAGGGATCGAGTCAGCTTAAAGCACCGACAGAAGAGTAACTTGCACTTGACACTCCAATATTCAATTCATGAATTCCTTAACAAGGATGAAGTTTACCAACTAGATCACGGAGATGATGATTGCTAGACCTTAGCATCATTAACTTGGATATCTTTATTTTAGACTGATAAAGGTCATTCATAAAATCCAAACACACTTTGAAGTCCTCAACACGTTGAAAAAACATAGTACAACACAGATTCTTAACCTATCCACCTTTTACCAACTATAGACCTTAAGTCTACTTTCATAGACAAGATAACCCCACGAATACAATTAAAGTCCCACAAGATATTTAGGCACTAAATTTTACATTATACACATTAAATTGATCATCGTCTTTCATCATCATCTATCATTGATTATCAATTGTCATCATTCACCATCTACATCCACATACTATTCATGACAATGCAAGTAAACAAGAAACATACATATAATTCATGATAATCACCATCTAATCACCATATAATTAAATTCAAATAGCATAGTAAAAACTCAATAGTTGAAGTTTTCAAATTCAATATTTAAAGTTTAGTCAATAATAAAAGTTTCTAATTTTCAAAACCCTCTTTTTCTTTAGAAAATTCTGCTCTGCTCTCTTCCCCAACGGCTTCTTCCACTCTGGCTACACCTCTTTCCCCAACAGCAGAAATAACCCCTGAACTTATAAGATCTTCTGCAGCACTGTCCAGATTTTTTATAATTCTTTCTTCTTGATTTGTTGCATCTCCATGCGACAGCAAATTTGGATCAGCAACTGCTTTGGCTTTGAACAAGATGTCAGGGTCGAGACCATGCTCTTTAATTATCCGCTTTAGTGTATTGTTTTGTTTGTTAACCAAAACAATATTTTGCTTCAAATTTTTTGCTGCGGATAAGCTGTTCTTTGCTGTTTCCAAGTGAACTTGCAAAACCTTCGCCTGACTCTTCAAATTTTCATATTTCAACTGCACAAAAAGAGTAACGTCAATTCAAAATATTAATGTAAATTCAAAATTTCAAATTAACAAAAATGATTGTTAGAATGTAATAGTACTTACAACCGCTCTATCTCTTTCGGCATTTGCGATTGATACCAAATCCTTGTCCTTTGACCATTTGTTAAAATATGCCTAGGCCTCGGCACTAATATTTTCCAATTTGTTTAGTGCCTTATCTAAAATGCCATCTTTATAGTCGTTGTTAAACGTGATAGGTCCCACATCTTACTTAGGTAAGTAAGGAATCCATCTTCGCAGGTTGATTCGGATGCGTGCAGCGTATAAACTATCCGTTGCCAATAATTTTCATAATGACTAATAATCTCATTGATAAGAACTTTAGCCCTTCTCTCCCATTCTATAAGCTATTGGATTTGAGGAATAATAAACTCACTGACATGGGATTGACAATCATTACCAATTAAGTTCTCCAAAGGAAAAGGTGGAAACTCTTCACTATCTGAATCTGATGCAGACGATCTTGCTGGAGAAGTGTGGGGGCTTTCACCATGACCAAGATCAACTGCTCCTTGTTTCTGTCTTTAGGTGGGCGAGATCCTTTTTGAAAAAATAAATCAAGATTTAGATAAATAAATTTAAATCAGAATGTAATTAAAAATTGTAAAGCATATTAAAATTGAAATTTGAAGTATACCTGCTGGCCTTGAATCATCTCGCGGGTATCGAAAAAACCAGTTGGGTCATTGCTATCAATGCCCAAATAATCTTCATCTAAATTTATATTGTTCAAAACAGATATGCCCGTTGCACTGGGCAAGCCACCAAGTGAGAGAGTTGGAATTGAAACGAGGAGTCAAGGTTTAGTGTCCCACTAGGGGCCGGAGCAAAAGGCATGCGTTTACCAATGTTCTTTTTCTTTGTTCCTACGGTTGGCATTTTAAAAATTAATGGTTGAGTGGGTGTCGGTGCCGTGGTTTGATCATGACTGACATGTGCTGAAAAGTACAAGAAAAAATGAAAAATATTAAAACAATTCATAAAGTCAAAACTACGAAATTAAACGTTCTATAGAAAAGTTGTACCTTGTTGTCGAGGGGTTGTTTTTTTCGGTGCTACGGGTGGCCTTGTAGGAGTTGTACTCAGTGGCTGTTCAGAAGATATCAATGCATGCGACTGTACGGAGTGAGTTGGGGAAGAAGGTTCCATAGTCCCTGCTATTCATCAATATTAAATGTTGTCAATTCATTTTGCTAAAATTTAAATTGAAAAATAAATCTGCAACTTTGGAATTTGTAATTAATATATGAGAATGTATTACTTCTCTGGCGTTTAACGAGTTCAAACTGTTGAGGGTTTGGAGAGGAGTGAGCTTCCATTTCAGATTGGGAGTCCCCCGAAGCCTCCGCGTGTAGTTGGCCTCTTCCTCTCGACATCTTTTTTTTTTGGGGAATGGCTTCAAGATATCTTCTCTGCAAAACATTAAAATTTAAGTTTTAATAACTGTGCACTGTAATGAAGAAAATTGTAATACAATTACAAACTAAATAGTTTATACCTGTTGTTCTGCAAATGGAATTGAGAATTTCTTCAAAGCCTCATCAGAGCAAGTAGGAATTTCTTTAGCTTTTAAATTTAAAAGTGCCTCATAGTAGAAGCCGAGGAGATAGTTTGTTGAATAAATGAAAGGTTTTTCTGAGATTTTTGAATTTGATATGTCAGCTCTTATTTTTTTGGATAGAAATGTGCACCAATCGAATTTTTGTTTTGAGATAGTGGCACAAATGTATGCAATGGCCCAATTTGGTATATCTGTTTGGCGACCCTGCATAACAATTCTGGCTTGAAAAAATGCAATAAGTGCAGCAAGAAAGTGGTGTGCAATTGATTGTGTATCTACACCACGCCTGGATTTATTGACATGGGCTGCAAATGCGAAACAGTGAAAATTACTATAAATTTATAACAGCAAATTGTATCAGAATAAAAAACAGAATAAAAAATTTGAATTAAAACGAATTATACTTACAATCAACATGGAAACCGTACTTTGATTCGAGAAATTTCTTGTTTTCTTCCACGAGTGTTGCCTTGGTTGTAACAGTTGGTAAATTTCTGATAGGAAGGCCCGTAAACCGATGTATGTCATTCGGTTCAATAGTGAATTGGAACATTTGGCCATCGTTCAGAGTCACATAAAATATACCGTCCTCTGAATTGTAGCATGACAGAAGGTAATTCAAAATATCCGGATCTGTTTCGAAATGGGGCATATTAACGAGCCCTGTAAATCCACACTCTTCCATTATAGCTTGATATTCTGAAGACATCTTTAAAGCCGTATGGATGTGAGGGCATAAGGGATTCCTGTAGGTTATCTTGGAAATCGATTGACTTGGATTCTCTTCATTTTCTTGCTGAACTTGCAATTGGGAAGCATGTGAAGTCGACATTATAGCTGTAATTGCGTCTTTGTCAAAGATTTAGACCTGCAAAAATTCAAGAACGGGAAAACGAAAACGAGAAAATGAGTGGCATAAGGGTATTTATAACCTAAATAGGGCGTCACTGTCCCCTATTGACGTGCGTCATTTGCTTCAAATGACGCGCAAGCGTCAATAGGAAGCAATGTCGTCACGCGTCAATAGAAGGCTGTGTCGCGCGTCATTTGTTTATAGTGTCACGCGTCATTTAATTACAATGTCGCGCGTCATTTGATTACAGTGTCACGCGTCAATAGAAGACAGTGTCACACGTCATTTGTTTACAGTGTCGCGCGTCAATAGAGGACAATGTCGCACGTCAATAGAGGACAATGTCGCGCGTCAATAGAGGACAATGTCGCGCGTCAATAGAGGACAATGTCGTGCGTCAATAGGGGAAAATGTCGCGCGGCGTCAATAGATGACAATGTCGCTCGTCAATAGAGGACAATGTCGCGCGTCAATAGAGGACAATGTCGCGCGTCATTTTGTGACTGTGTCGCGTCAATAGAAGAGAAGCGTGTCGCACGCGTCAATAGAATCAATCGATGCGCGCGTCATTACTATCTAGTGTCGCTCCGGCGTCACACGTCATCGGGGCTATTTTTACGCCAATGACGTGTGTCATTACTAATTTGTTGTCACACGTCACTGATGGAGCCTTGAAAAACTAGGCGAAAATTTTGTTTTTGAATACTGTCAAATTCGCCTTTCGATGAAACTGGTTACGGGGATATTCGCGGGTATTTTCCACCTTCAATTTTATAGGGGTGTCTTAAAATGAACCCGATAACATGGAATCATTTAGAACACCTTTTAGGAAAATAAACAAGACTCCCCTTTTCATAAGGACTCTCCCCTTCTCATAAAGAATTCTTATACTTGTAGAAGCACATTCTTTGATGGATAGCCTTAAATGCCAACAAAGAGAAAGTTCCACATCTCTACATACATTGGTTGATGGTTATATTGCACTAGTTCAATATCCCATTGAGAGGTCTTAACTTATTCCTTGAGCCTCTATCACTTGATACATATTGATAATAACTCAAGTGAAAACATCACAAACCCTTACTTCATCGTTATAGAATACTTGGAAAACTTCCATAAACCTAAACTTGATAGAGTACTCTTCTTACAAAGATTAATACCAACATATTGACCATTCTTGATAAAAAAATCTGTCTTTACTTTACAATCCTCATTTCCATGATATTATATGATCAACTTAATAAGGGAACATTTAAACCAGTCCTGACTTGATGACATAATCTTGTAGTCTTCTTTGGACTTTATAATGAGTGATAACTCTTGCACATTTACATCAAGGCTCAAAAAGGTAAATATTCTTCTACAGTATTTCCTATACTTTCATAATTGTGAATCACTAATTTTCACATCCTCAAACGACTGGAAGTGCAATGAAGATCGTCAGCCATCTTACTAAGATTTGGAAAAACTTCTCTAATATGTCTCACACATACTTGTCAATACAAGATTAATGACAATAATCCATACTCTATTTCCAAGCCTACCTCGGAGAGTACATCACCTTCTATATCTTGAAAAATCCAAAAACATCTCTTTTCCAACTCATATTAGAATGTATGGCTTGTCAGTCACAAGCTTGAAACTCAGACTTAGAACCCTGAAGCTTAGCACTTTCACAGGTAACCATAATTCTTGGTTTGACTCAAATTTCAACTGATCCCTTTCACATGATCTTTTGAGCCTCTAGAAAAATACCTACAACTGATTTTAGTCCCTTCTTGATACAAAAAACTTGAAATTTTTTCCTTCATTCCAAAATATTCCTATAGTTCTTGAATGGAATCATGAAGTTCATCCTTCACAAATCTATGTACATTGACAATTTTCTTGATCCTTGAAAAATCATTACAACTTGTATTTTTTCATTTTAGACCTCTAAATACCACTTGATCTCATTAATGAAACATTTCTTTGGTCAACTTCATAAGCCCACTCATAAAAAAAACATAAAGGATCTGACAAGATTTAGTTACATATGTATACCTTGACACTTTGTAACCTAAGGAGAACTCAACCTTGAAGAGAAACTTAACCATAATATCTGATACATATAGAATAATGCATATATTTCTTCACAATACACTTGAATCCCCCTAGGAGTAAGCATCTTCTCAGTCTCCATAGGCACATACAGACCACACCATACTCTTCAATACATGTAGCATATTGTTTTAAGACACTCTCTCACATTGACTTTATGACCTGTAACATCACCTTCCAACTGGCTTTCATGGATTTTTTTTGAGGTATCATTTCATACTTCTAGCACCATAATCACCTGTAGATGTCCATTTTGAGATTTTATAAACAATTCTATAGGCTCTATTGATCATGCTTAGCTTAGAAGATACTAATTTTCTTGTCATTTTGAATACATATTCTTATGATGGACCTTTCATTGTAGTGCAAGACACCTTCATAGTGTTTTAGACACTAGTCAAACCTTTTCTTTGTCTTTATTGAACCTTCTAACTTTATCTCAAGACCATAATGGATCTAAGAACACTAATACCATGACTTTGATGAAATACATAAGGTTATATAGACCTTAAGAACTTCTTTACACACTAAACACATTCTTTATGCATAGAGACACAATCATAGGAACATATGATGTTATTGACACATCTCAAGAGCTCACTTAAACCACTTTCTAGACCTTGACTCAGTACAAATGAGGTCATATCACATTATATTGAGTCATAATACTCTTGCTTGGTCTAACTTGACCATGAAAAAGACATATAATCAGAACAATACTAACCTACTATATGATCACAAAATTTGGAACATACTCACAAACACAGGAAAATTGAAATGACACACTTTAAGACACATTTGACAGAGGTTAGGGAAAATACGTTTCCACTAGACCATGACACTCTTTGAGCTTCAACCAACTTGTGTAGGGAACCCCTTGAAGACTGATGCACAGGTCAAGAACTCAATTTGAAGGCTCAGATAAAACCTCAAGACACACTCAACCATGAAAAAAAATTCCTTTCTCAAACTACTTCCATCATGTGGTTACTTAGCATATTTTCTCACTTGTTGCAGTCCACAATTTGCCTTCCACCTCAACCACATGAGCAGAAAACTTATGCAAAGACTGATCAAACCTTGACTTCATTACAAATTCAATGTTTTCATGTTTAAAACCTTATCGATAAGTGTCTTAATCCACTGTTACAGGTCATTAACCCTTCTTGAGCTCTTTATCAACTAAGATTTTCATCTTTTATTATTGAATATGGTAAGACACCACTGTAGGACAATCTTATGATGTTCACAAGCAATTTGACACCTTTATGATGCTATAAACCATATTAACACAAACTTGGAGTTGTTTGTGAGAATTAAACATACTCATATCTAATACAAATGACAATTACCTTCAAGATTCATACAACCACCATGAAAATATTTGAGACATATATGATCCTTGATTTTTAAGTTCATGACAAACACCTCATATACTTTTAACTGAGGATTAACACTATTGTAATGAAATCACTAACTTGTTTACACAGTCATACTCCACTTTGAGACACAAGGACTGAAATATAAGCCAATGAACTCTTAACATATCCATCAAAATTCTGAGGCATTTTCATAGCTTTATAAACTTTCACATATTCTTAGACATACATGGTTCAAGCCCTTGAAGCTCATGACAGACTTATAACACACTATAAAATTCATATAAGATTATTTGAGACTCCATAGACTTTAGACACTCAAAAACTATGTAAGACACCAAAGAGGACCCTTTTCATGATTATCAAGACATCATAGACACCTGTAGGAACTTGATATAGACTTTTTGACTCATGATGGTCTTCATGACAATTTATAAGACTCAGACTTCACAAAATGACCATGTCTTAACAATGAATGATTGTGTGGACCTAAAGAGACCTCTCACACCATATATTACTCCTTTAAGACCACTTAAAGCTTTATATACATCATACACACATGTGAATGCATGAAACATGCTACTTAGGTCCATGCCAACTCATGATACATTGTTTTACTCGGAGAGAACTTCTTAGATACATCATCAATCACTAAACATGTCAATAGTGCTCGAAACACATATTTTGACCAAATGAAGGCCTCATGAATGATTACCAAAATACAATAATCTCTTTTCAAAGACATCAATATGAATCATACTCATTGAAACATAATTTTCATGTTATTTATTCTTGACAAGACAAACTTAGACCTCAAGAGTTCATCCAACTATGCAACACTAGCTTATATGCTTTAAAGAACAACAAGACATGACACTTGACATACCCAACATGACCAACCAATAATAACATGCTAAATGACTTTAAGAGACATACCTCAAAACCATGAAGAGGAAACATAATAACCAAGACAACTCCCCCTCACTCCAAAGCTTCATTTGCACATATATACCTCTAAGAAGCCTAGTAGATGCATATGTCATCATGGAAGAGATTGATGAGATACCTAAGAACGTCTCAAGCCCTCTTCTTGCACCTTGACTGATTCTTATTTTTCTGATTCTACTTTTTCATAATAGATCCCTCCCTTTTCTCACTCACACTCTTGGAATCCTCTTTAGTACTTTGACTAGCTTCTTCCTTCTTCTTAAACTTCTAAACTTGTGGCTTGGGTATTTGAATATCTTTCTTTAGCTGACCTGCATCACAAAAAATTGTAATGTGCCCTACCTTGTGGCACATAAAACATTCCAATATTCTTCATTTTCACTCAAAAGCCATGTTTCTATATTCATTACAAGAATATCAAAAAACTTGATTACATACCTCCTTATGTTTGATGGCCCATTTTTGCAATACTTTGCTATATGTCCTTTCTCATGACAGTGATAACATCCAACTCCATATCTTTGACCTAATTTTTTCTCTTCCTTTCCTTGACATTCCTATTCCTTCTTTCTTTTAGAGTGATGTTCTCTAGTCTTTTCTTTGCAATCTTCTTTCTTTTCAACCTTAGGACTACACATACTAGACCCATGTCCATAAGCACCCCACTTATACCAATTACCATCAAAATTCACATATTTATATGCATTTGGATGTATTATGGATGATCTTCCATGAGATGAAAGTTGTGTACTATCTCCCTTGCTTGACTACCTTTTTCCATTAGATCCTTGACTTGATTTTGCATCATTTTTCTCTATATTGCATGAATCTCCTATGAAACCTAGGCATGTATTATAATCATATGAATTTTTTTCCTAATATCTTATTTAGATTTCTTGAGATTTATTGAAAAGATAATACCTTGCTTGTTATGGTGCTTAACTCCTTCTTCAGTTCCTCTTTCTAAGCTAGGGCTTCCTTGAGTTGAGTTTGTATACACTTTATTACTTCCTCATAGGATACACATAATTTTTCCAAATTCTATTTACAAAATTGTCATTCCCACCATATGTAATCAAGATCTCCAATCCTTGTCACAAAATATCTCCCTCTAATGTAACGCTCAAAATTAATAGAACTGGAAAATGGGGATATATATTTTTAAAAAACATACATAAAAATAGATTACGATTGCATTCATATAGATTTATTTAATCAAATTCTTTAAATCAAATTTGTTCTTTTGATCTATCTGATAACTTCCTTATAAGCAATGTGCAAATGAGAAGGGTGTATCCAGATCTTCATGATCTCCCTTTGCCACTACTTCGAGTGACAATGCTTACTAGCATTTTGGCTCAACCTTTTTCAGGTCACGGGAACCACGTGAAAATCCTTGGGTCTACCACGAAGCTAGTTTTCCAACTTCATATTCTGATATCCGACCATTTCCTACCTCATGTTCAGTGTTCAACTTCCCATGATTAGGTTACTGACAATTTTAATTTAATTGGAGGACTAGGTGATTAGACAATGCACAACCATCAATGCATTACTTTGGCCAAAGTTTTCCACCATGCAGGTTATGGATAAACTCAAGACAACACACTAGTCTTATGAGTTTAAGTCTTCGACCACCTCACAACTACCCCTTTAGCAGTTATCTAGATCTTATAGTTTTTATTTACTTTATTTCCAATTTAACCTATCTTGCAAGAGTTTATATCGAGATAAATGCCAAAGGCCAACTAGGATCATCATGAGATAAGTACATTTGTTACGCTGAAATGTATCTATTTCAGCATTTTGCATGTACTTATCCCTTAATATGCTTAATGGATCTTTTCATCGATTTATCTTCCCATTTAGTTTCTCTTTTCCTGATGCTTGGTTTTTTAACCTTAAATTACCTTTTACACGATACCCTTCCATTCTCTATACAAGAGGATTTACAATCTTATCATATTAATACCAATTTTACCGAAAGGCCAAATTAAATATATATTAAAACATGTATATTTAATTATTCCTTCAATTAGCTAGGCCACTAAATAGCTTATTTAATTTAGAAATTAAATATAATTGATTGTTACAATAATTGCCCAACTATCGGCTACATACATTGACAAATATCAAATAAATAAATATATCAATTTATGATAAGTAAGATTTCTCACTTCTAATATTTATCATTTACTCATATTAAGATATTCTTTCATATAAGGTAATCATCTCTTTATTAAAATCATAAATTACATATGCCGTTAAGGAAAAATATATAACTATTATGGTAACTCTCACATAGTGAGGTTTGAATATTAACAATGGGTCTAAGATCCCAATAAATTTTGTCAAAATTATGGGATATCATCCTTCTACAAATTGAAATCCAAGTATCTCATTTAGATCCATGCCACGATTAAACTTCACAAGACATGAGTTTCCGCATATCTAAACGTGACGGCTAGTTGTCCTACAAGACTGGAGTAGTGGTATGTTGTTAGTTCAAAATGAACTGGCATGAATATTAACTCCAATTTCTGATGCAATTATTTAATAAAATATGAAACGATATAAAAGTTATTTTATCAACAAACATATGGTAATACAACGAAGGATGTATTATTACATGTTTTTCATCAAGATACAACTATGAATGTACACAAATAGAACAACCAATTTCTATTTCAGCAATCATGTTTCACTCTAATCACAAGGATCGAGACATAATCAAACCATAATCATTCAACATACGAATTTTGATTAATCCACAAGAAAATCATGCTTCACATGGTACAAATTCAACTATTACTTTTCTTACCTTCCAATCAACAAACAACTTAACAAAACTGTCTGAAATCATCATTTCCAAATACTAATTAGACATATTCTCCCTAGGTAATGAGCACCTCTATAAAGCGCACAATAACTTTTTTTTTTAAACAATCAAAATACATTTATATATATTTATAGGAACAGTCCATCTAAACAGTGTAGAAACACCTCTATTAAATCATTTTAACATGTTCTTTTAGGTAACTGAAAAATCAACAAAACAAATTAACCCACATACCAAAGGATGATAATTTTGAAGTCTATTTGCATAGAATAACAACAATAAGTTTCTAACACTTCTAGTAACGAAATCCTTTAAGAAAAACTAAGTCATCTTACATGCTTTGTCAATTTAAGTTCAATGTTTTGTGTAATAAGCGTGTTTGCGTGCTAGAAGCTGATTATAGTCTGAAGTGTTTATATGCGTAGAGGACTGTGTTAACGCAAAATCACAACACCCCCAAATGAGTTATGGATCTACTTTTCTAAGGCAAGTTCATTTGGTGTGATTTGCATAACATGGGACCATCTCTCAAGCTGTGGGACTTGCGGACTTGAGATGGCCCGCCTGGAGAAAGCCGACTTCTTCTTCCTGATCCTAATGCTAAACTACTCCTAAGGAAGGAAATGTGACTATCTACTCCTAATCTAACAATTCCAAGGGACCAAGGAGAGAGAGAGAGAGCATGAAAATAAATAAATCCTACACTACAAAGGTGATAACACCAACAAAAGGGAAGTGTTGATCATCTATCAAAATGACCATGAAATGAAGGGAGGTGAGGTGAACAATGTAGAGGATGGACAACAACATCACAGACCAAATGTCAGATTCACACATAACTCCATTTCCGATCCCCACAAACATAGCTCCCATATCTGCAAATGAAACATCCAAAACATGCACAAAATACTCCAGAACGACGAGAGGCAAGAAGATGCAATGAAAACAAGAAAAGGATGGACAAATGCATCACAAAAATGAGTTTTATTGCTTCAGGAATTTTCAAAGAGCATCATACACGAGCAAGAGGCAAAAACACCATTTTACAGAGCAAAGGAGGAGGTTCAGACTCCATTTTCGACCCTGGGGAAGAAAAGAAGAGGGGGGCAGGGAAGGATAATGAACAAAAACGTTTACAATGAATCCTACCCCGTATTTATAGATTTGATCAGAGAGAGAGAGAGAGAGAAGTAGGAAAAGTAGGTTGAAGCTCAACCACTGCTATTAATGCTTCTAATAAAATATGCCCCCAAATCCATCTTTACTGGATCGATCCTTGGTTTGGTGCCTTGAAGGAAGAGGAAATGATGGAAACAGGTCGAATCTGATTTGGTTGTAGAGACATATGGATCTTGTATTGAAGGCCTGAAGACGTTTCCTCCATTTTCCTTACCTAACCTCCTCAAAAATTAAAGTCTTAGACCTCCATGGCATAGGTGAGGCCGAGATCTTTCCAACGACATCAAATTTTTAATATTTCGAGCCCTGAGTTGAAAGATACACCCCCTCAAAGTTTGTATCAGGTTTGAGTCTATAGCCTCTCCATAGGGGCTGAGAACCATTTGATTCAAGTTGGAAAAATAGCTCCTAGTCCATCCATGCCTCTGTACCCTGAGTTAGGAAGCCTAGATACTAGCCAAGCGCCTGTATTAGCTCCTATACCCACCCCCAGGAGTCAAAGCTCAGCTGAAGCTTCCACTTCATCATCTAATACCTCTAAAGAGTTTCAAGAAGTGGTGATGAAGCAATTTCAGAACTTTAGGAATGAGCTAGTGACCATCAAAAGACAACAAGCTTAGAGTTTTAGGCCATACCAGCCCTAGGCTCAATATCAAGCCAGACCCAAGTATCATCAGAATAGGTCACCACCTCATACTGTTGTTAATGCTTTTGATAAAATATTCCCCAAATCTATCTTTATTGCATCGATCCTTGGTTTGGCACCTTGAAGGAAGAGGAAACAACGGAAACAGATCGAATCCGATCTAGTTGTTGAGACAGATGGATCCTGCATTAAAGGCATGAAGACATTTCCTCCATTTTCCTTATCTAACCTCCTCAAAAATTAAAGTCTCAGACCTCTATGGCATAGGTGAGGCTGAGATCTTTCCAACGATATCATATTTGCAATATTTTGAGCCCTGAGTCGAAAGATACGCCCCCTTGAAGTTTGTATCGGGTTTGTACAGGAGGGCAAAAAAACAACTTGAAAAATGGGTCCCCTTTTGATATGGGACACGTGGTGGCAGATTAGGGAAAAATCAGGTTTGTGGGTTCAAAATTTATCTTTTACCCTTTTCCGTGAGAATCACAAAATCTAGAATACTCTTGCGGCCCCGCAACTCTATTTGGATACGTGGCACCCTTTAGTTGGCCGAGGGATGCGCTTCACCTTTTGTCTCTGACTCCCCGCTTTGGCTTTGACTCGGGTTCAAAATTTGAATTTTTCCCTTTTTTTTTTATTTTACCTGAGTCTATCAAATAGATTTAAGACACGGATTCACGTGACATAGCCATTTCTTCTCTTTCTTCTCGCACAAGGTCGCGGCCGATCCAATATTTTTCCCAGGGGTGAAATATGGATAACAATTTGGTGACTCACGGGGACATCTGCCTGCTATATCAAGAGACTAGTAGCCTTGTAGTATCCATTGGGCATGGAGTCTACCTAATAAACATGAAATTGATCTAAACTTTTGAAGATCTGATCCTTGAGCCACTTGGAAACCTGCTGAAACTTGGAGTTGAACTTCACCAAAAACCATTACAATGCACTATGCAAGAGCAAAACAACAACACCAAAAACTATGTATAAACTGAAAATCATAATACCCCAAGTGGGATATGCAGAGTGTGTAATAGCACTTCTTCTATTGAAAACAAACCTACCTACACTACTCTAACCAAGAGCAAAGGGAGCTCAAACAAAACCTGCAACTAGCAGGGAGAAATAGCTTCCCTTCCTCAAAAATGGCAGCCATGCAACTGATTTGGCACTAAAAATGGCTGGTTGTATGAGTGAAAAACTGGCAATAAGATGGCCCTCCACCCAAATCATCAAGGTATCAACATTAATGGGAAATACCTCCTCAAGATGACTTGTATCGGACTTCTGGAGGTATTGATGGTGACCCTTGGTACTTTGATGCTCATCCTCATGCCCTGAAGTAGGCATGACTGGTTTTGGTTTCTCCTTTAGCTCCAATGAAGCCAAGTACCTGATTGGGCATGGTCTAATCCTTTAGATGTGCCCTTTGTTCTGAGTTTCAACTCCAAGAATGAAGTTTTCTTGTTGACTTCTTGGATGAATGGTGTGGGAGAAATGGTGACATCCTCCTGCTTTTTCTCTTCCTTCTCCTGTGAAGAACATGGGAGAGTCATGTCTTCCAATCTTGGTTCCAGAGGGTTGTTATGAAGTGAAGGATGTTGTTCCTAAATGTTCTCCTCCATGACAGTAGGCTCATGTGCATGGAAGATGTATGGAGGATTGGATGATGTAATCTCCATGGGCTCCTCTTCATCAAAGCAATCTCTCAAGTCTGATAGATAGTCTGCCTCCTTGTTTGCCCTATTGCATGTGCTCTACCTCCTCCATGGTGCCTTCCTGATCTGCAACTTGATTGCCATGGTTCCCTTCTCTCTCAAACATTAATTTTGAAAGATCAAACCCTTCTTCAACATCAGAGCTTGAAGGGGATGAAGTGGGAGGAAGAACTGAAGGTTCTCTTGTAGCCTACTCTGCACTTGGAGCCTCTGAAATTGTATGGTCCTCCTCCATCATGGGTTCATCAATCAAATCAGGCCCTTGAAATGAAAGAAAAAAATATTCAATGATGCCTTCTTCATTGAGTGGCCTCAACACTGATTTGATCTCTCTCCCACTGCTCCTCTTCAATGGGGCTTGGGACTGATTGTTCCTCCTCTTGTTCTTGCTCTTCTTCTGCTGCAAACTCAGCCTCAAATACCATTGTTTCTTCAACTCTAACCTCCTCCATTGGTTTTACCATCAAGGGGATCTTCGTAAACCCAAATTTGGTAGCCCAACTCTTCAGATTGTTAGTTATTTCTTTTATATTGGACTCCTCTTCTCGTTGTCCTTGACTAGATTCTTGAGTATCTTCCCAACATGGACTTGGGAAAGCAATAGGAGTGACAGGTTGGGGTTCAACCAGCTTTGCAATTTTTTGTGGTGGGAAGGGAGGCGTAACTTCTTGTTTGTTTAGAGGGGATGGCTGTTTGGAAGGGAAAAGGATAGAAGAACTGAGATGAGGTGGAAGAATAGGGGATGGAGAAATGGATTTCACACTTGGGGCAACATTCAATGGGAAGCTTGGAAATTGAAGCCCAAATTGAGATGGTGTTGCTTGAGGAGTAGAGAGAAAATTACCAGATAATGGTGTAGGATTTACCCATTGACAAGGTTGCTTGGCACCAAGTTCATAGGCCTCTATCTCTTCTTCCCATTGTGCAAGTTGGGGCAGCATTCCAATCATGAAGTCCAGCTTCTCCTGAGGGCTGTAGTGTCTTGGAAAAGGGCCTTCCCATGGACAAGGTGCCCTGCAACCAATCTTAAATGCCTTCATTTGAGTTGTTTCCCTTGAATGCACCATGCTAGCCTCTATTTTTGAATCTTCTCTAGTAAACCAGCATCCTCTGCATAACTATCGCCATTATATGCATCCCCTTGTCCTTGATAAGCTTCATAGTCAAATTGGTTTTGACACTGCTCATATGGGTAAGCATAATGGTTTTGGATCTAATCATAATGCTCATCTGGAGGAGTTGGGAAATACATTGGAGGTGGACTATATTGCTGTAAGTGTGAGTTCCATGAAGGGAATGAAGTCATGATTGCACAACCTCATGGAATCGGAGAAAATGAAAGAGATTGAAGAAGAAAATGGATGAAATGAGTGGAAATGGATGGAAAAGGTCTGCAACTCAGAGAATGGGTTTTTGACCAAATGGAGTCACTAGATGTGCTTCAAAGTGCCTCCAAAGGCTAAAATCTTCACTAAGAGCACATCGAACCTGATGAAGTGAAGTAGTAAGGTGCTTCAGACCTGTCCCACTGGCATGCCAAAACTATTAACACAAAATCATAGCACCCCCAAATGAGTTATGGATCTACTTTTCTAAGGCAGGGTCATTTGGTGTGATTTGCATAACATGGGACCATCTCTCAAGTGTATGGGACTTGTGGACTTGAGATGTCCCTCTAGAGAAAGTCGGCTTCTTCTTCCTGATCCTGATGCTAAACTACTCCTAAGGAAGGAAATGTGACTATCTACTCCTAATCTAACAATTCCAGGGGACCAAGGAGAGAGAGAGAGAGAGAGAGAGAGAGAGAGAGAGAGAGAGAGAGAATGAAAATAAAGAAATCCTACACTATAGAGGTGATAGCACCAACAAAAGGGAAGTGTTGATCATCTATCAAAATGGCCTTGAAATGAAGGGAGGTGAGGTGAGAAATGGAGAGGATGGAAAATAGAATCACAAACCAAATGTTAGATTCACACAACACTCCATTTTCGATCCCCGTGAACACAGTTCCCAGATCTACAAATGCAACATCCAAAACATGCACAGAATACTCTAGAATGACGAGAGGCAAGAAGATGCAATGAAAACAAGTGAAGGATGGACAAGTGCATCACAAAAAAGAGTTTTATTGCTTCATAAATTTTCAAAGAGCATCATACATGAGAAAGAGGCAAAAAATCCATTTTACAGAGTAGGGGAGGAGGTTCAGACTCCATTTTTGACCCTGGGGAAGAAAAGAAGAGGTGGGAAGGGAAGAAGAATGAACAAAAACCTTTATAATGAATCCTGCCCTCGTATTTATAGATTTGATCAGAGATAAGAAAGAGAGAGAGAGAAGTGGGAAAAGTAGGTTGAAGCTCAACCACTGCTATCAATGCTTGTAATAAAATATGCCCCCGAATCCATCTTTACTGCATCGATCCTTGGTTTGGCACCTTGAAGAAAGAGGAAACGGTGGAAATATATTGAATCTGATCTGGTTGTTGAGACAGATGAATCCTACATTGAAGGCCTGAAGACGTTTCCTCCATTTTCCTTACCTAACCTCCTCAAAAATTAAAGTCTTAGACCTCCATGGCATAGGTGAGTCCAAGATCTTTCCAACAACACCATATTTGCAATATTTCAAGCCCTGAGTTGAAAGATACGCCCCCTCGAAGTTTGTATCGAGTCTGATTCTATAGCCTCTCCATAAGGGCTGAGAACTATTTGATTCAAGCTAGAAAAATCACTCCTAGGCCATCCATTCCTATGTACCCTGAGTTAGGAAGCCCAAATTATATCCAAGCACCTACATTAGCTCTTATACCCACCCCTAGGAGTTAAAGCTCAGCTGAAGCTTCCACTTCATCATTTAATACCTCTAACAAGTTTTAAGAAGCTGTGATGAAGAAATTTCAGAACTTCTGGAATGAGCTAGTGACCATCAAAAGACAACAAGCTCAGAGTTTTAGGCCATACCAGCCCCAAGCTCAATATCAAGCTAGACCCCAGTATCATCAGAATAGGTCACCACCTCAGACTGTGAATCAGAGCCAAAACCAAGGACAGCCCCAAGCTGCTATACCTTTCAGGCCATATGATCCTAACATAGCTTCAACATCAAGGGCATTGGTTCCTATACAAAACAATATGACACATGAATATGATTGGTGTTTTCCATGCAACAGCCACATAACCAATTAACATGCTTTAATGGTTCTCTAAATTAGGCCTTAATGGTGCAAACCTGTATGGTGCCATAAGAACCTGGCCAAGAGGAAGACTAGCAACAAGGATCTCAATAAAGTGGACCCCCAAACGAAACTATGCTAGTAAACTGGCAGGCTGAAGACTTCTGTGGGATGAATCAATTCCCTTCTCAAAGTGTAGCTGCCAATACACAGTCCAAAAAGAGAAGTATTAGAGAAGGTCGGCCACTGAATTCAGGTGACCCTCAATCTTCCATCACTCCATAAGGTCCTGGTGTTCCAAGTGTAACTCCAAACATACAGAACCAATCCAAGCCACCTCCCAAACCCAGTCAAGCACCAGTTGTAACAACCCATATGAAAGAAAGAAATGTGTCTGGGAAGGGGCAGCAAAAGGACAATACATTCAATACTATTGAGTAGATGAAAAGGAAAAGTGTGAACATTTCATTGTGGGAGTCACTGGCCATTCTAGGGCAGAGGGATCTATTGCAAACTACCATGCAGAATTGGTCAAGTTCAAATCACCCCCCTTACCAGCAAGAAAGAGTGTTTACCAATGCAGTTCAGCCTGGAAGGAACCATGGATAACAACAAGGTAAAAAGATGAGACCTCCTCCCTTCTATGTCTCATTAATTATTGGAGACAAATTGGTGCACAATTGTATAATTGATTATGGGGCCAGTAGTTCTGTGATGCCCAAACAAATAGCTGATTAGTTGGGTCTCCAATATGAGGTCATCTCTAGAGGAGTAGTCCAATTAGATGGGACAACATTGATTACTATGGGAATCATCAAGGATCTGAGTCTCACTCTACACACTTGCCCTAATGTGATTGTTTTGCAAAACGTGTTAATCATAGAATTGCCACCACATTTTGCTTTGTGTTTGTCCAGGGACTTCACTGCCAAAATTAGAGGCTACCTATCTACTGATTGGTCACATATCTTCTTTAGGACAAGGTATGGGGAGAAGGCCACAATCAGATCTAAACCTATTGCTGATTATCATATTGAATCCTATGTGCCTAGCCCAATCAACGCCAACTGCTCATATTTTGACAAAGAAGACCTTCTAAGCACTTTTGAAGCAAATACCAAGGTGGGATGTATCCTAGACTTGACTCTTGATGATTGGGCTAAAAAAATACATGCTTTTGACCCCTATAGGGAGATGGAAGAATCCAAGCTAGGTGTCTACTGCCTACATGAAGAGAACCACCCTCTTCCTGACCTGATTAAGTCAGAATGCAAAGATGACAATGAGGTATGGCAAGTGGTTCTTTGATGGCTCAAGGAGTAAACAAGGAGCTGGAGGAGGAGCCATGATCGTGTCCCCCAGAGGTATGAGATATTATTCAGCCTTCAGATTCTAGTTTGCTTGCTCAAATAACACTGTTGAATATGAGGTTTTAGTCCAAGGTATTCATTAGGCAAGGAAGCTGGGAATCAAGAATTTGCAAGTATTCGGTGACAATGAATTGGTTGCCAATACAAGCTCACATTCTAGAATGAGGAAAAGGAAAAAGTCAAAGTTTGAACCCAATTCAAAGCCAAAGTAGGGAATCGGAGGAAAGGGGAAGAAAAGATGAAAATCTGAATCCGCTCGAAACGGTTGAGAAAAGGTTTTCAAACTAGCGCCGGGCTGTCATGTGTCCCAAGTCAAAGCGGGTCATCGGGGAAAAGGTTAGTTTTTTTCCCCTTACCCCAAAGGGTGTAAAAGTTGAAAAATGGGCAACGACTCCACCAACAGGAAAAACTTAGCATTTGATCCTGAGTTAAACCAAAGTGGAGCCTCGGGGCAACAGGAGTTTTCTATATTTTGTGATTCTCGTGGAAAAAGGGCAAAAGATAAAATGCGGACCCGTAGGCCCGATTTTTGTTCCAATCTGGCTACCAAAAAGATAGATTTAACATAGAACACCACTTCAAAACCCATTAAACACAGCGCTCAGGACCTACAAAAACATCAAAATATGCACAGTATACCTTGTAACGACAAGAGGTGAGGAGAGACAATAAAATAAGCAAAGGATGGACAACCGCATCACAAAACAGAATTTATTGCTCCAAAATTTTGCACAATACATTGTTAGTGGGCAAGAGGCAAGAGAATGCCATTACAAAGCCATGAAAGGAGGTTTAGACTCCTTTTTAAACCTTGGGGAAGATAAGAAGAGGGGAGGTAGAGAAGAAGAATGAACAACAACTTTTACAATGAATATTGCCCCTGTATTTATAGATTTGATCAGAGAGAAGAAGAGAGAGAGAAGAGGGAAAATCAGTTGAAGCTCAACCACCGTTGTTAATGCCTCTGATGAAATATGCCCCAAATCCATCTTTACTGCATGATTCCTTGATTTGGCTGCCTTGAAGGAAGAGGAAACAACAAAACAGATCAAATCCGATCTGGTTGTTGAGACAGATGGATCTTGCATTGAAGGCCTCGAAGATGTTTCCTCCATTTTCCTTTACCTAACCTCCTCAAAAATTAAAGTCTCAGACTTCCATGGTGTAGGTGAGGCCGAGATATTTTCAACGACATCAGATTTGCAATATTTCGATCCCTGATTTGAAATATATGCCCCTTTGAAATTTTTATCGGGTCCGTACAAGAGGGTAGGAAAACAACTTTAAAAATGGGTCCCCTTTTGATCTTTTCAAATTGCCATATTTAACCCACACCATTTGGAGGAACAACAACTTTGATACCACTGTAATATCCCCAATGGGATACCACTTAAAAATGAATAAAAATATTTAAAATGTGCATCCACATAAAGTACTAATTATACCAGATTTTTACAGATTAGAACAACAAACTAAATAAACTTAAGGTTTTTGAGATGGCAAAAAAATCTCAAATTTTGGGGAAGGCTATTAAAATAATATATAAAAACTAATATTTGAATATTTTTAATTGTATTCAATGAAAATAGGGATTTAAACTGTGTTTAATGTATTTTAGGTACTTTCAAGATCATAATTTAATGCATTTGGTAAAAATAAAATCATTTTGAAAGTAAAAACATCATAAAACTTTTGAAAGATTGTAAAAAAATAGGGGATGTCCCCTCTAAGTCCCCAAGTCCTTGAAACATTCGGGACGTCCACGATGTCACCAAAATCTAGGGGACGCGTCCCCGTGTAACACTAATTGCAATTAAAATTTATGTTTTTACTATTGCGACATGTATGTTCTATTAGTAACTGAAATCAGCTCAAAATCATGAGTACTTGTGAGTCCGAGCTGATTACTCAGCTTGCCAGTTACATGGAGATTGACAGTAGTTTTAAGGGCAATTTTCTGGGTATTATTTGTGAAAAATCACGAGTTTTAATACTATGGTTTGAAGCATATGCATTTGAATTTTTTTAACCAAAAGACGAGTTTCCTTCAGTGGATTGTTGAATGTCTAGGTTGGCAATTGTCCTTTGTGCATGCCCTATGTTGTAATCATGGAATCTCCTACATCCAATTGCCGAAAACCAAGGTTCTGATCATCCTAAGGCCCTTTACTAAAGCTCTAATTTCTGCTTCATTGTTCGTAGCTCTTGGGATGAAAGAGGAGGAAAACCCCAGAAGCTCACCCTTGTAGTCACGACTCACAAATATTCGGGATGTCTAGGATGTCAACAAAATCTAGGGGATGTGTCTCCGCATAACACTGAATTACCTAGAAGCTCCATCAAAATTTAGTTTCAACCTTTCTTCCTTGGAGGTATCCAGCATATGTACTTTCAAGCCATCCTTTTCTTCTTCCTTTCTTTGCCCTATGCTATTTCTTTCTGCAGCCACCAATTCAACCTAACAATGTCTATAGCATTAGGATTCTCTTTATGCTTAGCTCTAGAATTCACTAGCTTGGAAAGAGCTGTCTCTATCTGAGCTGTCACTTCCTCACAGTTTTTGAAGCTTCTGAAGTTGCATTCTTTCCAGAGGTTAAAAACAATTAGTGTAGGAGCTGCAATCCACAATGTTTTCAAGGGCCTAAACTTGCTCAAAATTGGTTTGATCACAATTTAAGGTTAGGTTTTATGCCTTTTGGAATCACCCAATTCCAATTCATCTTTCTCAGGAACCATGACCATAGGTTGATAGAAAACACGTAGTGGTGGAGGATATGATCAACATTCTCCATGCTGGAATTGTAGAGCAAACAACAAGAGGGATGTTGAAAATCATTCTTCCTTAACACACATACTACATTAACATGGAATTTGAGGATGACATCACATTATTACAGGGAGCATGTCTGTGGGCTGTCACAAGGTACGCCGAATTTTATAGAAAATGTTCGCGGAACTTTATCCCTGTCAAACATTTACTTAAATTTTATCCATTACTTTAACTTTGGAAGTTTCTGACATGGTTTTGTACTATTATATAAATGGGTATATACACATATACCAAGTAAAAACAGAGAATAGAAAGTTCTTTCTAATTTATTCCTTTGACAGATTTATGATTTTCTTAGAAAATTTAAATGATAATTTTTTTTTGTTCAAACTTACAGATGTTTTTTTTCGACTTAATGAATTGACAAATTTGAACTGAACTTTATCCTCGTCGAACAGGAACTCTAATTTGAACCTTGTGGCTTAGCCTGTGGGTTTGAACCCGGATCAGCTGGACTGCAGCCCCACACACTCTTGAAAATTGGATGTTATTACATCTTAAGTTATTAGCATTTGATGTAAGTTAGTTTTAGTGTATGACCTTGTCCTTGTTCACGATGCTCAGTATGTTCTCTTTTCTTTTGAACTAGCACTTCTAATTTTTGCAAAAGTGCCATTGCCTTCACAAATTTGAAAATTTCCATCTACTCTCACAATCTTCTATAACAAGATACTAGGCTCAAAATTGCCTTCTAGAATGTGTTACATTATCAACCAAAACAGCTCAAGATCAATTGCTTCTAGCAGCGATCACAAAGAAGAACCTAAAAGCTGTAGGCTTCATGCAATTGGATATGGCTCTTGATACAGATGGTTTTTTGGTTCAATGTCTTTATGAAATTTAGGGAATTTTATGAATGATTTGAATTTCCTAGTTATGGTAAATGAATTCAAGAAACACAAATGTCTTGTCAATCGTCTGAAGCAAATTTTTTTGTTTATAATGTACTTATTCCTTAAAAGATAGCTACATGCGGTATAGACCAACTCTTTTTCATTTCTCTTTGCAATATGATATGTAGAATTATTACTTTGATGTTTGTGCCACGCTACAGCCACTACTCCCATGTCGCTTTTTTCTGTCTTGGTTCTATAGAATGTAGACAAATGTTGGAAGGTATTATTATTGCTTAAGAAACAATTAATTCAATTGCCTCTTCAAATAAGTATGGCATGTCAATCAGACGGGCCATGTCTAAAGCCTTCTACATATGCAATTGGTGATTTCTTGAAAATATTGTGGAACAATTTGGTCCCAGTCATAACTATGAGTTAGCCCTTGTATCACGACTCCCACTTTGGTGAATAAAACACCCATAGACCCCTTTTCTTTATCACGTTTCCTTCAATAGGGAGGCCCACACTCATCTTTCATTTTATCATTATAGAAGAATCTTCAAGAAAAGCTGTGCATGTAGTGCTAATCAGATAATATGACTCATAACATTGCCTTATACAGTATATACGCCTACTTGATCTCAGCTTTAGTTTAAAGACGGTTTTTTTGCTTCTACTTAATACCATGTGAATCCAGAATGCTAAATTATATTTTTGCAACTTATGAAATGTCATCAAGGCCTGGAGATTAATTAACCAAAATCACAACTTGTCTATAAATGGTACTGGAAGGAGGCGGCAACATGGGCATGAGTTCATTCTCAATTGCAAAAATTGCTCTACACTACCTCGGTATGCAGTTTGTGAATTGATGACATTTATCCAAGGCAGGTAGGCATTAAAGGGAATACTACGAAGAATACAGCTTTGAAAAAATAGGCGTCTTTTGTTGGCAGAAGATATCAACTACTCATATGTTTTTAGGGCAGTCCCTCATTACTAACCATCTTTGTTTTTTATGCCTGGACCTGTTTCAGATTGTTATGAAAAATTGCAGATGTCTGTCCCTTGGCAGGGTGTATCCCAGTTTTTTAATTTTTTCCCAATCTTGGCATAAAGTCAATAGGCCCATATAGTTTGAGTCCTCCAATTTATAACCTATCTGGAGTCCTGCAAAACAAGGAATCAAATTTCTTTAGTATAGTTGTTCTAGAAATTAGGGATTGACATATAGCTTTTTCTGGGAGGATAAATGTCAGCAAAACCCACATCTACCACATACTAGAATGGGAACTGATGATACCTGATCTTCAGTCACAAGGTATCAGATAGTCCATGATTCAATGGTAATGACAGATAAGCAAACATCTGAAAGTATTTTTATTTTTATTAACAACTGTGCTTGTAATCTCTCATATATTAGGATTGCAGCTAAAATGCTAGTGCACGAACTTAGCAGCAGGTGTTTACATCATTTGCTTTATTGGGCATCCTACTCTTAGTGAAATCATCAAAGGAATTTAGACCATGGAGGTCTTAGGCCTAATATCACATTCATGCCTTCTCAATAAAGTTTCTTTCCTTATATTTTGTTTGAAATAGTTATTTTTGACAATAGATAAATTCTATTGTGCGGTATCTGTTATTTTGTTGTTCTTTGATCATGTTGTTTGAGTAGTTTAGATATGTTATCATAAACTCCAGATTTAGTCCAAACCGGAAGAAAATTAGATTCCAGCCTTCTGTATGACTCTTTAGATTCTAGTTGTTTTCAGAGGTAGTTCTGTTCAGTTAACATATCAGTGTTTATTTCAAAAGATGTAGTGGCATGTTCACTGTTAGTAGCATATTTTGGCATTCATATTCATATCTTTTAAGCCCTGATTTCCGGATTTTATGTTTAGATTTTTTCAACTATGGAAACCAGGTCTCTATCAAGAACACTTTTTTGCATTATAACATGAGAAAGAAAGAAAGAAATTAATGTATGGAAGCTTCAATTCAAATCTAGTGAAGATCGGAGAAGGGATTTGTGAGATATGAGAAAAAGTGGGATTTTGAGTATGGGGTTTTCTTGGTAACATATTGTCATGACCATGTTACAAAAGAAATGGATGGAATATATATATATATTAAAATGGGATCTAAAATGGTTGTGGATGATTAAAATATTCAAAATTTAGTCCAAGTTAGAAACCCACCCCTTGAACCACCTTTGACACCTCTTTCTTAACCCAGGTCGAGGGTGAGTTAAGAGTTAATAAATGGGTTTGTGAGCCTCTCATGTCCATTACAAAGTTTAGAAAGGGTACATGAGGTGAAAATTTGAAGCATGTGTGTAAAATAACACCAAGGGTGAGATATGTCATGGAGAGGGGACAAATTGGAGGTGTGATTGGAAAACACTTACCCGGTGACTAACTAAAATATGGGATTTAAAAGTTAATCTAGATAGAAACAAAAATGGAATAACTAATATGAATTGAAATGTAAATGATGGATAATTTATTTTGATAGTTAATGAGATGAAATGAATCAAATAAAAGGGGTAAGGAACTAAATTACCTTGTTGTGTGTCAAAAGAAAACAAAATGATGTGTAGATGAAGAACAATGTGAAGGAATAACCCAGAAAATTGCAGCAGATGGTGATTTTCCCACCGAGGCGCCCTGGAGGAGGATTGGGGAACCTAAGGGTGCACTATTTTGTAGTATGGGTGCTCTGGTATGTTGAATAACTCGTAATCTAAATTTGACGGTGTCCCTAGATCTTCTCAATATCCCGACCCTTATCATATGAGTGTCACAATATCCTCGCTAATGATGTAAATCTATAGCAAAGATCTACTTGTAAAACCCCATACAAACCATTAAATTCTTTAAAAGAAAGATGCATATGAAGGGGTTAGATTGACCTTAGCTGCCACAATGGTGGACTTATGACTAAGCGCTACACTACATTCCAAACCCAATGTAGTTCTATGTGCTTTGTGTGTAATTTTGTGCCTAGGGTGCCCTAGCGCCAATGACACAGAGATATGGGCAATAACTAGATGTAAAATGTAAATGGTGGATGGAATAGAATGAATAAAACCCTTCCTATGCATAGTGTGTGTGATGCAATGATGCCCAAATGTAGTCCCTTGCTTTAGTAGATAGCTAGTCCTTGATAGTAGATAGTCCACCCATAAGATAGTGAGTATGCTATGCTTATATTGGTATCTCTTGCTCAAATTTTAACACTAATGACCTGACATGTTGACTAGTACCTAGGGGATGAGAGGGAAAATGAAAAATACCGACCTCGAATAGATAAATTAAATCTAAGTGCTACGGGGACCAGGGAACCCATGGGTGCCCTAGTACTACTTTAGGTGCCTTAGTCAAAGACTAGAGATGACAAAAACTAAATAACGACACCCGAGACTCCTTGAGAGACAAACTTAATTGTGTAAAAACGACGATTGTGCAAGACAAATGAAGACAATGGACTAATTGGTGACAAGAATAGTGGATGGGTCATTAGTGAATACTTTTCTTATGCAATAGCCATATATAAAATAACATCCTTGGTGGTATAATTATAATAGTAAGTGTGTGATTTTGTAACTACACCTAGCACATGAGGTTGTCACTTAAGTGACAAAAGAGTTATTCTCCCTTGGTGGCATAATTGTTTGCACCTCATGCACTTTTGCACTAGGTGAAAAGGTGGAGCAAGGCCTTCCAAGTGCGCCATGGGTCATGATGATCATAGAGAGGGGGCTAAAATGAGTTGTGAGTGCATAACACTCACTTAACCACCCAAATGACTTCTTAAGTGATGAAAAAACTTTTCCATGCTCTCCTCACCATAGTGGTGGAATTTTTTTCACCTATTTCACATTTTCAATAATTTCAAAGGTGAAAATTGCATCACAAGTGAGAAAATTCACCATGGACACTTTTGGAAAGCTTGCCTTCACCAATAGACATCATTTCCAATAGAATAAAAATAGACATCGAGAGTGATTCTTTGCCTCGAGAGCTTCCTTAATATTTTCCTAGAAAAAAATTATAATATTTTGACTCCAAAAGGTCTTATGAGATCATTACCACAAGTTTTAGGAGCTAATTATTCCTAAAATTTGAAATTTGTCCCTATTTTTTATTCTACTCAAGCTGTGCATTGGTGAAAGGGACTTCCACCAAAAGTATGATTTAGGAAAGGTAAACCAACACCTTGTGAGTGAAGAGGGAATTTTATAGGTCACATTGGGATTTGAATCAGATCTGAAATCTTTGTAGAATGAATTCTAATTTGAATTCCCATTAGGATCAAGGATCTTCATTTGCACCGCTTGACCAATATATCAAAATATGAATAGTAGAATCTCCTGAAACATTTTGTAATGTGAATTATGAATTCTTATATTTTCAATGAGTATTTTTTCACTTCACAAAATAGCATGAGGCTCCTGCAACATCTAGAACAAGTGGCTAGATTTTTGCTACTTTTATTTCCGTGCATTTTGTTATAAGTAGCTCAATGTTGCACAACTTGTTCCTAAACATGTTTTTCCTTGAATACTTTTACTAAAATACCTTTGATGACATCATATCTCTGTCACACACTATTTGGATGCATTATTCCTTCCCCTGTTCATCCCGAGGGTGCTCATTTGGTGCAAAAGCCTGAAAATATGAGTTTTGGGCCCTGGGAGTAGTTCCTTCAAAGTGGATCAAAATGAATCCATGAATTTCTTCCCAAAACTTACCTACACATGAAACACACTTCAAAAATATAGTTATCACATCCCTCTTGTCCATTATGGGGTTTACATAGTCAGCAATTAGACGAAGGGTAGGTTTACATTACTTAGTTAAGGGATTTTGAATGTGGGATTAGTTGTTATTGCAAAAAAATTCAATTTTTCATGCTAGACATTTAGCATGAAAATAGTTGGCTCTAACTTAGAGACTTAGTTTGGTTTTAACAAATTGAGAAAGAAGCAAGTATGAATGTCAAAATATCAAGATACAAAAAGGACCAATGCCTTATCCATTGGGCTACAAAGTCATTGCATAACAAGGATGGATAAAAACCTCTTTATTGAACACAACACATGACAAAAACAAACACATGATGAAAAGGTAAAAAAAAAACCTAAATCACCTATGATACATGCGGGGAGAACCCGCTTTCATTGGAGCACTTTTTCTTCTTGAAGTTACCCCGAATGGGTAACATCGAGTAGTGACATTCTCTCGAAGCCATTGATTGGTTCGGGAAGTATCCTCCTTTCCTCAAATACTTCACTTCCATCATCACCTCCATCAACCATTGTCTCATGAGAGATATCTAATTTTTCATCTTGATTTATTTTATCATGATGAATTTTTGAATCAACCGAGGAGTCAAAATCAGATTTATGTACCTATCTTGGAATTTCATGGATTTCACTAAGAGTGCAAGACTAAGTTGAAGATATTGTTTTTCTTTTGAAACTCTCAGCATTTCTTGCACATATTATTCTCCCAAATTACTCAAAGGTTCGTCACGAATCAACCTCTCTTCTCCATGAATGATATTTTCAACAAGAGGCTTAGAAGATATTTCATCAATACCCCGAGCATCAAGCTAACCCTCTTCTTTGAATGGGAATGAGAACACCTCTTCTTCATGAACAAATACATTGGATGATTTTTCAGTTTGGAACTCATCAAGAATCACTTTGTCTTCTTCATGGCCTACCTCATCTAGAAATTCGGGGTTGTCTTGCAACTCAAGGTTTCTCCACTCTTCCTCATGATAAATACCCCATTGAAAATGAATGTTTTGTTCTATTAAGATAATAATTTCATCCTCCTCTTCAAATGTTATAAAATAATTCATATTGTTTTTATCTTGGTACAAGATGTTCACTCTTGGATCTCTTGACTTTTGCATTGTATATCTCATTTTTTCATTGGAAGTAACTTTTCCATATCTCCCTCAACTAGAATGGTTCGAGAAGACTAATTCATCTGGATTTTTCATCCCAAATCTCAATATAATCTTATACTTATAAAAATTCCAAATGATGTTGAAATGTATGCTACCAAGATAGTCAATAACACCTTCTTGCTCAGAAATTCAGTAAGATCCTCCTTTGCATCCTTGATTTTCTCCACAAGTGGGACTTCTTTTGACTCCATGGAGTAACAAGATCCACTGGCTCGTGTCAAGGTAATTCGAGAACATTGGAAACTTTTATGGGAATTACATTTTTAGAAGCACCTAAATCTATTATACAATTATTCAATCAATATCCTCCAATGAGAAGGGAGAGATAGAAAGGATCAATATTATCAGTCTTTGATGCACTCAAAGAAATGATAATCTGAGATGTGGGAGTAGGTGGAGTCAGTAGTAGTATGTTGGAATTAGGAGCTACAATTTTAGGATTTGAACTACTACCTTTGATATGATGGAAAATATTTTTAAATTATTTTGTGTGTGTCGTAAATATACATGTTCAGAAATTTGCACTATGAAATTTCTCATATGTTCTATGATATCAAAAGGAGTGCATGTTTGGGGAACAATGGATGATTTTACATGTGTAATAGAATTTTTGTAAGGACTATATTTTGTATGATATCTAGGACATTTTTTTCCTTTCCTTCTTTTTCAAATCCTTCTTCGTATTCTTGGGTTCCACAAATTATATTAACTAGTGGAGCTTCCAAGGCAAGCCTTCGGGGTGCTCCTGTAATTTAGTTCATGTTTTGATTTTGATGGGATGTTTGTTGGGTAACCTCCCTCTTCAACATCATCAATTCATTCTTTAATTTATACAATAATGAATCCGTTATCTCATCTTTGGGGTTCTGAACCTTATCCTTCATTGAAGGATTCTTGATCTTTCCTGACAAGATGAGGTCATCTTCCACTTCAATGGAAATTTCTTGAGCATGGTCCAAATTTCTTGGTTGAAATCTTCAGAGGATGAATCCTACCTTAGGAAATTGAGTGTTGATGAAGATTATTTTCTCATTATCATCGGAGGGAAAATCTTCAATGGATATCCTCTTATAAAATATACTATAGCACGCAACGAAGTCCCTCATAGTCTCATTGGGATCCTTTTTCATTTGAACTAGCTGAACTAGGAGGTCTTGAAAATATTCAGTAGATTTAAACCTTGCTTCAAATCTAGTTTTGATGTCTTCAGTTAGTGATGGATCCAAATGGTAGGATATATAACCACTCGCTGCATTTTCTTGCAAATATTATTCAAACAATCTTATCGACACATCTTCATGTTTTATTCTAAACTCTCCACATGTTGTGATGAATGTTGCTATGTGTTCCTATGGGAGATACATGTCATCACCTTTGAATTTAGGAAAATCCTATGAGATCCCTTTGGTAATTTATGGATAGGTTTAGGGAGGGCGAGTGAACCTATGTTTCTGCCACATGGCACAATTTGTGGAGGACTCTCTCTTCTTTCGCCATTCTTAATTTTTTACTGCTTCTACTTCTTCTAAAAAAAATTCGTCGAGATATAGAAATTCTATGTTCAATGGTGGGTGGAAGATAGGAGAATCAAGAGGATTTTTAGGAGGAGTATCAATAGGAGTTTGGATAGGATTTCTAGGTGTACCACTTGAAGAATCAAATGGAGATGAGGCTTGAGAGAAGAAATATGGATTATCTCTAATTTTTCTTGCTGATTTTACAAAGCCTCAAAAGCGGGTCAATAATTCCTCTCAACCTATTCAATCTAGTATATCTTCTATCAAAATTTTTTGGGAAAGCTTATATTCAAATCAAGCTATATTGTTTTACACTTTTTATGGGAATTTGGACTTTCAAATTTATGATTTTTTTTTTGTTTTTTTAGAATATATAAATTTTGAGGATTTTGGTTCATATATTAGGTGCAGAATATGCAAAATATGACCAACGGTTGGTGCCTAAAATAGTTGGCAAAATAATTTTTCAAAGTGGGAAAATTATGGGATTTCACCAATGCTCTGGGACTAGGTCCTCTACTTGAATGGAGAAACTCCATTTATTGAAGTCAAGGAAAAATATTAACTAAACTAATTACTCGGGGTGGCACTGAGACCAGGGGACCACACATGAATATTTACCTAAACATGTGGAAACTACTTGTATGGAATACAAGGGAATTTTTATTACATCATGTTACATAATTTACAATGCTTTTGGAGCATATGTTGATATAGAGACATAATTTCAATAGACAAGATAATAGAGGAAATAAAGGCACTTGTTCCTATACTGACAATGAGAGCTAGTAAAAATGATTAAACCATCCCCTTACAATGAGGATGTCATCTCTTTTACACTTTATAATTCAAATCATCCTCTAGCCCGACACGAATTTTCATGTTCCTATCAAACTTGTGACTTTTCATTATCCTAGGAAAGAACAAACTAAGCATCCCTCTTATAATTTGAGGAAGTACTTTTACATCTTGCAAATATTTAATTTTCACTTAAATGAATAGGACAAAACATCATGATCATGTACAATGAGGAAATAGGAGGAAAGAAGAGGAGAAATAATGAGAGAGGAGAGGAAGGAATGATATAAATAATGGACCTCCAACCTCGATATAGATTAACTCATATGGTGTTGAAGATGAAATTTTGATCTATGATGACCTTGTGCAACATAGTGATGCTTTGCCGATGAAGATTGATTCTTTGAAACTTTTCCCTTTCAAGACCTCACTAGAATGATGCACCTTTGTAGCATACTTGAATTTCATTGAAAGGAAAGGTGATGAGACTCCAATCATTGAAGATAATTAATGGTCATTTAACTCACTTGAACAAACAATAAAACCTTTTAAAGAATGCAATGCCTCCCAAAATTCCAAGTTCTTGATGCAACTTGAGACCATTGTCTACACAATTCAACCTGATGATCTGGGCCTTGTGTAAATTGATTCATCCATGAAATGAGGTGAATAAAACTCGATCATGTGATGAGTTAAGGTGAGAGATTTTATGGAACATGCTTTAAGCCTTTTATCAACCTATCCAATGAAGTGAGAAACACACCAAGACCAGAATGCTCCACTGTGACCAAAATTGGGAATTGAGAAGGCTCTTCTCTTGCTTGAGACACAATGCCATTATCCACCCTTTTCAAACATGATTTTGACCTCCATGAATTTTTATATTAGTGAGTAATGGAGGATGAAAAACCATGACCATTTTGAGCCTTTTCAGAAACTTACTATTTTAATATGTTCTTCATGGGTGACTAGTTTTGGTAATTTCATTGAATTGTCACTTTTGAGCACTTTTCCTCCGGGGAATGAACTTAGTGTCTTGAATACATTCATCCTTCAGAAATATTACCATTAGTAAGTGTATTGAATGGGGAATTACTAAAAATATACATTGGCCATGGGGTGTCGGATCGGGCTGAAAAAGGTCTCCAAAAATTCTACTTCTCATCGGGATGCTTTGCTCCAATTTTTAGGGGTTTCTCTCGTCTAGATATTCACAAAACAAAAAGTGAAATTTCAGGTATTTTTTTCTTCATTCGACAGGGTAAAATGTAGAAAAATAAGAGTTATTCATAACTCCAATCCTACCCATTTTCATGGGGCAATAAAGTGCTCATTGGAAAGCTAATTTTTAAGGATCTCATGCTCCGATTTTTAGCTCATTTGGCTCATTACAACTTCGGATATCTTAGGAGAAGTTTTACATGGATAAAATTTTAAGATGTCTGTAAAAATAGACAAGGTCACTAATTAGTTCATTACAACACTCATTCTAAATGCATTCATGTAAAGAATCTTGAGTTCAAATATCGTGAAGATCGGAGTAGGGGTTTGTGAGATATGAGAAAAAGTGTGCTTTTGAGCATGGAGTTTTCTTGGTGTAATATTCCCATGAATAGGTTCCAGAAGAAATGGAAGGAAGATAGATTTTAAAATGGGATCCAAAATGGCTAAGGATTATTTAAATATTCAAACATTAACCTAGGATAGGAAGCCCACCCGTTGACCCACCTTTGACACGTCTTTCTTAACCCGGGTTCGGGGTCGGTTAGAAGTTAGTAAATGGGTCTGAGAGCCTATCATGTACCTTACCAATTTAGTAAGGGTACATGAGGTGCAAAGGTGCACCAGGTGTGTAAAATGGCACCATGGGTGTGGTATGTCATTGAGAAGGTCCAACTTGGAGGTGTGAGTGGAAAACACTTACCTGGCACATGAGGTTATCACTTAAGTGACAAAAGATATCTTCTCCCTTGGGGCACGCTTTTTTGTAGCTCATGAAATTTTGTACTTAGTGAGAAGGTTCATCAAGACCTCTCAAGTGCGCCATGGGTCATGTTGATCATAGAGAGCGGGAAAAAAAAGGTTGTGAGTGCATAACACTCACCTAACCATCCAAATGACTTCTTACGTGAAGAAAAACTTTTCCATGCTGTCCTCACCATGGTGGCACAAAAATTTTCACCTCATGCACATTTTCATCAAGTGCAAAGGTGAAAAATTACATCACATGTGCAAAATGCATCATAGACACTTTTGGAAAGCTTGCCATCACGAGAAAAATGCCAAAAATAGACATCAAAGAGTGATTCTTTGCCCCAGGAGCTTCCCTGAGAGTTACCTAGGAAAAATATTTAAAATTTTGACTCCAAAAGGTCTTATAAGATCATTTCCAAAAGTTTTAGGAGCTAATTCAACCTGTAATTTTAAATTTATCCTACTTTTTAATTCTTCTCAAGCTTGTACACCGGTTAAGGGATTTCCAACAAAATGTATGATGATGGAAAGGGAAACCAACACCTTTTGAGTGAAGAGGAAATTTCATAGGTCACATTAGGGTTTCAATCAGACCTCAACTCTCTATATAACTCCTAAAATGATCATTTGAATTCCCACCAGGATCAGGTATCTTCATCTACACTTCCCGACTAGAAGTGCAAATAAACTTACAGTAATTAATATGATGTATATTGAATCAAATTCATTTAATTATCAAACCATGGAGCGTAGACTTGAAATATTTTCGGTGTTTTATGCAAAGTAGGGAAAATTTTAAGGAACTCCCCAAAAAATAAACTTGTAGAAATCGTGGCGAATATAAATGGAACCAGATTCACTAGGTTGGCGAATTATCTAAAATCAACATTTGTCGAATTTGTGAAATAGAATATATTTTTGAAGGAAAATGTATATGGAGCAACAAATGGAGCCTTGACTATTTTTATCCTTTTACACCGATATAACCTCGCTAAAATCTAATTAAGAGAATTCCAAAATGAAGTACAAAAATATACCTTTCCAAAGAGACCAACTTTTTGCAATTTGGAGCTCTTTGGAGGAAGTTATGGCCAATTGAATTTTTGCGCAGTTGGGATGAACATGAAGTTGGCACGTGGAGACAAGAAGTTTTTGTTGGTAGTGGGGAATACCTTGCTTATGTGTTTATTTCCTTGGAATTCCCACATGTCAACCTTTGATTGGTTGTGGGGTCGGTCTCATTGATTGCAAGTCTATACGAGGGGTTGACGGAGCCAAAAATCTATCAAATGCGGCTTATTCTGTGGGATGGAGTCTTCCTAAGCCCATCGATTTGAGATTTTCTGGAATGCCAACATGTGTCTGCTGAATGATACCAAAGGACCAATAATGTTGCATAGATTTATTGGTAATTCAAGAATGTTTTAAAATCTTGTCCCACTTGATCATGTGGCAATTTAATAAAAATATATATGTTGAGATTGAGGATATGTTGGCTATTCGCATGTGAAAATTTATTTTTTGTGAAATTTTTGGACAAAATGGGGTCACTTCCATGCTCATAAAAATATCCAAATTCATATTCTTGAATTCCTACTATTCACCAAATTACGAATATTCACCACTAAAATTTTCCATGATGCACAATTATAGTGATTTAATAGGTTGGAAAGGAAATGACTTTCACAAAACAATGCTAAAAGTAGAACAAAGCTCAAACTATAAAATTAACTACTTTCGCTAAATGATATTGCTAACAAAAATTTACAGATTCAGAAAGTAGATTGTTCTTAAGTAAACATGCATGAAATAAAACAATGGAGGGGATGTAACAGACCTTAAGTGGGCCCTGAATTGGCTGTTATTCTCTTCCTAACTCGTAGCTAAGAACTAAATTAAATAACTCAGATATTTATTGATTTTCAGAAAATATTACATCTAGGAACAAATTCTTCACTAGTTGACTCTCGATTGCCTTGTATACTGAGCACAACCCTTTCCTTTATACATTATCTTTTACAACATGTGAGAATAATAATAATATAAGGAGTCCTCAATCATAACAAGTTAGAGATTCGACACATGTTTTAAATAAAAAACAAGTGTTTGGTTAACAATCGATTCTCCATGAAACACACAATGAGTGTTAATCTAACAACCAATTCTTTATTAATGACCAAATCAAAGATTGAATTATTTCCTAGCTTTCCACATTCTTTTTGTAACTTCCTATCTATGGCTCATAAGGAATTGAGTGCCATAATTTCATGTTTCAAAATATCTTCATAAATGCATTGCAACTTGTTGTGAATGATTTTGTTTGGATGCAGACGAGTTGTTGTGGACAAGTTATTTTGTTACAAACGAGTTATTGTGCATAATTCCTTCATTTCATATGGTAATTTTCTTACAACCAAGAGTGGTATCAACACATATAAGCATCCAAACAATTTATTGGGATCACAAGAATAAATGAACACATAATATAACAAAATAAAGACAATTAGATATAACTATATTAATTAATCATTATGCCAAAAGTTCATGGTTGTGATGGTGATGTTCATCAATGTTCTTTAGAAATACATAGACATAGCTACAATAGTATTATCAAAATACAAAATATGAGTTTTTATGAAAGTAATTTATACAACTCATCACACCCCTAGGCTTAAACACTTGAATGTCCTCATTCAAAAGCATTATATCTTCTTTGCTAGAAACTGCACTCTTTCTTGAAGTCTATGGATGTGTTTGTTTCTTTTTCCTCTTATAAGAAATACCCACCATTCCTCATGAATCTATACAAAAATCTACCTTAGACCATCTAATTTATCGATAAGTTTCTTGTCTATGGAGGAATTGGAAAATGAAAAAAGAGAATGATAAGTGTTAAGAAACCAATCATCTCCACATTCATTTTCTAACTCATTAGATTTATTCCCCCTGTGGAATGATGGAAGGATATTTGGATAGGAGTGCATTTCCTTCCTTTGGAGTACATGGGAAAATTCTACCCATCTGGTTCTACATGTTGTCAAAAATTGAATTCCATGTTCCCTGATCATATCCTTGACTTGACACGTGTACACATCCATCCTCATTTGAAACACTCTTTATTTGATTACACCCTCTTCCATATAATTGTCATATTGTTCTGCAATTTCTTCAGTTATTTTTACCTCAGCTCGGATGTACAATGGTGTAACCTTTTCCAAATGTATGTATTCCTCCATGTTCTTAGCTCTTTCCAATTCATTTGAGAAATAAGAACATAGTTCCTTAACCTGTACATCTCCAATATACAGAATTGGGATCCAATCTCTGTCATATGGAAGGGCATAGTTATGCAAATAAAGTTCACACAACAAATTCTAGAGTTCATGTGTACTATTTTGATATAGAGTAAATAATTTCCTAGCTGATGTAATATCATATATCATATCATAATTTATGCAAATACATTTTTGATACAACATCTTCTCTTTCAGGTATACAACATAAACACTTGATGGGGGTTTACAACTCAACATTTCATGTGCTACCTGAACTATTTCTTCTTCTTTTTCTTTCAAAGCATCTTGATCTCTTTGTCTTTGTCCTCCATTTCCTTCTTATGTTTAGAGATGAGGGATTCCTTCTCCTTTTCCCATTTCCCTTTGAGCTTGTTAATGTAGGCATCCAATTGCAGCATCAGATTGTCAATATTTGGCCCCATAGTTTGTGTTGCCATCTCACTACAAGATGGTTTCATTGGTTCCCTGATGACTTCATGAATAATAATTTGAGGTTGCATTGGTGCTACATTTTCTTCTGGTAGATTATCATGTTGTGCTAGTTCAACAACTTGCTCAATGATTTGTTCAACAACTACAGGCATTTGTTGGTGTTCAATTCCTCCTTCTACTACCTCCTCTTCTTGTCCCTCTTCATGTCTTTCCACTTCATGAACCATTTCCTCATTTTGAGTCAATTCCTCTTGTTCTTCCATGGGTTTTTATGGTATTCTTGCTCATGAACTGCAATATCAATATCTCTATTCTTTGTCTCCAATTTTTGAGGCTCAAAGTTTTCTCTATGGCTTCTAAATCACTATCTAGTGAGATGGGTTGTGACTGTGTTGGATTGGAGATTTTTGGCCTCTTTTTCCTAAGCCTATGAGAGCGCCTAGGTTGTTTAGGAGTAGAATGAGAATATTTTCATTTGGCCTTGGAAGTGGAGGTTTCAGGAGAGGATAATTCTAATAGAGTTTCAGCTATAAAAATTCTTTCTAGAGAGATAGGTACATGGTTTTCTTCAATAGGAGGTAGATCTTCAGAAGTTAGGGGTTCTTGAGGTTGGAAAGTGGATGGTGCAATCTTTTCATATGTGTAGAGGAGATTTCAGTGTTGCTCCTTCTTTTCCCCTATTTCCCAACAAAGTCTCAATATTGTTTACCCTTACAAAGTCATCCCATGATATCTATGGATGATCCCTTTGCAAGGTGTGTTTGACCACTAGGGTTACTAGAAAATGGTGTGATAGTGCTTTCCTACCACTCGAACTTCTTTACTCATCTTCTTAAGCATTTCATGCAATAAATTTGGAATATTTACTTGATTGTTATTCTTCAGATGATTCAATAATTTGAAATGCACTGTGTTCAATCTCGAATATCTCCCTTCACAAGTAAAGTACTAAATAAAAAAATTGGAAGCTTGTTCCCATAAGGGTTTAAGAGATGTTCTAAATGTACCTTGATGGTCTGAGATGAAATCATCATCATCATCTACAAACTCCCTTCTTATTTCCTCTGGGTTGGCTTTATCTAGAAATGGCTCTCCTTGAGTTGGTAGACTAGTAACCTCTGCCAAAACTTCATCACTTAACCTTATTGTTAACCCTTTTACCCTTGCCTCTCCATTGCTTAGGGTATTTACAATTTTAATCACAATTGTTTCATCAAAACCTTAAAATTTGTTGATGTAATCCATCTAACCATGATCCTCAAAGTATTGGACAATATTAGGATGATTCTAGAGTTACAAATGCACTAAGGGCTCATGTCTGATCAAGTCACCTCCCATGGCAGATACACAACTTCTCCTAGGTGGAATACATAACAACACAATTTTATCTTGAAATAACTTTGCACAAATGAATTGTATTGATGGATTTTCATCATTTTGAACTTTATCACCAAAGGGACAAGAAATATGTTTATGGGTGATCAATCATTAATGGATGTGACAACATTGATCATATGAAGCAAAGTGATGTGACAACATTGGCTTATGTGGAGGGCTAAAGTGGACACATCATAGCTTGAAAGGTGGTGGTATTTTAATGTGGCACATGCATGATGACTTGGCATAAATCCTAATTAAATATAATTAATCTAATCATACTTTATTAAAGTGATATATGGATGCACTTATCTCATTGTTTTCTTGCAATGATGGATGTGCATGATTTATTAACTAGAGTCTTGGCTACATGCAAGTTCCTTGTGACACTTGCAGATGTGATTTAACTTGTGTTTGTTTCTCCTTACTACAAACGGATGATTCCCGCATAGGGAACTCCAAACATATGGGGTTCCAATAATTCCTTGGGTATCTTCCACATGTGCATGCTTCCTTGATTTATGTTATGAAACCATGAGTTCTATGAAAGCTATAAATAAACAGAGGCTTATTTCCTATGGCTACAAATGGAAATTTTGGTCATTAAATTCTCTCCTTGTGATGGATATCATGCCCTTTTGTAATCACCTATCAATAATACCTTGTAAAATATAAACTTACATAAAATAAATGGCTTATCGAGTGTTTGATTAAATCAAAATGGGATATTGTAGTCTAATCGATGCTATAAAATCACTAAATAAATGAAAATAAAATGTAGAAAATATACCCAAGAAAATAATCAAATGAAATGTGAAACCATAATGTGAAAAGAGGGTTAGAAAGGCCTTAGCTGATTTGAAGATGTCGCACGACCGTGTCGTAAAGGAGACCGGCCCGAACAGGAGGAGGAAAATACTACACAAGAGCTCGGGAAAATGTAGATCCAAGCTTTCGCCGTAAAGGGGTTCTAGAGAAGGATAAGGTCGCTTGGGGAGCCACAGTCCGAGATCCGGGAGTCTTGGTCTATGGAAATGACTAGGAAATATCCTCTAAGTTGTCATTGATTAACCACATGTGTTCGCTTCCTATCGCATGAATGCCACTGAACTTCACTGGTTGTCTTTGTAAATTAGAAATGGAGGAACACCTACAAAAACCCAGACAAAGCACAAAAACCCTAAAAAATAAATATACATATGAAGGGGCCAAATTGTCCTCAACTACCAAATGGATGGAATTATCATTGAGCATTGCACTACATCTCAAATATAATGTAGTTCTAGGTGTGTGTGTGTGTGCATGCGTGCATGTGGGTGTGTGTGTGTGTGTGTGTGTGTGTGTGTGTGTGTGTGTGTGTGTGTGTGTGTGTGTGTGTGTGTGTGTGTGTGTGTGTGTGTGTGTGTGTGTGTGTAAAAAGCTCCTATATGATCTTATAACAGTCACACTTGAGTAAAAAGTAGTAACTAGATGTAGAATTTAAATATATGGTGTATAGAATAAAATATACCCCCTCCTATGAAGTGTGATGTAGATGAACCATAATTTTTCCTTGTGATGGAGCTAGATGGATGCAAATGGAGTAGTAAAATCCTTTGATGGATGCAACCTTAGGTGGAGATACTAGTGCTTAGTGCTTGGTCCCTCATTATGGTCTCATAAATTTATATTTATATGGTTATATTGTTCTAATTTTGTAATTAACCCGAAAATGACAACCACCAAAAAGATAGAAAGCTCAAATGGATATAATGTTCACAAAAGGTGAGAGTAAAGTGCAAAAAGGATCAATGCGCTCCATAGGGGACTAGGGCCCTTGGGGAGCCCTGGGCCTTGGCTAGGTACCCCGGTTAGAGTAGGGAAACACAAGTGTGATAGAACCAATTGGGAAAATACAAGTGAAAGATTGAAAGTATCGAGAGATAGAACAGTAAAATGGTCAAAGACACGGGTTAATTAGTACTCTTTTTCACTCAAAACCATATGAATAATAGTATGAGACTGAGACTAAATAATTACCCAAATTGTGTGATTTAGTGTCTACATTTTCCCCCACTTTATGTTGGTAAGTAGAATGTTTGGTAACATAAAGTAGATATAGATGCGTACCTGATATCCATATAGAGTGATGTAGAAAACGTGTTGAGGGACTAGATAAAGTGTGAAGTGATAAAAAGATGGAGTGTGGAGACTAAAGATGTAAAAGTGTAAAAAGTGATGAGAGTGAACCTAGGGCAGAAATGTGTATGTATATTCTAATGTGTATGATGTACTGCATGTTATTATGTTGTGTGTATGATTCCTAGTGAGATTGTTGTTGTTGTTGCTTGCTTCCCATACGGACAGACACTGCAAAGGAAAAGATGATCAAGTAGTCAAATATGCATGTATATGTGTAAAAACATGTGAAAAGATACATGTATATATGTAAAAATCATGTAATGAAAGATATGAAAATGAAAAAGGAATATATGCACCTAATTCGTGATGAGACAAAGGCTGTAGAAAGGATATCTTGTAACTATCGATGAAGTGTGAGTTTTCTGGGCAATCTCATGCCACCTTTGGCTGAAGAAGTGTAGTGAGAAAGGTGTGATATTCTCTAAACTATAACTACTTCCCGAGAGTGTGAAGAGATCTCTCATCCTGTCTAGTTTTTAGGTGATCCAATGCCACCGATCAAGAAGTGTAGGGAGGAAAGTCTAATCTTCCTCCAACCTATAACGCTTCTCAAAATGCTAGTTAAAAATTGTCCTGTAAAAGCCACTGTGTATGGAGTTCTATAGACTGGTCTAAACCCACTCACTGTATAACCCACTATGTCATGGATGAAAACTGAAAACTGAATTGTATTGGTATTGTGTTGTTTAGTGTGTATAAACCCAAATGATGCCCCCTTTTTGGGGGTGTATGTGACGTCACGGATAGGAGGATGCAACCCCAAAAGAGGACTGACCACGGAAACTATACCCTACAAGGAGGGGATGTGCTTGGTAGAAACTAAGGAGCATAAAAACAAGTGGCTAGAGACAATTCTTAGTGCAAATAATCATGCATGTAGAAAACAAGTGTAAGCTACGAAAATAATGAGTAAGCTAGAATGCAAGTAAACATGTAAGAAACAAATCATAGACCACGAAAAGAGGGTTGTAAACATGGGACATCACTCATGATGTCACAAGACACTCAAGGCCATAGTGGACATACAAAAAAACAAGTGTGCATACCAAACAAAGGGCAAGGCCCACATACAATAGAAAATAAAGACAAGAAAGAAAAAACATATAGACAAATAGCCATGGAAGCAAGTAATCCTGTAAAACAAATTCTACACATGAAGCACCCGTTAGCATGTTAGAAAGATAAATTGTATATATCAAAAGCGTGTATAACAAAAATTAGCGTGTTATGAAATAAAATGAAACAATAATACCTATAGTGTACGAAATTCGATGCCCCCAGTAGCCGCTTTGGGACTTTTAGTATGCCAAGCATCCATGTTGCATGAAGAATATTTTTATTGGTGATCACAACTAGAAAAGGATGTGAACACACATGTGTGTATGGTAAAGATAATGACATATAAGAGACCTATCTAGCATGTTTAATAAAGAGAACATGTACAAACAAATGTAAGCAAAAGTAAATGTGACCAAGAAATCCAGTATGCTATGCATGGATGAAATGGGATGCAAAATGGATGATATGATCCGCATGCCCCCAAGTGAATGGAATTGTATGCAGTGAGGTTCATTTGTTTATGCCCCCTCAAAGAATCAAGAATGAAATGTAAACGAGAGTGTGTCATTGGGAAATGGTAGAATTATGTGTTATGTGTAGCATGTTGTGGTGAATGTGTATGTATGTTGATGACATGCGACCTAGAGATGATGTGTGGAGATGCATGATGATGTAGCATAAAGCATATATCATGATGAGATGATCAAAAGAGGTGGTGATGTAGCCTACGGTGTATACCACTACAAGATGATGGAATATGTGATGATTTATCCTATAGTGTATGTCACTAACCTAGTAATGTTACATGATAGAAGGTTGAATGATGAATGTGTGAGTGTGACAAGGTCCATTTGTGGTGTATACCCTCAACAATCCAGTATGGACTATGAGACAAGAGTGCATCATAATGTAGTGAGTACAACATATAGAAGAAGATATATGTAATATATACGATGATGAGAGAAAACCATGTGATGTATAAAATGTGTAATACACAATGTATAGTATGTAATGCAAGATATGTAGATAGTATAAGTACGATGAGTGACTAATAGTATGGCTTGTAGACTATATGTGGTATGTAGATGCACAAAGTTTGAAAGACACAAGATGTAGACTAAATTTAAGATGTAGTGTATGAGATGGAAGATGTATAATGTGGGATGTACTATAAGAGGTAGGAAGATATATTATGTGTAAATTGAATGTGTAGTGTGCGGGGTTCATGTGTGTAGGAATCCCTCAACAGTCAAGTGTGAAATGAAGCACAAGAGTGTGTCATCAGGTAATGATGATATAGATTTGTATGCTAGGATGTATGTGTAAGTGGAATAAGTGATGAGATAATAGTATGTCTCACGATGTCATGTTCCCCAAGTGTATAAGTGATGAAGCTCTAGTCAAAAGATAGTAAGTGGGTCAATGTAAGGAATAGTTACCTTAATAAAAGTGATGGAACAATGAGGTAGTAAAGGTTTGTGGCCATTAAATGGTTCATCTTCATCGTAAGCTTCATTCGGGTCCTAGTCATTGAAATATGCATTGTTTATAGCAGACGGAAGAATTACAAGTTTAATTATAGAAGGTGGTTGTTGAGCATGGCCTAGTGATGTCACAGATACCTTTAATGGAGGAGGAGTGAGCTCATCCTTAAGAGGAGGTTGTTTAGTTTGACTTGATAGCACTGTAGATGACTGAGGAGAAGGAGGTGATGGAAGAAAAACCTTGAGAGGTGTTTGTGCAATTTGAGTGGAATCAATAGGTGGTGCTTGAATGACTAAAGAAGGCACATGAGAAGTGGTAGCATTATGCTCATTAGACGAATCAGATTTAAGAGCCCATTGAGTTGTAAAAATGGAGAGGACCATGTAAAAAAATGTTGTGTCGCGAATGATATGAAACCTTGATGCTTAATATGCTTGACTCTTCATTGTAAAGAATAACAATCATTGTCAGTATGTCCATTGATTTGATAAATAAAATATGGAAGACCTTGATATTTTGCAATCCGATAAGGAGGATAACAATGAGTAGATGACAAGCTTATTAATTGATGATTTATAAGTTTTGAAATAATATCTTGTTGCTTAGCATTGATTGCAAACTTGAGAGGCGTAGGTAGTGGAAATATTTGAGGTTCACTAATATGAGCATGTGTAGAAGACAAATAATGAAGATGAGATGTAGAAGGAGAACAAAGATGAGCATGAGAAGCATCATTAAGATGTTGGATTTCATATTTCAGAGATGTAATCGTGGATTCCATAGTCTTAAATTTGTCTTGAAATAACTTAGCAATTAGGATGCATATTAAGAAAATTAAACAAAGAAATTTGAGGAATATTGGGAGCTATGACAGAGGGAAAAAATGAGGATCCTAAGTGTGAAGATCGAGTCTGGTCTCACCAAAATGATTAAACTAAAATGGGATATTGTAGTCTAATATGATGTTTAGAAGCGGTAAATAAATGACAATAAAATGTAACACATATAACCAAGCAACTAAACAAATGAAATGTGAAACCTAATGTGCAAAGAGGGTTAGAAATGCCTTAGCTGATTCGTAGATGTCACGGGAATGTGTCGTAAAGGATACCATATGAACAAGAGGAGGAAAAAACCACACAGGAGCTTAGGAAAATGCAGATCTAAGTTGTCTGCAGCTAGATTGGGGCACCTAGAGAAGGGTATGGGCACCTAGGGTGCCTTGGTTTGAGATTTGGGCACCGTGGTTTGTGGAAATGACCAGGAAAAATCCTCTAAGGCGTTGCTAATTGATCGCCTATGTTCGCTTCATGTCGCATGAATATCGATGAACTTTCGAATGTCGTTGCGAATCGAAATGGAGGAAACACTGCAAAAAACCTAGACAAAGCATCAAAACCCTAAAAAATAAAAATGCATATGAAGGGTTCAGACTTTCCTCAGCTACCAAATAGAAGGAATTATCATTGAGCACCGCACTAAATCTTAGACCCAATGTAGTTACGAGTGTGTGTGTGTGTAAATCAGGCCCTAGGTGCTCTTGTGCCAGTCACACTTTGTGAGTAGTGAGCAATAGCTAGATGTAGAATGTAAATAGATGGTACATGGAAGAGAATAAAATCCCCTCCTATGAAGTGTGATGTAGATGAACCAGCCTTTTTCACTCAAAAACCATATAAATAGTAGTATGAGATCGAGACTAAATAATTACCCAAAGTGCATGATTTAGTGTATACAGTCTTGATCATCACCTAGTCCCAACAATTTTATTTATCCTTTGAAGGATTTAGCAAGATGAATTCTCCAAGGATGCGATATCTCATCAATCCTTTGCAATCCCGGAAGGTGAGCTAGAAGGCTCAACCTCTGAGGTGATTTCCGATGTTTCTTTCTCCATTCTTCTCGATCTCCTCTCGAACAATTTCATGAATAATCCTTTATCAAATTAATTCTTGTATAATATTAATATGTGGCCATTCACCAACAACTTGAACCTCACAAGATCAATAGTAGTAAGCTTCACACTCCATCAGGGAAGATCTTCATAATTTCATATGGGCCTAGCCACATTTTTATGAACTTTCCTATGTGATCCTTGTATTTTGAGTCAAACAAGAGTACCTGGACACCTTCCTAGAACTGTTTTGTCCCTGTATATAGGTCATGCAACTTGATTTGTTGTTTTTCCACTACCTTTGTGTTATGGACTACTTGCTTTCTCAATTCATCCAACTCATTGAGTTGGAGAATTCTCTATCTCTCGAGATTCTAATAAATATATTCCCAGACTCAAGTGCGAGTTCTCAACATTTTATGCTTAACTTCTATTGGAAAAACATCAGTCTTTCCATATATGAGTTCAAATGGTGTACAGGTAGTTGTGGTCTTCCATGTTGTGTTGAATTCCCAAAATTCTTCTGGAATCATGTCTTCTAGTATTTCCTATGGAGTGTTATGGTATTTGTCAATATGGCTTATATCTCTCTGTTTTTAACCTCTACTCGGCAATTAGAGTGGGGATGGTATGGTGTATAGTTTTTATGCATGATTTCATATTCACTAACCAAATCAGCAATCATATTAGCAATAAAATGTGTGTCTTGGTCTATCAAAATCTCCCTAGGAGCTCCATATTTGGTAAAGATGTTCTCATATATAAATTTAGCTACCTTTTCACTTTTATGGTTTGGAAATTATTTTACCTATGTCCACTTGGTTAGGTAATCTGTGCATACCATGATATATTATTTTGCTGAGATGGAGGTTCTATAGGGCCAACAACATCTAAGCCCCACTTGTCAAAAGGTTATATGACCCATTGAGGTTGCAATGGCATCTCATCAGACTTAGTGGGATTTCCCATTATCTAGAATCTATCACACCTCTTAGTGTATAGTGTTTCATTCTTGTGTAATGTTGGTCAATAATATCCAGTATTCAACACCATCTACATTGTTATCTTTATAGAAAAATGCCCTCCATAAGGTTCATTGTGGCAGGATCTAAGGACATCAAATATCTCCTCATCAGTCTATACACCTTCTCATTACTTGATCTTGACCTGTATAAAATATAAGTGCAACTATCCAAGAAAAAGGTAAACTCTTTTCAACTGAATACATTTTCTCATTAGATTAAAAATGTGGAGGTGTTTTACCTAAGACAAAATAGTTGGCTATATCTGTGTACCAGGGAGTTATTGTAGAAATAGCAAACAAGTTCTCATCTGGAAATGAATCGTCAACTACTTGCTCTTCATTGTTGGTCTTCATTCTTGAGTTGAAATTTTCCACCGAGGTTATCTTTTCCGGGCTTTTCTACTATGGTGACATCAAATTCTTGCAAGAGGAGAAACCATCTTATGATTTTACTTCTTACTACTGGTTTGTTTACTAGATACTTGATTGTAGCATGATCAATGTGAATAAACATTGGGTATCCTATGATATAATGTTTGAATTTTTTTATAGAATATACTACTACTAGGAACTCTTTTCAGTTATTGTATAATTCAACTATGCATGTTAGAAATTCTTGCTAATATAGTATATTACATAATTTAGGCTACTATATATTTTTCCTAGGACAACTCCAATAGCATGATCGATGCATCCGTGTGGGTTTGAAAGGTGGGTTCCAGTCAGGTCCTCTCAACACATGAGCAATAGTTAACATCTTTTTAAAGTTTGATAAGAACTTTCACATCTTCTAGTCCAGAAAAAATCAACATCCTTTCCTAATAATACAAAAAGTGGCACTGCAATGTGTTTAAAGTCTTGTATGAACCTTATTTAATATCCAAAGATGGCCTAAAAATATTCTAACATCTTTTTATTTTCTAACACCTTGGTTGGATCTACTTGAATTCCTTCTGAGGAAAGGTAGTCCCGTAGCACTATACCTTTTTGACATCAACATATAACAACTCTCATTTCTTAAGGACACATTGTGATCCTTGCATCTTCTTAAGACCTTATCCAGATTTGCCGATAGCCTCCTCAAAGTACTTCCATGAATAGTAAAGTTATCCATGTAGACTTTCATGTAGTCATTTGTCAAATTAGAGAAGATACTCGGGATTTCCCTCCGAAATGTGGCGGTACATTACACATGCCAAATAAGAGAACTAAATAGGAAAATTTCCCCCATGGACATGTGAATGTAGTCTTATCTTGGTCCTCTGGTGTAATCTGGATCTGATTGTAACCACTATATCTATCAATATAGTATAAGTACTTTTTACCAACTAGGGTATCAAGTACTTGATCAATGAAGGGCAATGGAAAGTGGTCTTTCTTTGTGGTTGAGTTTAACTCTTTGTAATCCACACAGATACTTCATTCCCCATTATTCTTTGGTAAAATTACTAGAGGTGATACCCACTAGTTGTTTGATATGGGGTATCTGAATTCACACTTCACAATTTCTCTTACTAATGCATTCATCTACCTTTGTGGTTTTTCGATTGGTTTACATTATTCCTTGATATAAATTACGTGAGTACTAGGGTGAATTTCAGGGGTGAATATTTGGCAAAAGGTGAATATTAGGAATTTTGAATTTTGAATTTGGAAAATTTTGTACTACTGTATGGTAGCGCATTTGCCAAAATTTTACAGGGGCCTAAAAATTTTGCATATAATTTCACCTTCATGTTTCGCCAAGGGCTGATTGATGTTAGTATATTCGCCTTCATGTTATAACATTCTAATATATATAGGATTAATTTTCCATAATATAGTCATATTATTTACATTATAAGCATGTGAAAAATTTGAAAGTATAAGACTAGAAGTCAAGGATTCAGGAAAAAGAGAAAGACTCAAGAGGTAAGTGAAAAAGATAACTCTATCTATAGTTTGGAAAGTTTTTTTGTGTTAACAGATGATAGAAATTATTTTTGTTACCGTTCAACAATAAATTATGCGATGAAAGATGACAAGATAAATGCAAAGTTGAACGGTAACCTCAAAATGTTACTGGTCGACAACATGTATATGTGTTAACAGTTGGTAATAGTTATGTGTTATGGATAAGTGTGAGTTTATATGTGCTACCGCCGATAATAGTTAATTGCATTATATATTGGTAGTAGTATTTTCTACTACCGTATTGTTGTAACTTAATTTGTCATTCGACCGCTTCATTGATGTTGCCATCAATATTTGAAACTTCTATATTTTTGTCACATGTGCAGACTTCAAAATCACCCATTTGATGGCCCCTATTACAAATGAGAAAAGAACTCAAGGAAAAAGAAAATGTGATATGGACATTTCAAAATATTTCAGTCAACCAATAGTAACCCCAGTGGCAAGAGGTAATTTTGACTCTTACTATGATAATGTTACTTTATTTTTTGATTTACTTAGGGAATTTGTAAGAAAACTAATTTCTCTCAAATGTATAGAAAACCCTAGTAATGACCTTACTCCAGATGAAATTTTCAATCACCAGAGTAATTCAATTCAAATTGAAAGTAATGATAATTCCATTTCCCATCCATCTCAAACTTCTGATAAACATTCCAGAAACTCACATTACAAATTTAAGAGCGGGAAGTGGACTATAGGAAGGAATTATAAATTTTAATGGTCAACCAAATATCCATTCATTGAACTTGTTGAACCTAAAAAAACTAATACTCCTACATAATGTAGATGTACTATCTGTATTTGGAAACTAGGAAGAGACCAAAAATTCAATTGAAGTTGGACACAATAGAGAAGCATTATGGGAAGGTATATGAGTCTAAAAAGAAAGATGATGGAACAATTATAAAAAAACTAGATGGAAAACTTGAGGAAGATTGTTTACATATGAGATATGTTGCAGAATATGACAATCATCATAAAAATATTCAGGACCTAGTTGAGAAAGGTGGAACAATAAAGGCTAAATTTGAAAAATCTACTAACGTAAGTCTTTAGGAAAAACTCATTCAATTCATAATAGTATTTCACATTTTAAAGAATGTCAGACCAATTTCAGATCTCATTGATTATAAGATATTGTTTTAATCTAATGTGTTTCTAAATATTCCAACACACTGGTTAGATATGGAAAAGTGTATGGGAGAAATTGAAATCATTGATTTGAGAGAGAAGGTAAAAATGTAAATTTTATCGCATTGTTGATTAATGAGGTCACAACAAGTAGACAATACATCCTGGGTATGCATGCATGTCTACACTTTCAATTTCAATAACCATTTCAGAGGAAAATCATCTACTAGTTATTCACAAAATGATGGAGAACTACGTAATGCTGAGAACATCTACAAACTTTTTATTAAAAATTTGAAGGAAATAGTTGGTATGGATGATCATTCAATGTCTACAAATCTGATTTGTGTAGGAGTTGATGGCGCATCTATCATGAAAGGTCATGAAACTAGACTTTGTATTCGTCTGCAAACTATCGTAGCCCTTACATGATATATATTCACCTGTATGACTCATCAAATGAATTTGGCTTATAATATTGTAAGTAATTTTGAAAATGTTGATAAGGTGGAGGAGCTGACATGGGACTTACATTCATATATGTCAACTAGTCCTAAAATATTTTCTGAGTTTCAAAGACTTTCTGTTGGAATAACAAATGGTAAAAAATTACTAAAATATGTTGACACAAGATGGATACCATTGTATGAACTAGCTTATAGGATTTTTGACGAATGAGGTCCTTAGCAAGGTATATGCTCAAGTATCTAAGAGAAGTGGATAAGACTAAATATATGGTGTATCACTTGACTGATTTAGAGACATATTAACTTTATGTGGTATTTTGCCAATGTTGAAGGAAATAAACAACTTGGTGAAACATGCTCAGGAAATATCCATATACATTGTTGATTTTATAAAATTAAGGAGACAAGTATGTATGATTTTAGATACCTTATATTGCACCCAAGATTGGATTCAAAAGCCAATTTTTAGTAGCTTCAAGGTTTTGATAGATACAAAATATCCCAACAACTATTTAAATTTCAATATCAGTGGTCATCTTTGTATTTCATTGATGGGAAAAATATTCCAATGCACACTTTATACAGAGATCCTTATGTAAAAGGTTTTGAACTTGAGGAAGTACAGTCACAAGTTGTCTTTTTGATGTTGCAGTTTCGATACACATAAAAAATTGATGAAGATATCTGAAACATTATCTTCTGAGATCATAGAGCATTTTAAAAATACCGATCTCGCATGAGGCCATTAGAGTCAGAATCCCATTTTCTAGAATCCGTGATTGATGAAGAACAAAGAGCTACAAACTTTGGGAAATCCATGATTGCACTTATGGAGCAGTTTTGAAAATCTTCAGATGTTGATGGAGGGGAATTAAATGGTATATTGGACATAAAAAAATTACACATTTCCATCAATAAAGAGCTCTAACTACATGGACATCTCTTGTAGACTATCATGGAGAGATGTTAATTCTAGAGAAAATATAGTGAAAATAACAATGAAGTCTCTAATAATGGTGAAATTGACTTGGACTCTAGATAAGAATTTGGAAACAAGAATCTATGTTTCGCAATACACATATAGAAAAGTGATGAAGGACCATTCTCAGGATAGGGTTGTTTCGATACTGAACAATGAAGTCTATAATAATGGTGAAATTGATTGTATTCATTTTTTTGAAATATATATTATTACTCGATAATTTTTTTCATTTACATATATTTTGAAATATAATGTTTGTATTTTTTTTAATCCCTTTTACATTTTTAATAATGTTTGTAAATAAAAGATGGTAGACAGTTCATATTTGTGCAATATGCAAACTAGATGATGTAATAAAATTAAATTTCATTACTAATAAAGTATGTTCAATCTTTGATTTCTCACTTTCAATTCCATAGGCACAATTTTTGGCAAATATATTATAATCCATATATGATATATAACATCGTGATTATTAGGATTAATAAAAAACATAGCAGTCTACGACTACATCCCATCATGATTATTGGAGATAATATTTACATGATGAATCAAGATTCAACTATCAAGATCAAACAACATGCACATTCAAGACACAAGTTTTAATTATTGAGTTCATACATGTTTGAAACTAAATTGAACAATGTAAATCTAGATTCTACAGAATCCATGTGTACTATTCATCAATTGTAGAAGCTTAAAAAAATAAATGACTAAAGTTTTCATTTGAACAACACCCATGAGAGAAATAAAAAGATCAACAATTTCACATAAAGATAATGTTTTCAAATATTTGAATACATCAATAGTAACATAGTTTAAAGTTTTAATTGAAGTTAATTGGACCCTTTTCCTTAAACAGATTCAACAAAAGAGCTACAACATTTGAACTATCTTGGATTACACCAGACTCTACTAATTCTTTTTTTGACATTAAACATTAATATTTTCTCTATCTTCGTGAGTTGCATCTCCTGTTGAAAGGATAGAAGGATCCTCTTCATTTTTTTCTTCATAAGAATTTTGGATCCATTCCATGCTCCTTGATAATCCTCCACAAAGTATTGTGTTCTAATTTTTTAACATAACAAGTTTTTCTTTAAAACCAATAGCCCCGTGGACACTCTCTCTCTCTTTTCTAAGGTGCTCATCTAACACCTACACCTCTGTCTTCAAAGTCTGGTATTTTGAATGCAATTAAAAATCCCATAATTAGTATTTAGAATAAGATAAAGGATAACTATATATTTATCTAACAATCTAAAAAATTAGAACTTACCACGGCCAAGTATTTCTTTGCATTAGCAATAGTGACAAGATTCTTGTCATGATTCCACTTGTTGTAGTAAGATTGTGCCTCGACATTCAAATTAGCCAATCTGTTCAACATTATTGTCAAAAATTCATCCCTGATATAAAAATTATTGGTGATTATATTTCCTTTTTTTTCTTGAGCATGTATAGCATCAATCGTCACCGATTCATTTTTAACCAATGAAAAAGGTTTTTCTCTATTTTTAAAATTATGATATCTATCATTAATTTATTTTATTAGAGATTTCTCTCTAATCTCCCACATCTTCATCTCCTTAATGTCAGGAATAAAATTTTCCATGATAAGGTCTTTAGAATTATCTAACACATGTATGTTAAGTGAAAATTGGTCTTTTCATCATCATCATGTTTTCCGCCCAATTTGGGAAGGAGAATCTAAAGAGCATACCAACTATGGAACTTGCTTATGAACAGATTATGTCATATTCTTGGCATGCCTCCCGACGCTACCATGTCAAAAACGCTATCAAACCTGAGATACTCATCATCCATATCTATATATTATTTAAAACAAAAGTTCCTCTAGCAATCACACGCCGCCAACTAAAAATTGGGGAAATCGAACTTGTGAAATTTGATTTTCCCTTCTTGTATTCGTTCTAGGGTAAGGGAGCAAAATCCTTTTCCCATACCATAAGTAGTTGATTGAGGTGAAATGGGAGTTGACTGATGTACTCCTTGTGCACCGAGATGGAGTCAAAGAAAGAAGTTGGTCATGTGTGTGGTTACGGGATGAATTTCATATTGCAAAATATATGTGAGCATCAATACTTTAACAATATCAAATTCAGTAATTAGTATGTTGAAAATTTGAAATTAAGAATACAAAAAGAATAGTAAGAACTTTAAATTAATAAAATTGAAATCAATATAGATTTATTACTTTGTGAATTTTTTCGTAGTCAAAAGACTGTGGGCTGTGGCACTAGGTGGAAGGGTGGCAATGGAACCTGGGACAACAAATCCCGAATTTAACGAAACCAATTAAAAAGAATGATAAATTCGTAAAAGAAATTCAAAATACTAATATAAATAAAGTTTAAGTCACTATTTATTAGTTTCTTTGTACTAGAACTTGAAGGGCCTGGGTGATGATATGGTGTAGACTGACACTCTTCATGCTCAAGTATGTATGTCATGTCTGCACCAGTATGAGTAGACACTCTCAGAGGCATCGATGTAGATATGCTGGAAAAGGATACACATTAGGATAATGAAATTAGAAATATGTCATTGTCAAGAATCAGAGATTCAGATTATCATTAGTCTATAAAATAATTTAATAAAATTGAAATGATTGTGTAGTATGTAAAACTTAAAACCTATATTTAGTTATACCATAAAAGCAGAGCCCATTCTCTCCTTGTTCGGGATTGGGCGAGAAGGATGGATCCAAAGAACAATGCATCCATTTGTCTAGTCTTAACTTTGTAGCCAAATATTCATTGGACATGGTGACATTAATTATATTGTTGTCACCATACCCCTCATGCCCAACAGGGTTATGCGAGTAAACTGCCACATGATGGAGTTCCAATGTTTCGCTTGCTTTGACCTGTTCAAAACAAAATTATAGATTACATATTTATAATAATTAATTTAACAATGATTTTGTTTTTGAAAGGAATCAAGATTAAATGATTTTAAAACAAAATACTCACCAATTGTTGGTCCAGAGGAATTCCATGTTTATCCATCTTATCGTGAAGAGAAGTTGGAATAGTTATGGATTTGAGTCCATAAAAACCCTCATAATATAAAGCAAGAACATAACAAGAAGAACAAATAACTGCAGAAGGATTCAATTTGGATTTGTCAAGTTCAGAATGAATCTTTGATGCAAGATATGTGCACCAATCGAATCTAATACCAAAAATGGTTTGAAGAAGGTAGTACATTGCCCATTGAGGAATGTCGGTGTATCTTCCCTGTAACACGATACGGGACTAGAAAAATTCCACCATGGCCAGGAGAAAGGGGTCTTTGATAGATTGAGAGTTAATGCCTCTTTTGGCTGGATTATTAACCTCAAGCCTCAATAGAGAGATATTGTAATGAGACTCTAAAAATTTCTTTTGCTCATCAAGAAGAACAAATTTGGTGGTTATAGGCAATGCGTTTTCATGGGGGTAGGCTGTTAGATGATAAATATCTTCAGGTGTTATTTTGATGAGAAATTGGTGGGATGGTAATTGAACTGTGAAAGTGCCATAAGAAGTATTATACACTTGCATTAAATTATTTACTAATTTTTGGTCTATTTGATACTAGGGCATGTAAATAATTCCATGGAAGTTTGACTTACCAATCCAATCAGATTGATTGGTCATTTTGTGGTCTTCGAGAATTTGTAGAAACTGGGGATATAAAATGTTTTGGTAAACATAAGAAGTTGGTTAATGGTATTTTTCTTGGGGACATTATTCTTGAACATTGATTTATTAAAAAAAGGAGAAGTTGGAAAATGGTAGATTAAGATACCTATATATAAGCCTTGAGGATTGTAGAACAAATCATGTGGTAGGTGGCACTAGCTACTATCTAATACTAGAAGACTAGAAGTGGACAAGAAGGTTGGAACTCTCTAAAAAAGTCTATCTTGGAGAAACCTGCATGTGAAAATGGGAAAAATGAATGGGGATGGGTATATATATAGGAAAGGAAAGTGTATTAAATGTGGAATACACGCGGTGTATTAAATTCCAAAAGACAACTAAACCATGTTCCCAAATGACAACATAAAACTAGCAAGTTAATGGTTACCATCTGGGAACACCATATATATGTAACCGATCAGAACACCATATATGCATGTTACCGACTAAGTAACACCATGTTACTGGTCGAAAACACCATGCCACCGATTAACACACTATGTTATTGGCTGGTAACACTAACATTTTTTTACCAACCGGTAACACTACCTTTTTGTTTCATTCAAAAAGATACCGTACTTGTCGATCGATAACATGTTGCACCATACTTGATGGCTAGTAATAAAAAGATTTTGGTTCCTCCATTTTCCATTTTTTGAAAAACACCTTCCTTTCGCCGTTGTCGCAAACCCATTTCCATACATTCGCCTACAAAGTATGAATGAATTTTTCTTCATATTCACCACCCATTCTATAATATTTTTTAGGAAGGTATTAAAATGAACCTTGGTGAGTACAAAGCCTAGGATGAATCCCATTCATATAACCATAATCCCAAACAAATGTTGTTTTATTTTCTTTAATAAGAGCAATCAAAAATTTCTTTTATTGTACACTTAACATAATTCTCACATTTAGTGGCCTCACTTTGGTGTTATTTCTACTTTCTTGGATAGGTCAGAATTGAACACATGTTGCTACTAATAGAATTTAATATGCAGTCATGAGGAATAAGTTGGTGAAAAATATAATTCTTACCTGGAATATTCATGGTGCTCTATTCCAAAGTAGGACTTGGTTCAAAGGAAACTCAAGCACCTTAATCTGCTGTCAAATTCTTCATTTCTTATAGAAATGTTCTATAGAATATAAGAGAGAACACCATATTCCTCCTGATCTTCAATAGTTAAATATTTTTCCAACATCATCAACTATTGGATAGAGCATTGATCAACTTCTGGTTCTTCAATCCAAATTGTTTGATCCTCATCATTCAACAGTTAAGCAAGAGGATAGAGTATAAGTTTCTTAGTACCATTTCCATTTGAGATGATCATGTTTCCGGACTCCGCACCTTATAAATGCATCGTAGTGTCCAACCATGGCCTTCCTATTATACGGGCATAACCTCCTAGACTTTCCTTTGCTTATAGGACAATGAAATCAATAGTGCATTCCCAAGAGTATACCACCATAACAATGTCCTCAAGGGATCCTTTAGGATTTACTATTGATCTATCTGCTAGTTTCAATATTGTAGTTGTTAGCATTAGTCCTTTCAAATTTAGGTCATCCATTACTTGCTTGGTCATGACATTGATTGTTGCCCCTAATTCAATCAGGGCATTTTTAATTGTAGTTCCATTGATAGTGACATTCACGAAAGGACTTCCTAGATCTATGTACTTAAGTAGCACAAAGCTTCCAAGCATGATGTCAGCCAACTATCTAATGACTTGTACATTGGATGGATATTTCCATTTTATTCTTGTCTTATTTATACATAGATCCTTGATTAGCTTTTTGTAAATAGGAACATCCTTGATGGCTTGAATGAGTGTAATATTTACACAAATGTCCTTCAATAGATTGACAAAATCAGAATCAAAATATGATTTAGGGTCAGACTTTCTCTCTTGTAATCTTTCTGGAAATGGGGTTATATTGACTTGCATTTTCCTTTTTGGAATTATGTTTATGTTGTTTCGGATCAGCTTACAATTTCATCTAGATTTGTTTTGATCAAATTGTAGAAACCGTGGTTTATCTCATTATCCGCGTGATTGTAGGTTTACTTGGTGGATCAAGTGCTCTTCCTGAGTTGAGATGAATATTATTGACATCAACTGAATAAGTAGAGTATTCAGTTGATTCAGTGTTATAAGGTGGCCGAGAAGCTTTATTATTGGGGTTAGTTTTCGGTTGAGATGTCAATTGAGCATCCTTTAGTTGAGAGATAGATTAGGGGTTTGGCATCAAAGATTGTTGATGTGGGTAGGGAGGTTATTGATAAGGTTATTGGTATTTAGGAGGTTTATTGTCCCATTTATTCCCTCCTCTCCGTGGTTTCTACCATGAATAAGGGGGTGATGCCACCGTTGGCCCGAGAAATGAGTTTTCCGTGGCTACCTGGTATTGGCTAGGGTAAGGAACCCAACCTCCTAGCCTAATTTTGAAAATATGGCATAGGATCTTATGACATACCTCCTTATATTGGTGTCCATGGATTCCTTTGGAAAAATTAGAAAACTTTCCCATCCTACATTTCTATCATTTTGAACTCTTGTGCAAACCTCCTTTCCTTCTATAATGTTGGCCAATCCCCTACATGTGTAATCAAATTTATTTATTCTACAAGAATGACAGAAATTTGTAAGTGCTACCTTTGCATCCTCTCTCTTCTTATTTGCATGAAGAGCATCAAGTGGGTGGCCATGTCATTAACTATTTCCTATTTCATGTTCTTAAACATGTTTACAATCTCTGATTTAGATATTTCCCCAATTCCTTTGGTAGTTGCTCCACCCTTTGATCTAACACTTCTTATTATTTTCATGGTTGCTCTAGAATAATTCCTATAGGCTTCAAAAATTTCTTCAAAAGTAGCTTTGGAGATATCTCCAACTCCTATTAAGTCCAAAGCATCCATATCTTCCTCACTCGATTCCTTTTAAGAAAAGTAACTTGAGAGACTCGGGAGGTAACCTTTTATGTCTTGAATTTTGAACACAAAATAGGAATCTCTCCAGGTAATCTTCTATTGGCTCATCTTCCTTCTATGACATCTTGAAGAGTTCATCTCCTCCTCTGCTACTTAGCCTGAAGTATTCTTGGTACTTGAGTAAAAATTTCTTTCATCTATTCACAAAGCGATAATAGCATATCTTCCTACGCCCATAAATCATCTCAAGGTTGCATCCTTGAGTGTAGAAGATAACAAATTCAGGTTGTGTGCATCAATTTTGTAGTCATAACTCCTACATAACACATAAAACTCAAATAAGAAAGTGTCTAGGTCTTCAGTCATATATCCAAGAAAATCAGGAAAGAGTGATGGAAAGATGTTCTTCATTTGAGAAACCTGATTGTTATTGGAGATAGGAAAATCAAATGTGCTTGGTTCTCCTTCTTCCATATTTTGATTCACCTATTGTTTTATGTTTGGCTATTCAGGAACTACCTCAGAAGTCTCACTTAGAATGGAGTGTTCTATCAACAAACCTTGTACTAGAAGGGAATGTTTCTTCTTCAGAATCAGAAGTAATTTCTACTATTTGAGGATTGGGTAGGAATCTACCATGGGCATCTCTATGATGGTGAATACATCAAATGACTCAACTCAATCAAAATTCATTAGTGGGGGTTTGAAGGCTGAATTTCTACAACCTAATCCGTTCTAAGAAATTCATAAATGTGAAACCTCACAAATTCTTATAACTTGGCAATATCCCCATCAATGGCACCAAAATGGTGGTGTAAATCAACTTGCAACAATTAATATGTTGTACATTGAATCACATTCATTTAATTATCAAACCAAGGAGTGTAGACTTGAAATATTGTTGGTGTTATATGCATAGTTATAGTGATTTAAGAGGTTGGAAAGGAAATAACTATCACGAAACAATGCTGAAAGTAGAACAAAACTCAAACTAGAAAATGAACTACTGCTAAATGATATTACTAACACAAAGTTGTAGATTCAGAAATTATATTGTTCCTAAGTAAACATGCATGAAATAAAACAATGGAGGGGATGTAGCAGACCTCAAGTGGGCCCTGACTTGGGTGTTAATCTCTTCCTAACTCTGTAGCTAAGAACTAAATGAAAGAACTTAGATTTTTATTGATTTTTAGAAAAGATTACATCTAGGAACAAATTCTTCACTAGCTAACTCTCGAGTGCCTGTTACTGTCAGGAACCACCATTTCCTTTATACCTTATCTTTTACAGCATGTGAGAAGAAGAATAATAAAACAAGGAGTCCTTAATCAGAACAAGTGAGAGATTCAACACATGTTTGAAATACACAGTAAGTGTTTGATTAACAATCAATTCTCCATGATACACACAACAAATGTTAATCTAACAACCAGTTATTTATCAATGACCAAATCAAAGATTGATTTATTTCCCATCTTTCCAAGTTATTGTTGTAACTGCCTCTCTATGTCCCGTAAGGACTTGAGTTCCATAATTCTATGTTTCAAAAGATCTTCATAAATGTGTTACAACTTGTTGTGAATGATTTTCTTTGGTTACAGATGAGTTATCGTGGAAAATTTCTTTGGCTATATATGAGTTGTTACAGATGGTTCCTTCATTGTATATGACAAGCTACATATGAAAAATTACTTACAACCAAGAGTTTCATCAACACATAAAATCATCCAAACAATTTATTGGGATAAAAAGAATAAATGCACACATAATATCACAAAATAAAGACAACTAGATATAACTATATTAATTAGTCATTATGCCACAATTTCATGGTTGTGATGGTGATGTTTAGAAATGTTCTTTGGAAATACATGGACATAGCTATAATAATATTATCAAAATATAAAATATGAGTTGTTATGAAAGAAATTTATACAACTCATCACCGACCAATATCTCAAAATATGAATAATAGATTCTCTTGAAACATTTTACAATGTGAAGTAGGACTTTTTATATTTATAATGAGTATCTGTTCACTTCACAAAATTTCCTCGAGGCTCCTGCAACATCCATAACAATATGACTATATTTTTACTACTTTCATTTCCCCCACACCGTGCTATAAGTATCCCGGTGTTGCACAACTTGTTCCTAAACCTATTTTTCATTCCAGAACTTTCCTAAAATACCTCGATGACATCATATCTCTATCACATATTGTATTGATACATTATCCCTTCTCGGTTCATCCTTAGAGGGTGCTCATTTAGTGTAAAAATTATGAAAATATGCCTTTTTGGGCCTTCGGGAACAGTTCCTTCAAAGTGGATCAAAATGATTCCATGAATTGATTCCCACCAACTTACCTACACATGAAACACACTTCAAAAATATATTTATCACATACCTCTTGGTCATGGTGGGGTTTACATAGTCAACAATTGGCCAAAGGGTAGGTTTACGTTACCCGATTTAGGGATTTTTGAGTGTGGGCTTGGTTGTCATTGTAAAAAAATCAATTTTTTATAATAGACATTTAGCATGAAATTTTTTTTAGATTAAAGTATAATAGTGATAACATAGAGTTGTTTGGATAGGAATCAAATTTCTTTGGAGGTCTACCTCAAGGAGCGAAGTCCCCACATATTAGAGGAAATCCCATTGGTTTATTGGGATACCGAATTTCTCTTGGTGATTTTGGGATGTACATTTCAGCAGACAACATATAGAATACATTTTTTTTAATATGACTAGATTGTATAATCACTCTATCTAGATTCTACTAGAATTGATATAATAATATAAATATGGCATTTAGTTAATTCTAATTGTTTATAACTCACATTAGGTGTCTCATTGGAATTCCTTTGATAGGTGTGTACACTAATAATACAAGTCGATAGGTTGTCTTGACACTATCTACTGAGACTCCAAACACTATGGTAAAACAAGATCTTTATATTAAATTGAATGTCTTTAGTTATAATGATTGTTCTTGCAAAACCACAAGGGATCCTTAAAAAGGGGTTAGTGTTTTGGGCTATTTAGGATTGGTCACATCCTTAATGATGTTATGAACATAAATTACACACCTATTTTTCAAGGAGGGATCACGTAACACATAGTTCTCCCTCCCAAGGACCGGCTATAAAATCACCTATTCATATTATTAAAAAAACATTTTGAATTTGACATTTGGAATCATTCAAATTTGAATTTAGATTTTAGATTTTTCTCTATAGATTTTTGTTCCTCACTATATTTCAAATTTTCTATAGTTTGGATAATTATCCTAAGTGTAGTGAGTAATTTAAGAGTTTAGGATATCTAACACATGTAGAAAGTAAAGAGGTAAGTTGTGAAGTCATGAATGCTTTTAATATTTTGGTGACTTTTCGTTAATGCTTACCATAGTTGGCCCATGAAATATATATTCATGCCAACATAATATATAATATTAATTTGAAAAATATCCATTAAAGACTCCTATAAATTATCCATGGAAAGTGATTTTTGTGTTACATTGGAATAATTTAGGTGTACCGATAATGTCATATGACTGCAAGAAGTCGATATAGAGCATGTATAATTTTTGTTAAGAATTTTTGGTGCTCCTTTATAGACTAAGTTTACCTTGAAAAGGTAATTATTAGAAGATAAAGGTGGATAAGAAAAATTGTGGTCATACAAGAGTGCTTAAGAGTCAAATACATGTGATTTGTCTAGTCCTATTATAGTATGTTAAATATGTAAAATTTAATGTTGCCAAAGTTCCAAAGACCAAGTTTAGGGTTTTATATATGGCCCTTTTTAATTTAGTATTAAAAATTAGAATTAAAACTAATAATGTTAACCACATTGGGTATCAACATATGTCTCTAAAATATGTCATTTTATCCATGTGAAATTTGCAAGGAAACATTTATAAATCAATTTAATAATAATGAAATTTTTAAAACAACATGAACCATTGTGAATATTGAATTAAAAAGAGATATAAAATTAATACACATGTGATGGGATGTGAACCAAGATGCTATTAAAATGCACTTATTTGATTTGGAGAGTGAATGTCATGGGCTTCAAATGACCCACCTCATATGGTTAAATTGATCTAACCTTGTCCTTCTCTTAGCCAAATATTAAAAAAAGTGTTTTGATTACTCGTCAATGTGGGAACATGTATCAAATATGTGTAAGCTAGACCATCCATTACAAACATATATCAAGTCAAAATTATAAATTGGTATTGATTACATCTCATTAATAGTGAAATGTAAAAATATAATATGTACATTGATTAAAAACATGCCCCAAAATATCTATATGTTTCTTAAAGTGATATAAAATGCCTCAATTATTCCTCAAAATCATACAAAATGTCATCATTTACTATTTTGACTGTCATATAACATTTCAATTGTTCCTTAAAATCATGTAAAATGTTATAGAATATCTCAATTCTACATCAAAGTCATGAATATGTTTGAATCTACCCCATTTGAGACCATATTATTTATCTTAAAGAATCTTGAATGATCTATCTAACATGGTCTGAATATCCAAACAAGCCACTTGTATGCTCCCCTTTCTTATATGAGAGACAAATCCTGCAAATCAGTCACCTTATAAGAAATATATAAATGCATAATATTTTAAAGACAAAAATCATAATTATGCAAAACAAATATATAATCATGAAAAATATGTCATCATAAAAATATTTGGTCATTTAAAAATGTATGGAATATGGAATCTAAGGAAGTGGTACTTGTTTATTAGTAGACACAAGATATAGTTATATAAATATAGTAAATATAGGTTTCAATGTTAGATAGATATATCAATGAAGAAAAAAATAGTATTGTGTATGATAGAAATCATGGCACCAAGAACACAATAACAATCAAATAGTATTGTGAGTAGAGAGTGGATATGTAAGTCACCATGCATATAATATTGACATTAAGTAATAGGGTGTTCCAATCAAAGTAAGTCATATATAGGTCCTAGGTTTTTATTTTTGACATATTTGAATGTTTTTTTCTTTCTTGAAATATTCTTGTTAGCGTGCATGATTCAAACATGAATGACCAAGGGAAATTCTCTAAAAGTAGAATAAAATGAGAGTTCCATGCAATAAGTGGTATCCGCAAATGCATAATGTATTCTATGTGTAGTATCAAAGTAGTATTAGGAGAATAAGGGAAATTGGTATGTCCCTAACATATGTGTGATTGTGAATGGAAAGGCCATATCTCATGGGAGAGTGAAAAAATCATTATTGGTCATTTTTCTAGTGGGAAATAGTGGGTTTATAAGATAATTCAATTTAAAATGTGTATATGTATATGTGATAATGTAATCTCAATGTGGGCCATGACATAAGAAGGCATAAATAGTTATTATGGAGAGGAGGGAAAGTGGTATGCCACGTCGAGGTGTAACATTCCTTTTAGTGTAGGCACTAATATTGTAATGTTGAAAACTATGTATATACACATCATCATTAAATAGTTGGTATGAATGTCCGGAATAGGTTACTCAATCAGGTGTGCCAAGGATAATTTATTTATCCAATCAATGCTAAGGGTTAGAATAATGATCAATGTAAAGGTGTATATACACAATTATAGAAGAGTACAAGATTTAATGATTCAATTATTCATCTCAAGGAGGGAAATCCAAGTAAACATTATGTAAGAAGCTATGTATAATAAATTACAATTGAGATCTTTGGACGAACATGGGTTATTTAAGTGATCACATCAAGTGTATGTTGTAGAGACCTAAATTTTACGTTTGGAATATGACGAGTTTAGTTTTGGCTTATATCCCTTATACTTGATTTGTACAAACAAATAGATCTCAAATGCACTATAATTTTATATCCTAAGGCTTACCTCATTCTATTTCCCAAACACCTACATGAATAAATTTGTAAGTTAATAACACCTTATAGCTCATGTGAAAATATTTTTACCCCATTGGATAAATCCATTCAGCAGGGAAAATATCACCTATTCAATTATGTCCCTATTTGTCAATCCTGTCTAGGGCTTCCCAACAACAAAGTTTTTAAATGGGCATCTTATTATGAGCTATTATTTTCTCCTAGGCCATTCTTCTTGTGAAATATTACCTTTAGAACCATATAAACACAAAAGTAAATCTTACTCATTTAAATATACTTGTCAACTTGGTCCCTAACCTATCAAATGTCAAGAAAAGATTCTTTATTCTTCTATATTACAGGATCTTACAATAAGAGCAGCCCATACGAAAATTTTAAACACTCAAAACTAAGTTAAAAAAATTCAAATACAATTAAAAATAATTCCAATTCAAGTCAAAAAAATCATTATAAAGTGGTCCAGGGCTAAATTCTAAGTTGCATTATCAAAATTGCACTTCTAATAGGCAAAGAACTATGTGGTTTTAAAGCCTCTTGAGAATATTTACGCATAGGTGGTATATGGAATCCTCAACTCAAATTGCTAAACCCTTTCACAATAATTTCAAGTAATCTAGGGTTTGAAGAGAAGAATAATGATTTTCACATATTTTGCACATATTTCAAATCCCAAATCAAACACATAGCAATAAATCCTACAACTATAGATAGGTTTTGCATGTTTATTTTATCTTGTTGGCCAATTTTTTTCGTGAGGAATTATACGCACCTAATTTCAGAGATGATACAAGTACAAGATATTAACTAGCATGTTTCTCCAATTTCAAACCTTGATCTACCTAGAAACACACAAAACATATAAGTGGATTATCCTTGAGTGTATTTTTTTATATTTGGTATGTTCCCTAATTCATTGGATCCCTTATATCATTTATTTTACTTTTATATCTATGCATAAATGTGTGATTTATAAATTGATAATACATAGTTTTTAGATTCTAAACCTAATAAGAATTAAAACCTCATGTAGGTCCGATATTTTAAATTTAGGTTAAATTAGATGCACAAGATTATTTTCTCTATTGATTGATGAAAACATCACATGGGTGAGGATAAAACATATGTCACTATTAAATATTATAATTAGAATTGGAGTGAATAATGCATTACATTGTCAAGATAGTTGACGTAATCATATATGTGATGCAAATCTTGAGAAGTCACAATAACCTATATGGAATATTTCACATGTTAGGAGAATGCATATTTTTTCTTATTGGAACATGTTCACAAGGTTATTTTATGACTATAATAAAAATATGTATGAACAACACTTTTTATGCTATGTGATTCAATGAAAATATGTATGAAAAAAACACACATTAGTAGAATTATAATCAATAACCGCATTATCATCAAATGTAATCACAAGTCTACATGTTATCTCATTAATAATTATAATAACAAGGTAATCTATAGGATTATCCTCTTTAGTTTTAAAAGCATAAGAAGCTAGAGAAGGATTCACATTATCTCATTATGTAAACCTCAATCTTATCCTTAATTTATTTTGTCGAGATAGTTTTAAAATGGATTGGTGAACATCTTGAGCTTTTCATTAGGTTGTGCCACTGAATCACTAGTAGGTGTTTTTATCATTAAGCTTGATAGTTTTATTCTCAGATATTGTATTTTAAGTTAAATTATCTATTAGCTGAAATCTTTTTGCATTTATGCTTGTCATAATAGGATTTTTAATAAAATTTCTTAGTTTATGGTTGAAGAGATACAAGGTTGCACTCAAGAAGTTTTCATAATACCTTACAACGAGGTTCAAATAATTGTGTAATTTTTCTCGTTTGAGGATTGAATATAACTAGATTATGAAAGCACATTAACTCTTATCGTAGCCCCTTTATTATTATTAGGAGCCTTAGATTTGAAATATGGTTTACTTTGAAATTTGGTATGAGAATATGTGAGAGGGTTGTGCACATAATTTAGTGTATTTATCTGTAATAAGTGTGACCTCATGGTCCTTCATTGTATGACACATGTTAAAATATTGAGAACATTTGAATGCAATAGAATCATAGAGTGTTATAATTAAGATTCATTTGAAAATATTTTTTCGCTCTTTGTTATCCATAGGATTTGACATTTTGGAAAACACGGTTTTGTAACGGAGTACATAATCCTTAATGGTCTTGTTAGGTACCTATATTAGTTGTACAATATACACCTATCACACCTGCTCATTAATATTGTACAAAATCAAAACAATCACATCCTCTAGTGGAGTTGTCATTTCATCAAATGAAGACATTAGGATAGAAGCAAATAATTATCTTAAAGGATTTTTGGGTGTAAGCGAGGCTTCCCATATATTGTTCCAAAATTACCTCATATATATTTTCCAAAATTACCTCATTAAAAACATCCCCTCAATCATTATTTCTTAACAAAACGAGTTTATATTTCCTCTCATCTCAATAGAAAAGTTTCACTATGCCCAGTTGACATGTGTCAAGAGACTTAACACATGGTCCTAATATATTCTTATTAGCCTTATTTCAGGATTTCTAGGACTTTGTGGGTAAAATTTTTCTTGATGTAGTGGAATAATCAAGATAGTTAAAGAGAATTTTGTGAGACTGAACTTCACCTATATCACCATAATTCCAAAGAAGGACCATCCTAAATCCTTTTCATATTTTAGATCAATTTACCTCTATAATGTTTCATATAAAGTAATATCTAAAGTAATTACATCTAGATTTAAATATATCATTTAGGATATTATCTCTCCCAAATAAGGGGATTTATTCCTTGGTGGATGAGCATTGAAGGCACCATCATACTCATGAAATCATTTATTATATTAGTGAAGGGTTTCTTAATGATAATGTTTATCGATACGGATATAAGTAAGTCCTATGATTGAGATGATAAGTGGTTCCTAATGAAGTTAATTGACAATTTTGGATTTTGTGGTATATGTTGTCAACTTTATAGTTATGGTATATATGGTCAACTTTATAGTTATAATCTCGCTCATACTGTTCACATGAGCTTAAAGGGTCCAAAATTAAAATGAGGGAATTACAATAGGTTTTAGGTTCAAAACCTAGCCGCAATGCTTGTTTCTTGTAGCACTTTGTAGCCCCCCTTTGTAGTTGTGAGCTCAAGTGATTGCAAGAAACAATTGATGTACAAACAATCATCAATAATTGAGCCCATACATCGGCTAGTCATATGAGTGAGAGGTAGAAAATATATTTTGATCGAGGTTGAAAATTTAAGGTTACTCATTGGATAACATTGATTTTTTAGATAATTGATGAGGACATGAAAGGAAAGTTAGAAATAAATAAGTAGGAAGTAAATACTTATGGATTGAACATGATAAAGAAAAGAAACAATGTAAAATAAATTTGAATGGAAAGTTTTCATTCCCACACATAACAAAGAGATGACGGTTAATATTTTTGAAATATTTGTTGGCATGTGTCGGGCATGTCTGGCGGTAGAAACATGGTGATTGCCATAAAATTGGCTTTGTTATATTTTATTTTTGGCGCCAAGGGTTTCGATTGGGTGGTGTTTATTTTTTAGATAATGCAAATACGTGAATGGAATTATGAAAATAAAAGGTAGGAATTAAATCCCTGCATCTCCCACACCTATTCCATGATTTAGATTGTTCCTACCCAAATAGTATATACTATATGTGCTCCACTTTGTCATCTCAATTTCACTTTCATTATTCACATGAGTGCAATTGGTTCTTTAAGGGAGAAAAATAAGAAATTCAAATAGGTCAAAGGTACGAAACCCAACCACATTGCTTACTTCTTGTAGAAATTTGTAGGCCCCCTTTCATTTTTAAGCTCAAGTTTATAAGGAAGAAGGACATACATGAATGGTCATTAGTAATTGATATTGTCTAACGAGATAATATTATGAGACAAATTATATGTCCATCATACTTTGGTTTTTTTGGATTTGTGGTCATCAATTGGATGATCACCAAGTTTTTTGGGAGACATGAATCTATGCACAGTCCCCTAGAAGGAGGAAAGGATATGTGAAATATTTTGTAATCGTGTTCTCTTTAATTTCCCATAATTGTGATCTTTTTACTCTTTAATTTAGTTCATAGTTATTGATTTATTCTTGAGGAAAAATGAGCGGGTGTATACATCTACACCAATTTTATTTATTTAATTTTTTTATTTATAATGAGCCCATTTTAGTGTAAATTAATTTTGACTCCTTATAATTGTAGTCCATTTATAAATGTGATATAACTTATCTAAGAAAAATGAGCGGTGTCTACATCAACACTATAAAGTAGAGTGCATATAGCAAATAATCTTTGCATTGGAACAATATTATGTGGATATAGTTCTAGAGGGTTCAATCAGCCAACAATGAAAGGGACATTGTTTTAGAGGGGTCTCTTAGTCATCCACTTAAACATTTTCATCAGTTCTACAAATGGCGGTGTTAGAGAGGGTAAACACGAGAAAAATGTAGGCATCAAGAGAGAAGACCTCGGCTCTAGAAATTAAATTTCTAGAGGACCTAAGGTCAAATGTGCCACTTATTCACAACCTAACATCTATCAACACCTTTGTAAACACATACAATCTTATAAATTCGAACATACCTAAACAAAGGGTGCTGAAAATATAAATGACAAATTGAATTCCACGAAACACGTCAAAATTACGTTGAAATTGTAGACCCAAAATCGCGCACATATTACTATTTTACTATGACGTCAAGTATGGTGTTATATACATAGATCTTAAGTAATAAAAGTATTCACTGGTGACACAATCCCTTGTCCATCTACTTGTTTTGATTGATTTCTATCGTGCATTGCTCTCCCATATTTGTCTTTTCTATACCTAGTTCTAGTTAGGTCACAGGGATCCTTATCTGTCTGTCTTTTCACATTTGTCGTCATTTATTTCGGGCACCGGTGCCCAATATTTGTGTCCATTCCAAGTGTTTTTGTCCTGTTTATTCTTTTTACTTATTTTGACATTTTTGGTTGGCCTTTCTAGTTTTCTTATCCTTATCCCGAGCTCATAGTCAGCCTTTTGTGTCACTAGTGTCAAAATTCAAACAAGAGATTCATATATACACAACATACACACTATTATATTGGTTGGAAATTCTAATGGGTACCCATATCTACATATTATCAATGTTATTAAAGGGACTACATTTTTAGGTTGTATACACTACATAGGAAGGGGAAGTGTTAAATTTCATATCACATATTTTCATAAAAGCTAGCTATATCCTACTATCTTGGCGTCATTTGCGTGAGAGAAACCTAAGGACACTACTACACACAAAAGCACACGAGAACTACATGGATTTTGGAATGTAGTGCAACATTAGGTCATAATTCACTCTTTGGGTGATCGTCAGGGTTAGTCTAACTTCACATATTACATATTTTATGGAGATTTGATGTTTTTATGAGATTGTGTAGGTATCTAGGTTTTTTACTGAGTTACGGTGTACCTTAAAAATTTAAAGAGTGAATATCAAGCAAATAACATGAATTAAAATTGAAACCTTAAAGAACTCTAAGAAAGCAAATCCTGAAGTGTTACACAATCACCGACGCCGAGATCCAATCGTCAACACCTGTGTGCCCTGCCTTGTTGTGGGAACTCTGTCCGAGCCTCGGGCGAGAATTCTAGAATCCTCAGCAAGATCTTGTTACATCATTTTCTGCTAGATCCAACATATATATAGTCCCAACTATTTGAGATCACACAGGAATAAGCTAAGTCACCTATCTCTTATATTTTATTATAGTCTTCCATTATTGGTGCTTAGCATCTATATTTTATTGTATTTTATCATATCAATTCAGTTTTTACTAAATCATAAATAAAATCCAAACAAACCTTCAAATCCATATGAAACTAAAATAAAGTTCAAGCCAAATCAAAAAAATTGAAGGAAAACATAGTGGGTAAAATTTTCCTAGAAGTACATTAAAGAGCTACAAGGGCATAAAAAATGGAGAGAAATTTCAAATCTCTTTAAATAATTTAAAATAATTTATAGTACATCGCCTCATGGGACCAACTTTCAGCTGGCGTTCGATACTCATTAGAAAATTGATGGTTAAAAATATGCTTAATTTCGCATGAAACGAACTATTTTTCAAATTTTTGTGGACCATGTGGACATTTGGGATTAAATTTGTATGTGTATGAACAAAGAAATTGTGTTGTTGATATCTTTGTTGTATGTGTCGATTGAATTTTTCAATTCGATCCTCACATTGTGAAAGACACCGCTAAACTAGTGGAGGTAATCAACCACTCTTCAATCATTATTTTGCAGTATTATATGATTGTAGTATAAGTGTCATTAACATATTTTAAGCTCCTATTATTTGGTAGAAATAAAACATATTTGCACCATCTCTTGAGATGGGCTTGCCCCCACAATAGCAAGAACTTCATAATGTTCCATTGTTTCTCATTATTTTAATTGCCATTTATACTTACAATGGTAATGTCCCTGATTATTCTTTATTAAGTGGACACATGTCACTCATTTAATCATATCCATCCCCAAATGATCCTCTCCTTATATTTTCCCACATTTTTCATTTTCAATTTCAAAAATTAGAGTAAACCGATCTATCAAATTTTGTATTATTAAAAATGATTTTAAAAAGTGTAGGTTTTGACCCTCAAATGTATTGGTTTTTTTGAATTTTTTTATTTTTTCCACATTAAGCATAAATTTTACTCATCAAGTGAGATTGAGATTATGCATAGTAGCACATATAGCAAATATTATTTGCTTGGGAAAAATTTGATCCATCGAATAGGTGCGGGCCCCTGTAGCATTTTAATTCCCGTGTATTTATTTCCGACTTTCCATTCATGTCTTCAGCTTACCTAACAAATTAAATGTCATGCAATCAAAAACCTTAACGCCATAAAAATAAAAATAACAAAGTAACAAAGCTAGATTAGCGGATAGAATCTTCCTTTATCACATATATCCATTCTTTAGGGGCTCAATTACCAATTATTGTTCTTGCATTCCTTGCTTCTCTACAAGTACTTGAGCTTGAAGCGCAAAGCATGCTTGCAAAGTGTTACAAGAAACAAGCATTGTGGTTGGGTTTTAAACTTGGTCCCTATAGAATTCTCACCAATTTTTGTTTTGGCCCCTTTAAGTTCACATTTCACTCACATGAATAATGTGCATGAGGTTTAGACGCTCAAGCGAGCACAAATAGCAGATATTATTTGGGTAGGAACACATTGCTCCATGGAATAGGTGTGGGACATGTAGGTATATAATTCCCCATATTTTAATTTCTAACACTCCATTCATGTATACACCTTCCCTATTAAATTAAACATTGTCCAAATGAAAACCTTGATGCCATGAAATTTTAAAAAATAGCAAGATTGATTGAAAGAAAAAATATACCTTTCTCTTATATTTTTGATCACTTGAGGGGATAAATTATCAATGGTTGTTTGCACACCACCTATTTTCATACAATTACTTGAGCTTGCAATTGGAATGGGAGGCTAAAAATTTCTACAAGATGCAATAATTTTGGTTTAGTTTCCCCATGTTTTATTTTTCCTCTTTGTGAGATTAAAATGCTCAAGTGGATAAAAGATAACAAATGTTATTTAGGTGGGAGAAATATGATCTGTGGAATAGGTGTCTCGACATGTAGGTATTAAGTTCAAAAATTTTGGTTTCATACATTTCATTCATGTTTGCATCTTATCTATCAAGTTAAACATCATCCAATCAGAAACCTTAATACCATGAAATAAAAATTATACCAAAATTGATTGGCAGATATAATCTACATGTTAGTTTGAAGGATTAATTCAATTACTTTAGATTTTCTCGCAGATTATCTTTAGCTTTTTCATTCCTCAACACATATGCAACCTTTTGAACCCAAAATTCAATAAACCACATGAAATCATCACTACCACACAACTGTCTATCTTTCTTCAACACAAAAACATACCCCAACTCAAAACTGCCATGGAAAAAGATCCATGCTTTGAGAATTTCCACAATGATACAAACCCCAATAAAAGTGGGTGACATGCTTCCAAATGCGACGCTTTCATACTTCGAAAAGGAAGGTAATTTGTAGATAGTTTTGATCTCAGAAATTGTCGCTGGAAAAACAGTCCTATTTACTGTCCCTATGGATTTTACGCCAACCTTCTCACAAAGAAATCTCCCTTGATTCATTAACAAGGTGGAAAAACTTCATGCCAAAGGCATAGATTTTATTGCCTGTGTTGACACCTTTGTGTGCAAGGCGTAGAAGGATTCCATTGGAGCTGACATAGACAAATTACGCGTGATGTCTAATGGAAATTGACATTTTACGGACATGACATTTAAATAACACAACATTTTGTGGACCATGTGGACATTAGAGATTAAATACGTACATGAACGACCAAACAACCTGTGCTCCTGATATCTCTGTTGCATGTGTCAGGACGGGAGGTTATTTCTATAAGGGAAAATGCCTTCATCGTAAATATTAGGCTAACGAAGATGAACGAGGATTTTTAGAATCTCAAAAAACAATTCCAAGATTTAATAAATAGATATATTCGATATGAATAATAAGACATATATTTAAAAGTAATTTTATAAAGATTTTTTTATTTTTTTGAAAGTTACATATGAAAAAGTGGTAATTATGAGAAAATATGTTCACTTTTAGGGAAATATGCCATTCACCGAGAACCCTATATTTAATGGCGTCCCAATAAAATTATGGAGTAGAAGGGACTCCAAAAAAAAATTCCATGTCAATAATTTCATCGTTATTTTAAAAACTTAGTTGCCACCGAGCGCCACATCAGTCACCATATGGTGGTCCCACAACACAAAAACCCTTAAAAAGATCAAAATTTGATAGCAAACTGGAAAATAAATCTTCTCACACAAACATTTGCATGCAACCATGTAGGGCACAATCAAAATTCACTCCAATCCAAACAAAAACACATTCAATTCACTTCACATCACCCCCTAACACTCCACTTACCTCCATTGTCATTCCACACTATGCATCAATGTCGCATTCAATGTTTCCTTTAACTGCTTGTGTTTGCATTTGGTAGTACGCACTAGGGAATGACAAGACAAACATTCTCGACCCTTTCCACCCCGTAATGGAGCCAACAAACTCGTGAAAACTAGTCGCAGTGAAAAGAATATAATCTATCTCACACTTTACTTCAAACCGCCAAGTGGGTCATGAGGTGATCTCATTTTCATTGTTGTTTGGATCTTTTCTCTATGAGTTTCATGCAATGAGCATATTGGCAAGAAATTTCAATATTACAAATGTATATTCATTCTATATTGAGTTGTTTCAGTGCATATTCTTGTTTAATCTCTCGTTCGGCATGAACTATGTTGATTCATGTTATTTTGGGAATTTGCATATATTTCTATGTAGGGTTATTCATTTTATGTTTTTTTATCCCCCTTCACTATGAACTCTGTTAGTATTATGTAGTAAATGTCTAAAATAAGGTTTTTCACGCATGTGACTTATAGTTTCAAAATACAATTCATTTATTGAATATAAAGTGCTATTATTGAAGATATACTTACATTTTCGGATACATTTTTAAGTTCAATTACTTTGTATTAAACGACAAACAACATTTATTCTCGACCTAAGTATTTTCCGGGCATACATGCTTCACTATTTTTTAGTTTATTTCAAGTGTTTTATGTTTATTCCCTCCTCACCACGAATTCTGCAAATATGGTGTAGTAAATTTCAAAAAAATATTTTTCCACACATGTATCGTAAAATTTTAAAATATAGTGTTGTTAATGAATATAAAGTGTTGTTATTGAATATACAATGTTGTTATTGAATATACGGTGCTATATCGAATATAAACTTAAATTTTCGTATATACTTTTCAATTATGTTAGTATATCAACCGACTAATGGATTATGTTCTCGACCTAATGTTATTTCAAGCATGCATGTTGAACTATTGTTTTTCAAAGTGTGTATTCACGTATTTCAATGAATTTTTAGTCCTTTGTTCACCAAAAAATTTGATAATACGGTGTAGTAATTGTCTATATAAAACGAGGGTTTTTTCACACATGCTTCTTATAGTTTCAAATTGTAGTTCGGTTATTGTATATAAAATGTTCTTATTGAATATACAAAGTGTTATTAATCAATGTACACTTACATTTGCATATATACTTTTGCGTGAAGTTACCATAATAACTCGACAAATGGGTTATATTTTGAACTAATGTTTTTCAAGCATGCATGCTGAATTATTGTTTGTAGTGTACATTCACTTATTTCATTGCATTTTTTTAATCATTCATTCGACACGAACTTTGCTAATAGTAAATGTCCAAAAAAAAGGGTTTTTTCACATGTGTCTTACAATTTCATTACACTAGCTTTTTCAATGCATGTTTTTATTTTCAATATATATTGAATTGTTTCAATGGATGTTATGAAAATATAGTGTTCTTATTGAATATACAATGTTGTTATTGAATACGCAGTTCTATTATTTAATATACACTTATATTAGCATATATATTTTTATTTCACTTACCAAAATAGCTAACAAATGTGTGTTGCTCGAATAATGTGTGGATATACATTACAAATGTGAAAATAATTTTAGTGTCTCTGGTCATCATAACAACTCGATGAATGTCCGAATATACATAAGTGTTATGTTTTTCCAAAAAGTTAAAACCTGAATATAAATAAGTGTTGTGTTTGTTTGTGCAGTTAATATTTGAATATCCACGGTTAACTTTATATTGAATGGTTAAATATACATTAGAATTATTGAACATACATTGAATATATGCATGTAACTTTGTCATTTTCTACTAGAAATTCAAACTTTTAATGTGCATTGAAATTACTTAATATACATTTAATATATTAGATTTAGTTTAGTGTATATTTTTATTGCACTACTATTATGGTAAGTGCATGGAAATGGGGGCCAAAAAGTAGACACAAATATGTTTTTTGGCCATAATGTGCTCGTGTTATGGTTCGGTCGCATTATAACACGATAGAGAAAATTCAAGGTTACGTTATAACGCAAGTGCATTATGGCTCAGTAAATCCAAGCCATAACGTGAGTATCGTCGCACTATAACGCACTCGCATTCCTGCTTACTATGTGGCATATGTGCTTATGGGAGGGATATATTTACTGAAATAAATGGTTTAACTATAATTTTTTTCTTTACTTTAAAATTATTTTCGTAAATATAAGAAATTAGGTCACTATACACCTTATGGAACTAATCTCACAACTCCATCTATCACGATTTAGAAGATAGTTTTTCATATTCTAATATGGTCGAGTGTATAGGTATTTTTCCGGATTTCATCCTTCAATATTTTAGGGTTTAAATTATACAATCGATATCTATTTTCTGAAATAATATAGTCTTTGTTTAGGTTTTGGGGCCTTTTGGATTAGTTATTGACATTTGTAGGAGTGTTAAATGTGTCAAAATTAGAATTTACAAACCTCACAACTCCCAAAGGTAGTGACAACTAATCGAATCTATGGACTCATGCAATTTCTTATAGCATATAATAAATCAAAACACATTTGTAATTTTTATCAATTCAATAATCAAGGGAATGGTAATCATGAGGTCTCGTGAGGGATCCAAACATCATGAGGTGATGCGGATCTCTAACACATTTCGCATGCATTCATCAACTCATAATAACGAATTTCAATCAATCTCATTACTATCTTGTTTTTAGAAGTCTTTTCAATAAGCTCTATAGGCTCAAATATGCAAAAATGACACAATCAACCTAAAAATTACCCTTCCAACCCCCATATCATGCTCTCACATTTTGTACACAAGCCCAATCAACTGTTAAAATGACTCATTTTCTTGTAAAACCTCATTTCCTCATACTTCCACTCTATTCCTCTCACTAGATTTAAGTGTCCTAATTCCAAATCAAGCACAAATTTAGACTTTTTGCTTCCATTTTCTCCTTCCAACTCTTTATATTGTTTCACCATGCTCAAACTAACATGAAACCATTCAAAAAAAGTGATAATTAATCAAAGAAATCATTAATCCTCTCAAGTTTAATCAATCCTACCCTGTTTTAGCTCTCAAGAGCCATTCCCATGCAAGATCCATGATTATGCACATCTAGTCATATCCACAACTAAAAAAACACATCCTCAGATACCCTTCGGGCTCAGTGTAATGCATGAAAAATTTCAAATTTCAACCCTTTAAACTTATCTTGTTATCACCTTTTCTAATTTTTAGCCTATTAACTCTCTTCTAGCTCTGGTCTTGTGCATTTTCTAGTGTACCTTTCAATCTAGGGGGTTTCAGACCATACTGATGGGTTTTCTAGATACCCATTTATGCCTTCTTCATCTATGCAATATTTCAATATGTGCTTCATGAAAAGAATCTCATTCAATGAAAAATACTTCCATCTACATGGTGAATACCTATTTCAGTAAGTGATAGATAATCAAAAATGGTTTGAGAATCATGGAGTTGATTTGTGATCACTAGGGTTAATTGTGGAGGCCTTTAAAAATAAGAGAGTGATCCTCACTCTTGCCTTGTAATTAGAAGAGAGAATCCTATTCCCATCACAATGTAGGTCTCATAATAGTGTTTCTAAACACTTAAGTCATCACTTGAGGTTTTAGAAACATGTTTTCAACTCATGGTAACTCATGTTTTACCACTTTTTCATGTTAGAAGTTTCATCACTCAAAAACACAACCATAAACCTTGAGCCCTAAAGACTAAACCCTAAAACCTAAAAACCTTTTAGAGGTCATTACACGAATTTCCAAACAACTTGAAATGCATACAAATTTAGAGGTCATAAAACGAATTTACAAATATCTCTATCATTATAAATGGAAGCCAAGTAACAATGTCTCCCTGTATCCAAGGATCAAGGACTACACGGGGTCTATGGAAAGATTGGACATTCATGAATCATCAATGTCTAAATAAGAATGTTGTAGCATCTAGAGAAAAATTTTCAAACATTTGAGTAATGCATCTTGGAAAATAAAATTGAACCTCAGAAATCCTCTCAAATCGCTGACTTACACAAGACTTGGACATATCAAGCTTTGTTCTTCAAATGAAACCTTCATTCTCGACAACTTGCAACTGAAAGAATTATTCAAAAAAGTGTAAAAATGATCAAATTTTCTCAGATCCTAATCCATCAGACCCAAAAATACCACTGGACTTGTTATTCTCAATTTATAACACTCTTGGAGCTCTAAATATTTCACAAGCTATAAAAAGGAGATAGTTGTATTGGGTAACATTTCTTTGTACTTGAATTATTCTTGGATATCTGACATTTCCCTCCTTCAAAATATTATCAGATGAAAGGCATCAAATTGTGATGACTCTATTTGAATGTTCTTCCTACAAAGTAGATGAACCCTTTTTAGTTGAATACTCTTTGTCAATACTAAAAGGAATGGGTAGAACACAAAACATTATAGTGAGCGAATGGGTAAGCCTAAACCCTGAGCCTTAAACCCTGAGCCCTAAAACCTAAACCCTAAACCTTAAACCCTAAACCTTGAGCCTTAAACCCTAAACCCTAAACCTTGTGCCCTAAATCATGAACCCTAACCCTTAAACAAATCCATAAACCATAAACCCTAAACCCTAAAACATAAAACTTAAGCCATGAGCCCTAAACCCTAAACCCTAAACCTTGAGCCCTAAACCATAAACCCTAAACCTTAAACCCTCAACCCTAAATTATACACCCTAAACCATAACTCCTATACCCTTAACCCTAAACCCTAAACTCTAAACCCTAAACCCTATTTTTACTAACCATACCCTAAGCCCTAAACCCCGAGTGCTAAACCAAAACGCTAAAACCGAACCTTGAGCCCTAAACCCTAAACCTTAAGCCCTAAATCCTAAACCCTAAACCCTTAACCCTAAACCCTAAACCTTGAGCCCTAAACCATAATCCCTAAACCCAAATCCCTAAAACTAAACCCTCAACCTCAATCCTAAACCCTACACCGTACACCCTAAACAAGACACCCCGAGCCCTAAACCCCGAGCCTTTAACCCCGAGCCTTAAACCCTAAACCCTAAAACCTAAACACCCTAAACCCTAGTCCATGAGCCCTAAACCCTAAACCCTAAACCCTAAACCCTAAACCTTAAGCTCATATTCACATTCATGATTCACTTTGATACATGTTCATATTCACAAGAACATCTTCTTCCTTAAAAGTCCCCTGGTTTTTCTCACTAACTCGGTAAGGATTACGCATACTCCAGAAACTTCACATTTATCATGATATATATGGTCATTGTCACATAAATGTGGGTTAATTTATCTCATCTGATAAGGATTCTTATAAGATAAATCTACCTAGAATTGGGTTATAAAACTTAGGAGTTTTCATGAGTCACACCATTACAGAGAAAAATCTAATACCGTTGTGATTATAAAAAATTCAAGATTTCTAGTTCCTACTTGTTTTCCTCCTAAATCCTTACAGAGCTCCCAAAATCAGTCAAGAAGTCAATGTTCACAATTTGACTGCTCATTCCTTGCACCTGAAAGCTCGTTGTTGAACATACTTTCCTTAATGATAAAAACTTTCCTAAATATTCCTAAACTACTTCCAACACCTTCAAGGATTTCAAATACCACCTTTAGATACTTAATACCTTTTCATAACACTCATAGAGGATGCACACAGGCTCCAAAATGGCCAAAATTGGCCTTTTTAGGCTTGTCAATGAATTAGTCTTTTATTGCACTTCAATGAATGGAATAATGGACCTTTTAAACCTTTTTAAAAATTATAAATGTTCACCCAATGCATTAGGAATACCTTCAAGGACAAGGTGATCATGACATATGAGGTAGGTGGGCCTAGAAGAGGGATTCAAGAAGATTTGGGAGAAAGATTTCACATTGTGGCTTGGTTTTCATGGTTTAAGTTTTGCATTTTTGGGTTATCCTCTTACCCTTCTAGTTTTCAAAATCATCCTTGAATGGAATCAAATGTAGGATTCTCATACACTTCTTTATCATATCCCTCTCATGAGAATAGGTGACTTCTTGATCCTTCACACATGATGGTATTGGATGCCTCACTAGCCTTGACTAGCTCATTTTGATTTGTTTCTCGAAGATATTTGGACACAATGGTAGAGTTAGGATATGATGATCATCAATTCACTCATTGAGCCTCACTTTTCACCTTTGAACATGATGGTCTCTTCTTAATCTCATAATTCACCTCCTTGCCCAAGATGTCACCTAAGTGGAAACATGTTTATGATGTCTACACACCCTCTTTCTCAATTGCTCCTCATGGAGATAGGTTTCCTCCTGATATAAGGATTAATCCTTAAATGAAACTTGGAGGAATTTTCGAGAATGAATTCCATGTTCTTGACCTCCACACTGTATTGAAACATTGTAAATTCCACCTCCATGACTTGTAAGATGTGTGTTCATTACCAAGCATTGATTAAGTGTTTAGAAACACTCTCATAAAATATGCATTGTTTGTGAGCCTAAGATGATTTCCACCATCAAGCATGGTGAGCTTCTCTTATCATGCTCTTGATGACCATTCCCTTCATGATTTGAATCTCGATGAAGCTCTTGATGTTTCAGATCTTTCACAGACCTCATGATGTTTTAGATCCTTCACAGACCTCATGATGACCATTCCCTTGATTATTTGAATCGATAAAAACTTACATATGTGTTTTGATTTATTATGTGTTATAATAAATTGCACGAGTCCATATATTCGAGAAATTGTTGCTACTTTTGGGAGTTGTGAGGTTTATAAAATATAGTTTTGACACATCTAACACTCCTAAAAATTTCAGTAAACAATATAAAAGGCCCCAAAACCTAAACAATGATTGTATTATTTCCCGAAATAGACATCGATCATAGAATTTAAACCCTAAAAGCTTTAGGTTGAATGCTAAAATCCCAGAAAATACCTATGTACTAACTAGATTAGAATATGAAAAACCATCTTCTAAACCATGACAGATGGAGCTATGAGACTAGTTTCATAAGGTGCAAAGTGACCCTAATTTCTTATATTTGCTAAAATAAATTTAAAGTATAAGTTTTTCATTTATTAGTCTTTATAAGTTTTTAAAGTATAATGAAAAACTTATACTTAAACCAGTTATTTTAGTAAATATATCCCTCCCATATCCACATATACCACATAGCAAATAGAAACGCGCTCGCATTATAACGTGAGTGCATTTCATCTTGTTTGGATTTGAAATTACCAAACCATAGGCTTAGATTTTCCTTGGATATCCAAACCAAAGGTTTGGACTATGTAATTCATGATTTACAAAAAAACAACAAAATGTCACTTGTACACCTCGATAAAAATTTATTATAACATAATATTCCAAAAAAAATTATACTACAATGTTAAGCTTGGTTTTGTAATGAACCGTTACACCAAAACCTCGAGGCATTAGTGAAATCTGCACATGAGGATCATAACATCCCACCACGCTTCCGTAGCCTAGACCCTAGGCTAGATTTGCGCCCATATAGTGGGACCACACCCTGCCCTATACGAGCCTTGGGTGAACACTGCAATGTCGGCGAATACACAGTCTTAGGGACTCGAGCCTAGTTGGTTGCTTTGATACCAAATGTAATGAACCGTTACACCAAAACCTCAAGGCATTAGTGAAATCCGCACACGAGGATCATAATAGTTTTACCTTGGTGATGATATGATTCTTTCTAAAATCTTATTAGTTTAAGCCTTTCATCCATAATTTCTTTTAGTAGTACCTTATTTTCTTGTAAAAACATATGCATACGTTTTGGTGCACAATTTATGATTTTTTCATCCAAATTTCAAAAACAAATCCTCTTTTCAAAACTCCATTACACATGTATTAAAAAGAAAGAAAAAAATGATTTTTTTCTCAAAGTTACGAGGGTGTACACACAAATATTTTATTTTTCGAGATGTGTGCACTTTGAAAATTAATAAAAATTATATATTCATCCTAAAATAATGAAAAATTAGTAGGACCTTGTACATGGAATTACCTAACTTTGTACCAAAGGGATTTGAAAAATAATTTATAAAACTAAAAAAATGGGGGGGGGGGATGTACACACAATAGGTTCTTATCTTTTTGACACAAAAAAATAGACATACTTTGTATGCGCACCACATTTGACCCTCTTAATCTCCACCATTTTTCGAAAAAAAAACAAAGTATTTTAGAAACTAGATTATGAGCTCTACAGTACTTATTCTTATCAATTTGTCAAATTTTGAGCATATGCATGCCAAATTATTAGATGAAGTTCAAGTTTTATTGATTTCAAGAAAAATGTGTCCCTTTTTGACCCTCTTTTGGCCCCCCATTTCCATGCACTTACCCATTATTGAATAAATACTTATATTTCTAGGGGTCCCACATATGCGAGAGAAGGTAAATGTGAGTTACCTTTTTAATATTCAAAGTATTAAAATAATGTCTAAAGATGTGAAGAATTCCATAAAATAGAAAAAATGTTAAATACATGAAGAATGTTTGCATATGCAATGAATATGTGAATAACTCATCTTAACATCCAAGGAATATCTAGATATTTAAATAAGTGTTGTCTTTGTTTATGCAATAACTAAATGCAACCCACCCTAACATAAATTAGTTCATCGATTGCTTTGTGCTCACCAATTGTTTCATCTTACCTAAGCACGTGAATGACTAAATATACATTGAATATATGGTTATAAGTATGTAATTGAAATGTATGTGTTCAAAGGAAAAATTTACACATGTTTATTCAATGTACCTTACGTAGTTTCATAGCATGTATGTTGATAGTTTGTAGCTAAACCTAAATGCATTAAAAATTTGCAATCATTTTTCTCTTATCACTCGAATTATGAGACTAGTTTCATAAGGTGCAAAGTGACCCTAATTTCTTATATTTGCTAAAATAAATTTAAAGTATAAGTTTTTCATTTATTAGTCTTTATAAGTTTTAAAGTATAATGAAAAACTTATACTTAAACCATTTATTTTAGTAAATATATCCCTCCCATATCCACATATACCACATAGCAAATAGAAACGCGCTCGCATTATAACGTGAGTGCGTTTCATCTTGTTTGGATTTGAAATTACCAAACCATAGGCTTGGATTTGCCTTGGATATCCAAACCAAAGGTTTGGACTGTGTAATCCATGATTTACAAAAAAACAACAAAATGTCACGTGTACACCCCGATAAAAAATGCGTTATAACATAATATTCCAAAAAAATTATACTACAATGTTAAGCTTGGTTTTGTAATGAACCGTTACACCAAAACCTCGAGGCATTAGTGAAATATGCACATGAGGATCATAACATCCCACCACGCTTCCGTAGCCTAGACCCTAGGCTAGATTTTGCACATATAGTGGGACCACACCGCCCTATACGAGCCTGGGTGAAACTTGCAATGTCGGGCGTAGCTACCCATGCCGGGACTCGAGCCTAGTTGGTTGCTTTGATACCAAATGTAATGAACCGTTACACCAAAACCTCAAGGCATTAGTGAAATCCGCACACGAGGATCATAACAGTTTTTACCTTGGTGATGATATGATTCTTTCTAAAATCTGATTAGTTTAAGGCTTTCATCCATAATTTCTTTTACTAGTGCCTTATTTTCTTGTAAAAACATATGCATACGTTTTGGTGCACAATTTATGATTTTTTCATCCAAATTTCAAAAAACAAATCCTCTTCAAAACTCCATTCTACATGCATTAAAAAGAAAGAAAAAAATGATTTTTTTCTCAAAGTTACGAGGGTGTACACACAAATATTTCATTTTCGAGATGTGTGCACTTTGAAAATTAATAAAAATTATATATTCATCCAAAAATTATGAAAAATTAGTGGGACCTTGTACATGGAATTACCTAACTTTCTACCAAAGGGATTTGAAAAATAATTTATAAAACTAAAAAAATGGGGGGGGGGGATGCACACACAATAGGTTCTTATCTTTTTGACAAAAAAATAGACATACTTTGTGTGCGCACCACATTTGACCCTCTTAATCTCCACCATTTTTGAAAAAAAAAAACAAAGTAGTTTAGAAACTAGATTATGAGCTCTACGGACTTATTCTTATCACTTTGTCAAATTTTGAGCATATGCATGCCAAATTATTAGATGAAGTTCAAGTTTTATTGATTTCAGGAAAAATGTGTCCCTTTTTGACCCCCTTTTGGCCCCCATTTCCATGCACTTACCCATTATTGAATAAATACTTATATTTCTAGGGGTCCCACATATGCAGAAGGTAAATGACAGTTACCTTTTTAATATTCAAAGTATTAAAATAATGTCTAAAGATGTGAAGAATTCCATAAAATAGAAAAAATGTTAAATACATGAAGAATGTTTGCATATGCAATGAATATGTGAATAACTCATCTTAACATCCAAGGAATATCTAGATATTTAAATAAGTGTTGTCTTTGTTTATGTAATAACTAAATGCAACCCACCCTAACATAAATTAGTTCATCGATTGCTTTGTGCTCACCAATTGTTGCATCTTACCTAAGCACGTGAATGACTAAATATACATTGAATATATGGTTATAAGTATGTAATTGAAATGTATGTGTTCAAAGGAAAAATTTACACATGTTTATTCAATGTACACTTCGTAGTTTTAGTGTATGTTGATAGTTTGTAGCTAAACCTAAATGCATTAAAAATTTGCAATCATTTTCTCTTATCACTCGAATTCCTCTTTCGTCATTTCTAACTTTGCACCACTACTCCATTCAAATCTGCCATCAAATGTTATTATTAATTCATAGAACTTGTCAAGCCCTTCTAGCCTACAATGGAATCATTGGGAACACCACCACCATGTGAAATTTTAATGAGTTTATTTGTAGACTATGACCCTTATCAGCCACATGTTTACAATATTGTACAATTTCATACTCTTCTTGATACGTTAAAAGGGTTGGGGACCTTTGTGTTTCATAGTTTGGATACCATTCAGCCAATTTGATAATGAACCCGTTAAGACACCCTACTTTTCTGCATCATCCCTAATGGAATACCCATTCTCTTCAACATCTCTTGTTTCTCTAGTGATTTATTTATTCGTCCACTCGGTTCTAAAAAAAAAAATTCGATGTTGTTGTGCGCTTCCCACTAACATTATCAATTACCTCCATTTGTGGTGTTGGTTTTAGCTCTGTTTTGTGATTCATACTAGTTTGAAATTATTGTTTTTGGTTGGCTTCATCTAACTCTTCCTTCAAGTCGGGTATATAGTCAAGTTTGAAACCACTTTTAAGGGTCCATTCGTGACTTCCTCCTTCCCACTCTCCTCTTGAATACCATGTTGGCCTACAATTATTTCAGACTAAGTAAAATGAATAACCCTATGTAGAAATGTGTATAAATGTATAAATTAACATTAGTTAGCATAATTCATGGCAATCATAAGATTAATAATAACATGCACTTAAACAACTTAATATAGAATGAATATATGTTTGTAATCTTGATATTACATTAGAATGCACTCAATTCATGAAACATGTAGAGATAAGATCCAAAACTCTATGGAAATGGGCAATCCAGATTGTCAATACTAAAAATTAGAGCATAATCCTTGATACTAAATGATTGACCTATTTAACCCGAGGAGGATCTATTTCCATTTTGACCTAAAACATATTGTTTTGAGATGTTTTCTTCTCTAGGGATAATATTGATAAGGATTTATGTTTAAATACAGGGGTTAATCTCACTTCATGACCCACTTGACTAGTCAAAGTAGAGTGCGAGATAGGTCAGGAATCCGCCATGATTCCTTTCATTGCAAATGGTTTTCATAGGTATTCAGCCTCGTTGTAGGGTGGAGAGGGTCAGGAATGTTCATCTTATTGTCCCTATTGAAAACTACCAAATGCAAACACAAGCAATTAATGGCAACATTGAATTCAAAATTGGTGTGCAGTACAGAATGACGATGGAGGAAAATGAACTGGTAAGGGTGATGTGAAGTGAATGGGCGAATTTTGTTTGGATTGGAGGGAATTTTATCCATGTGTAATGTGGTTGCTTGAAAATTTTAATGTGAGAATATTCATTTTCCCAGTTCACTATCAAATTTTGACCTTTTTAAGGGGTAGTTTTTGGGGTATTCATTTTTCGCATCGCCACAAACTCATGCTACATTCACATATTAAATATTCACTAAAATTACTGAATATAAATTGAATATAAAGTTAGAAGGTTATCGGTAAATATGTTGAATTGATAGAGTTTGTGGCAATTTGAACATTGAATACGCATATGCATGAAAATTATTGAATATACACATGTAATTTTGTCATTTAATGTATTGTTTGAATTTACAAAATTATTGTCATATATTTAATATATATTCATTAATTCTCATATATATAATGATAGTAAATATAATACAAACGTGCAATCTAGGTATTACTTGCATATGTACTAATTGCTTGAAAAATATAGATATTTGTTTAAAAAGACTCTAAAATCAAAGTTCACCGAACGTTCGACTTAGCGATTTGAAACATACAACAATATATTGAAAGGTTTATATTCAATGCACATGTATATTGAACATGGATAGAAAGAACTCAATGTGGATTGGAAATACTAGAGCTTGTGGCAATTTGAATGTTAAATAATAATATGCATAGAAATAACACAATGTTGACAAAATATACGTTTGCAATCTTGGTATTGCTTGCAAATGTGCTCATACACACACACAGGGGGTTCACTTAGTAATAGTATTGTATAGCATGTTCGTTCGAAGGGTATTAAGATATACCTTTAATGTTAGTTTTTACCTCCAATAATTCAATTGATAATACCCCCTCTTGTTATATTATTAGAATGAAAATACCCCTATTTTTCCATGTACCTTACTTACCCATTTTTCCATTACAATTTTATTTACCCCTTTTATTTCTACCCTAATATATCAAATAGAAAATATTTTTATTTCTACCCTAATATATCAAATAGAAAATATATCATGTTTTCCACTCAATTATTATTTTCTTAATATGTTTTTGCTCTAGAAAGATATTTCAAAGCCATTCAAGACATATTATCAATTACGTTAATGTTAAACTTTAATCATTTATCAATAGTTATTCAAATAATTAAGATGGTGAAATAATATCATTTACGTTGAAAAGCATACTCAATCCTAGTTTTCTATAATATTATTATTTCTTGGTTAAGAATCTCCTAATTGATATTTCCTTATTCAAAAGATATTATAATTTAACTTCATGAAAACACTCCTTTTGTAATTTTAAGGTATTTATTTTTAAAAACTAGGGGTCAAATATTTTAGTTTAATATTAAAATCAACCCCACCTCTCCTTTGGCCCACCTCTCTAACCTACCCCTAATACCTAATTCAAAATATTAGTAAATTAAATCCTTTCACCCCCTAATGTCTACCAATATATTAACTTGGATTTTATCAATTTTAATTACCTCAATATGAATAAATGTGCTAGGATATTGCCTAAATAATGAACCCCCATGTATACACATGAATGTAAGTATATTCATTATGTTTACAGTCATTTCATTGTATAGGGAATAGGCATTTTGTTTTATATTCCTTTATGGTGGGGTGTATTTAGTTGATATATAAAGTGTATATTAAGTTATTTCAAGTACATTTGCAAAGTTTGAAATTTGAACATGCGCATATTCAATGTATATTCGGGAATTCACGTGTTTATGGTACATATAACAATTGGTGAGCATGGATCAGTTGTTGAACTAATTTATGTTAGCTTGGGATGTATTTAGCTTATGTATTCCACTGTATTGAGGGTATATTCATATTTTAACAACCTAAAGAAATTAAAACACTTTTGTATATTCTTGTGTACTTCAATTGTTTTATTGACTGAAACTCAATGTATTCTCACATATTCAATGTATATCTAGATGTTATTCGAGTAGTACATGTTTTTCGGTTGATACAAGAATTGAAATAAAAATATATCTGAAAATGCAAGTTTATATTCAATAATAACATGGTATATTCAATAACAAGATTGTACTTTAAATTGTAAGATGCATGTGTGAAAAAAACCTATTTTTTAAAAATTTACTACACTATATTAGTAAAGTTTGTGGAAAATGGAGGATTTAAAATGTACTTAAGTAAGTAAATATATGTTGAAAAACATTGGTTCAACGTGCATGATTAAAGGAATATGAGTTGATGATGCATGGTTGAAAAAACATTATTTCAAAATAAAACATGTTTGTTACTTGTTATGATAACTAAACTCTAAAGTATACTACGTAATATAATTGTTTGTTCAATAATAACACTTGCATTTTCATACCATGCATTGAAACAACTCAATATTTGAACCGAATATAATCACATGCACCTTTGAAACAACTCAATATATATTAAATATAAGTGTAGACACAAAATCACGCACTTTGGGTATTATTTAGTCCCGATCTCATACTACTATTCATATGGTTTTTAAGTGAAAAAAGTACTAATCAACCCATTTCCTTTGGCCATTTCCTTTGCTTTCTGTCATCACTTCCAACCTCCTACATGTACTTTCCCAGTCATTTTTGCATTTTGTGTTGCTCATATCCTTGATCGGGGCACCTTAGGCACCCTGGTCCCATCCTGGGCACCCCGATCCTCTTTACACATTACTCTTATCTTTTGGGCACTTTCTTGTCGTTTGAGCTTTCCATATTTTTAATGGTTGTTCTTTTCGGGGTTAATTACGAAATTAGAACAAGAGAACCATATAAATATAAAGTTATGAGACTATAATGAGGGACCAAACACTAAGCACTTACTACCACCGCCTAAGGTTGCATCCATCCAAGGCATTTAGAGCTATGTTTGCATCCATCACAAGGGAAATGGTTGGTTCATCTGCATCACACTTCATAGGAGGGGATTTTATTGTATTCCATACACCATCTATTTACATTTTCTACATCTAGTTATTGCTCGCTACTTCACAAAGTGTGACAGGCACAAGAGCACATAGAGCATGATTTTCACACACACACACCTAGAACTACATTTGGATCTAAAATTTATTGTAACACTCGGTTAGTAAGTCCACCATTGTGGCCGCTGAGGGAAGTTTGACCCCTTATATGAATATTTATTTTTTAGGGTTTTGATGTTTGGATTGGGTTTTTACTGGTACCTTCTTCATCTACGATTTACGGTGAAATCTAAATTGATCAAGTGACATGAATCGAAAGTATATGTTCACTCATTGACACCTCAAAGGAGGTTACTTAGTCATTTCGCAAACCAGGGAACCCCACCACCCCCATCCTTTTCTCCAGGCACCCCAGTCTACTCGGATAACTTGGGTCTACATTTTTATAAGCCTCGATGCGGTAGTTTCCTCCTTTTATTTATCAAGTCTTCTTTGTGATATAGTCTCCTCTCATCACGTGAATCGGTTAAGGCCTCTATAACCCTTCTTTGCACATCTAGGGTTTTATATTTTATTTACTTAGTTACTTGGGTAATTTTAGTATTGCATTTATTTATTTAATGCTTCTATAGCATCAAATTAGGCTAAATATATTCTATTTTAGTTTAATCATTTTGGTGAACTCGAACTCGATCTTCATGCTTAGGATCCTCATTTTCCCTCTATCATGGTCAAATTTCTTTGTCTAATTTACTTAAGATGCATCCTAATTGCCAAGTTGTTCGTAAAAATCCCTAGACACCATGTATCTTCCTAAAGATACCCCACCACATGAAATAAGCCCTATTTTCAATCATCTATTTGATGACCCTAGTCCTCGTGATCCTTTATCTAATCAATCCATGTTGGACTCAATTCAAGCTTTACATTTTTTGTTTAAAGAAAATTTTATGGCTATGTAATCCACTATTACATCTATCAAATCCGAAATCCAACATCTTAAGGATGCTTCTGAAGCTCATGTTTGTTTTCCTTCTACATCTCATCTTCATTCTATATCTACTACATGTGCTCATATTAGTGAACCTCAAGTCATACCATTACAGATCCTCTCACCCTTGATCACAATACTAAGTAACATGAAATTCTTACTGATCTCCTTAATCATCAATTGATCACTTTGTCATCTACTTATTTTTATCCTCCTTATCGGCTTGTAAAATATCAAGGTCGACCATATTTGCAATCATCATCGAATCAATGGAAATAATTAAAATTATGGCTATGTTTTACGACAAAGAATCACGCATCTTGAGCGTCGGATATTTATCTCATTCACTCCACAACACTTTGTTGAATGCCCATCTACAAATGCTACATCTCAGTGGGTTCCTAAATCTAATTCGTCTATGTCTAATGAGCATCATGGAATCACTTCTAGTGTTCCTTATTTCGTCACTCAAGCGCCACCTATGGAATCTAATCAATTCAAAAAAACCACTCGTTACACAAGACAAACATACTCTAGCTAACATCTTTCGAATCTCATAATTTAAGGACCCTATCCAATCCTCACTTCAACATTCCTTTACGTTTTTCAAAGAAACTACTCCTTATATTGATCCACTTTCCATATTTTGACTAAATATCCATCACTTACATACTTGGGGTTATGACGCTTATCATCCCCCTCTCTTTTCTAAACAGAAAACATGCATATTACATCTTCATCACTTAATAATCCAACATCCACTCATCACACTCATAATACAATTGAGCATTACCCATGACATACTTGTGTGCTTTAGTTCACACATGACTGTTGAGGGATTCTTACACACATGAACCACACACAATGCATAATAGAAACTACACAATGCTCTACATTAAACATTGTGTGTTCACACACCACATTACATTGTATCATCACTACATCTACTTATACTCACCGCACTCATTACCCGATGACACACTCTTATGCTTTGGTTCACACTTGACTTTTAAGGGCATACTACACATGAACCCCACACACTACACATTAGGTATAACACATTGCTTCTCTTCACACGTCTCACGTTATATGTCTTATGTATTACACCCTACATTCTACATTTAGTCTACATCATTTCGACCATTGTGCATCTACACATCATCCATACTCTACACACCATACTAGTATTCATCACACATGTCTCACACTCCTATTGTCTATGTGTATAGAATTACATATTACTCATCCTACATACTACATAGCATGCACTTCACATTATTAGGATATCTACACATCTTGCATTGCATTCTACACATCACATATTTACACATTTTTCTCATCACATGGTCATCTCTTATCATCATACTACATCTTATTCTATGTGTTATACTCACTACCCTATGACGCACTCTAGTTCCTTGGTCCATACTCAACTTCCAAGGTTTTATAAATCAAATCGACCTCATCATACTCACATGTTCATTATTCAACCTTCTATCATGCGACAATCCTAGGTTAGTGATATACACTTTAGGCTACATCATCACTTCTTTGATAACCTTGTTGTGATACATGCTTCGGCTATATGTTCACACACATATCATCTATAGGTCACATATAATCAAAAACATACACACTCACCATAGCATGTTATACACAACACACAATTCGACCATTTCCGATGATGCACTCTTGTTTACGGTTCATTCTTAACTACTTTGAGGGGGAAAAACAAATTAACCTCATTGCATACATATCCATTCACTCGGGGGACACGTCTCTTATCATCCATCTTGAATTCCATTCCACCCATCCACAACATGTTGCATACCTTGGTTGCATTTAATCTTTCTTGCATTTACTTGTACATGTTCGCTTCATTACACATGCTAGATAAGTCTCGTATATGTCATTATTTATACCATAAACACGTATGCGAGTTCACGTCCTTTTCTATTTGTGATCACAAATGTATGTCTCTTACATACGCAGAATTATATTCGTACACTACAAGTAATATTGTTTCATTTTGTTTCATAGCTCATTACTTTATTTGGTTATACATTCTTTTGACATATGGGTTATCTTTCTAACATGCTAATGGGTGCTTCATGTGTAGAATTTGTTTGCAGGATTACTTGCTTCCATGGCTATCTATTATTTGTACTTGTTTGTCTCTATTTTCTATTATTTTCAAACATTTCCCTTTGTTGGGTGTGTACACTTTTTTTTTTGTATGCGGCTACTTTATGGCCTTGAGTTTCTTGCAACATTGTGAGTAGTGTCCCATGTTTGCAACCCACTTTTAGCGGTATATGATTATCTTATTGGGTGTTTACATTATCATTTTGTTGGAAGCACAATGGATTGAGAGGGGGGTGAATCATTCCTACAAATTACTTTTCAATTCTTTTTCAATCACATACATTCATTTATTCATTCAACTATTGACCAGACATAACCATATGTGTGCATTACACAAGTAACATCAATCACAAGAGTATGAAACAAAGTACACAACGCAAGAACACCATATGTAAGTGGGAAATCCTCATGGGGAAGAAAAACCACTAAAAAAATGCCTATATTACACAAAGAAAATAATTTTAGTGAAGTTCCAACTTCACAAGGAGCACCAACCCTATAAGGAGCACCAACCCTAATTTAGTAGAGCATTAACCCTACAAGGAGCACCAAACCCTAATTTAGTGAAACACCCACTCCATAAGGAGGCTGACCCCTAAAGATTACCAATCACCAACTCAGCCACATGAAAATATCTCGATCTCTAATTTTTCTAATGCCAAAAGCGATGGAGATCACAAATTCAGCTCACAAACCTTAGGTCTTCAACACCTCATAATCTTGTTCTTTCTTCACTTCTCAAAGCTCTAATCACATGCACACATGCTCTATAATGTTATTAAACATGTCATACTCTTCCTCAAACTTCAAATCATGTTTTCATACTGTAAAATATCTTTATTCGGGTCACATACCTTCCCTCCAAGAGCACTAGTTCAAAAATTAATCAAACAAGCACTTAAATATGCTTTTCTTCCTTCCAAACTAAAATCATAGCCAAAAACTATATATTTTCGACCAAAAAAACTATATAAAATTCATAAATTTTAATTAAAATAGTCATATATTACCCATGTAGGTCATCCTAGCCAAAACCCTCAATATATGTGCCAAAAATGGCTCAAAAGCCCATATGCACATTCTTAAAAATGCCCTTACATCAAATCCATACTTATTCATGACCCAAAATCTTTACATATGATTAAAATAACATAATAAAATCATACATGGTTGCAATTAATATCAACAAATCAAATTATTTCATTTACTGGGCCCAATTCCCTTTACAAACTTCAAAACAGTTGTTTCCTGCACCCTTCAACACCCTGGAAATTTTATCTGATCACCAAATAACTTATACTAAACCAAATCATACCATTTGAACACTCAAATTAAATTTTATAACCTTTATAACAATTATAATAAAGTTATAAGTCATTAAACATCCTTCACCAAATCAACCTACCAAAAACATTGTTTCCAACGATTAGCTCATAAAATAAATTATACATGCATTAAATATCTCCAAATTGATTAATTGGATTTAAAAATAATCCCTATTCAATTTTCAGGTTATACTGAAGCATCATAGAATCCATGTCATTCTTCAAACAACATCAAATTTCCACAAAAACAAATCTGTCCTAAACTACCAAAAACGTTATTTCTGAAATAATACCATGGAAACCATATCAAATCACCTTATAATTAGGAAATACATATATCAATATAAATATATCTGAATCTACTTTCCATCACAACTTGAAACACCTCAAAATTCCACATGTAGCTAAAGTTATGGCCCAAACACTAGACCCTGCTATTTGAGACCCCAAAACTACCCTTTGACTAGTCAACTTGTTTGGACCTCAAAACATCATGAAACTGCATGAAAATTTCCTTAAAACTCCATGGAAATTAATAAAAACTCCCACTCATCATGCACCATCAATTTTGTATGCTTCTCCTTTGGACCATCTTTTCCTAAAACCTTCTTCTTGAAATCTGTTATTTTTAGGTGGGGCCCACATATCACCATGACCTCAACCATACATTTTTGGATATATTTTGGAGTACTATACAACATAAAATCCTCACTTATGATTAACCAATCAAAAATAGGTCACAAAACTTCACTTTCTGTAAATTGCTCCTAGCTAGGTTTAACTAGGGTTTTAGACCTCTTTACCTTCTTAACATTTGTTCATAAAAATGTGACAATAAATTGACCTCATTATTTTTTTGAAACCTTATAAACTCACCTTATAAGCATCCTTGAAATCTATAAGGTTCCATGCAAATCACACTATTCACAACGAGCATCAGAAGTTCAAATTCAAGCTTGATTTTCACATGTTCTTGACCTTGTCTTACAAAATCAGTCATATCTAGAAAAATACACATCATGGGGACATGAAAGTTTTTCAGAGAATCATCACTCATCCCTCTAACATATAAAATCATCATAATGACAATTCCATGGCTCAATATCTCCAGTCATTAAGACTTACCTATGCTTGCATGTTAGATCCTCATAGTAACAACTAGTGCCAACTGAAATAATACAATAACTCAACATGAAACATCTAAAAATGATCCATAAATACCTCATATGCCATGATACACCTGATTTCATGCATCCGTGATCTCAAATGGATCTAATACACTCTATCACACCTCCAAGCAAACATACTTGCTCCTAATGAACACCTGTAACATGAAGAATCACATGTACCTACACTATTCCACTATTGTCAGTGCTCAAAACCCTCAAATCATGCTATAAAACATTCCAACATGCTTCCCAAGCATCTAGGAAGCTCAAACTACCAAGATATACCTCCTATGCACCTGTATAGGCTTGCAGAAAGCAAGCACACATCACCGAATCCAAGCTCAGAAGAACTAATAAACATTTCAACTAGTATGTTAGAACCAAAAAAACATCATGACATCATCCTACAACATTCACTTTGTCATTAATATGGTTTTACATCAATGACAACACCTATTAGGACACCATGCTAACACATTTTTCTTACTAGCTTCTACATTTCTTGTGTAGCTTACCCTTGTCGTCTACATGCATGCTTGTTCGTACTAACACTTGTTTCTAGCCATTTGTTTACATGCACCTTGGTTTCTACCAATCAAATTCTATTCCCCTGGAGGCACAATTTACATGGTTGGTCCTCTTTTGGGGCCACATCCTCCTATCGTGACATTGTATGCGCCCCAAAGAGAGGGGCATCATTTGGGTTTACACACTACACAATGCTCTACAGTGCAGATTCGAGCTTTTCAGTTTTTCCATCCATGACACAATGGGTTATACAATGAGTGGGTTCAAACCAGTCTATAGAACTCCAAATCACAACGGATTTTGTAGGACATGTTTTGCTTAGCATTCTAGGGATCGATTCTGGGTTAAAGGATACAGAGACTTTCCTCCTTACACTACTTTGGCCAACAACATCACATCACCCAAAAAAATAGAGACAAGTACATATATCTCTTCATATTCTTAAGGAAGTAGTTACAAGTTAGAGAATAACACAACTTTCTCCCTACACTTCTTCAGCCACAATGGCGTGAGATTACCCAAAAACTTGCACTTCACCGACGGTTACAAGATATCCTTTCTACACCCTTTTTCTCATCACGGATCAGGTGCACATGTTCCTTTTGAATTTTTTTCATACTTCCATCACAACCTTTTTACTATATACATGCGGTTTTTACATATACACATGTGTATTTGACTACTTGATCGTCTTCTCCTTTACAGTTCCGTTTGTATGGGAAGCAAGCAGTCAACAAAAAACAATAACAACAACATCATTCAGCAGTCCATACCTCATACTAACATACAGGTACCTCACACACATCGACATCTACACACGCGCTTCCGCCCTAAGTTCACTCTCATCAATTTTTACACTTTTACATCTTTAGTCTCCATGATCCATATTTTTGTGTCACTCCACGCTTTATCTAGTCCATCGAATGCTTTCTACATCACTCTCTGGGGACATCAGTGCACGCATCTCTATCTACTTTATGTTACCAAGTGTTTCGCTCACCAATATAAAGTGGGGGCAAATGTAGACACAAAATCACGCACTTTGGGAATTATTTAGTCTCGAGTCTCATACTAATATTCATATGGTTTTGAGTGAAGAAAGTACTAATTAACCCATGTCCTTTGGCCATTTTCCTTTTCTTCCTGTCATCACTTCCGACCTCCCGCATGTACTTTCCAAGTCAGTTTTATCATTATATGTTGCCCCTATCCCTCGATTTGGGGTTCCCATCCCTGTGATTGGGGTGCCGGTGACACCATGGTCCCATCCGGGAACCCCGATACTTTTACATGTTGCTCTTATATTTTGGGCACTTTCTAGCCGTTTGAGCTTTCCATATTTTTAGTGGTTGTCCTTTTCGGGGTTAATTATGAAATTAGAACAAGAGAACCATATAAATATAAAGTTATGAGACCATAATGAGGGACCAAGCACTAAGAAATTACTACCACCACCTAAGGTTACATCCATATAAGGCATCTAGAGCTATATTTGCATCAATCACAAGGGACAAGGTTGATTCATTTGCATCACACTTCGTAGGAGGTGATTTTATTCTATTTCATCCACCATTTATTTACATTTCTACATCTAGTTATTGTTCACTACTTCACAAATTGCGACTGACATAAGAGCACCTAGGGCACAATTTTCACACACACACCTATAACTACATTTGGGTATGAAATGTAGTGCAATGCTTAGTTAGTAAGTCCACCACTTGTGGCCGCACGAGGACAATCTGACCCCTTCATATGCATATTTATTTTTAGGGGTTTGATTCTTTGCTTGGATTTTTGTAGGTAACTTATTCATCTCTAATTTAAGCAACATCCAGCGTAGGTTCATCAACATCAACACGGCAAGAAGCGAAGGTAGACAATCACTCAACGACACCTCAGAGGAGGTTCCCTGGTCGTTTCTAAAAAGCAGGGCACCCAAATCTTAGACCAAGGTGCCACAGGTGCCCCCATCCCTCTCCAGTGCCCCAATATGCTCGGACAACTCGGGTCTACACTTTTATGAGGCTCGGTATAGTAATTTCTCCTTCGTTTATCCATTCTTCACTGCGATACAATCTCGTCTCATCTACGAATCAACTAAGGCAGCTCTAACCCTTCTTTTCACATCTAGGATTTCATATTTCATTTGCTTAGTTGCTTGGGTAATTTCAGTATTGCATTTATTTATTATTTCTATAGCATCATATTAAGCTAAATATATTCCATTTTAGTTTAATTGACAAGCACATGCTTGAACCAACTCTAATATCTTCAATGTATATTCAAGAATTTCATTCCACATTAAAAGTTTTAATGCATAATAGAAAATGAAAAAGGTGTAGTTGTATAATCAATTTATGTTCAATAATTATAGTGTATATTTGGTCGGTCAATATAAACTTAACCGTGGATATTCAACTATTAACCACATAAACACATACAACACTTATTTATATTCGGATATTCATCACATGCTAAGGTAAGTGATTCACATATTCATTTCATATATAGACATTATTCACATATTTAACATTATATCTATTTTCTAACATTCTTCACATATTCAAACATTCTTTAAATACCTATAACATTAAAAAGGTAACTATCATTCACCTTCTATATATGTGGACTCCTATGCAGATCTGAATTTGATATTTTTCTACTTTGTTGTGTGTCACTTATGTTCTCTATCAATTTTTGAAACAAGTGGATTACGAACCTTATTCATCCAATAATACTACATCTCGGTTGAATTTGAATTCTAATATTTTGGAGGGATTATTCAAATTTTTGAGGGATATTTATTACTTTGCATTAATTCTACATTTTTGGAAAAATGGTGAGTCTAATAAAAATATGTTACATGTGTTTCATGTAATGAGATGAAGGTGGCAAAAGAAAGGGAATTTATGACCAAAAAGCTAGAGATCTTTGTTTTTTAATTAAAATCGATTTTAATTTCACCTAGATAACTTGAGAGGATGTGCATTTTTGTGCATAAATGTGGACTTATGGTAATTGAGTAGATGTGAAATATTATAAATGTGAACAATATTGTCCCCATACATGAATTGGTGCACTTGTGATTATGTACACTTGTGTACTCGTGATATTGATGTTGACATTTTAATGTTGTAAGATAACTCTTAAATTAAAGCCTTAAATAAAATTAAATAGGTTCATGTTCCCAATGTGTCACATCAGCCATGTTTTGAATGAAAGAATGTATTAATTGTTCATTTTTTAAGATATCAAATTTATGCAAATATGGACACTTATTAGGTCCCCTCAATTATACATTAATGCAAGAATATTTATCTAATTAATGGACCCCACCCTCACAAAAAGGTGTTCATCTATTGGTGCATGTTCACCAACTGGTGCATTTCCCTATTAAGTGATAAACGAACTCTCATAAATTGACAAAACTCATTAAAAGGTACAAGCTTTGGACTTTTCACTTCTCTCCTAGCTTACGCATGTGCAAATTGAATGGCGGGTTTTGAAGTTTTCTTTTAGTGAAGTCACACAACTATTTAATTATATTTAAACATGTAAGTTTTTGATAAAATCATTTCCCCTTCAACATTAATATTATTAGTTAGTTTTTGTGTTCACTTTAGGATTTTGATATTTTAACTAGAGAAGTTATAAAATCTAGGAAAGAATACTACAAGTCAGCTACCAATGACAAAGAAATCTCGAGCATGTGATGAAAAAGGTAAAGCCCTAGTTCTTTATTGTTATAGCACAACACATGGGTTATTATTGTAATTGGAATGTGGAAATTTGTAATTGGCGCACTACCGTAAAGGGTTAGTTTTCATGGTCACTTATGCATGTAAAAAAAAAAGTAGAGCACAATAATTTTTCAATATTACCTTTAAAATGCAAAGCATTATTATACTAAAATATATAAAACACTATTTAATATTCATTTATTTATTTTTAATATATATATTTATATAGTTTACATAAATCTATATAAAAATGAAGGTCATACTTAGCACCAATACAAATCCACTAAAGACAAAACCTTGACGTTTCATTGCCCCATTGCATGTCAAACACAACCACTAAGGCTCCCATTCGGGAATGTCTATCAACATAGTTAATGTTTAAGGCATTGAAAAATGAGGATAATTAACTACATTGATAGTTAATGTTTAAGAAATTTGTTCACGAGAATTTACATGGCCACTAGTCACCAAATCTAGTCGTCAATGCCCAGTGCCCCTGCCCTCCTATGGATGCCCCTATCTTGTACTTGTTCCTAAGTTCAAGAATTTCTAGTGGGAATTAACGATGTTGTCTAAAGTCTATTTCAATAGTTCACCCTGCCTGCATCAATTTTAGTCTTCTCGAAATCAACTAAGTATTCCTATCTTCCCCTCTTACTTAAGGTTTTACATCATACATGTTTGTTTGATTGTGTCTTTCTTGTACGTTAGAATTTTTACATAATTCTTTACACTAGTTACTCGCAATTATATTTAATTCTATTTATATTAAATAAATGTCGAACATTAATATATCTCCCACATTTAACTTTTTTATCTTTTTCATCTAATGTTTCTAACATGTGGATGTTGTTTCATATATGGTGTGACATGGATATCTCATGAACCACATCATTATTAACTTTATTAAATAATGTTGATGGTGTGTTGTGCAAGTTCAAGCCTGATAGTTACCCCCTTAGGCATGGGTGATCGTGGTCCCTTGATATACTACAAAGAGTTCGAATTCAAAATTGGGTTCAATATTTCGATACTATGTTTCCTCCTGAACTAGGCATGTGCATTGTGCGAATAACTATATTTTCCAATGGGAATTTAGGAAAGCTCAATAGCAACATCTGATGGATCTATTTAAGGTCATCCAACTATCTTTTGAGATCGTATCTCCACATCATGATGCTCATTTAAATGATTTCATTTGACCCTTTTATACCTACACAACCATTCTTTCGGTTGGACCAAAATGGGAGTTTATAGTAGGCTATTGGAAACCATAAAAGATTAATGGAAGGTGGATTTTGTAACTAGAATTTTTAGCGGTGGGGATGGAAAGACCCCAAGTTCCAATCTATTGTTATATAACCAACTACTCACCTTTGTAAAATAATAAAATCACTAAGATACTTTCTTATTGAAACTTTCTCGACCAAGTACATGTCATTATCTTCCACCAATATTAGTGGTCATTATTAAGGCTATCTAATAAATTATTTTAGAGAGCTTATCTTTTAGGATAGGAGGTCCTATAGAAGGGTACCATTTTCCTCCTTCCACCTTGGAGTTCATTTTTTTAATCATTCTTAACTAGTTCTCCTCCTCAAAACCATTAAAGTGAATTCCTCATTTCTCCCCTACGTCTCGCTTGGCTTCGTGTTATCATCACGGGATCACTCTACCTCGATTTATATTAGATTGTATTTGGTTTCTAGATCAATAGGAATCTATATTTGCATTAAGGGTCCTCCGATCTTGAAATCATATTGCATCATGAATTTTATTTCTAGATCAATAAAAAAGATGTAGAATTTGGAGTCAGAATGACCCTGACGATCACCTAAAGAGTGAACTTATTTCCAAGCATTGCACTACATCTCATGCCCCATGTAGTTCTTAGTGGGTGTGTGTATAGTTATGCCCTAGCATGCCCTTGTGTAAGTTACACTAGATAACGAGTTGGATCTAGAATGCTCCACATGAAAATGTGTGGGATGGAATAGAATAGATTTCCCCTCCTATGTTGTGTATGCAGAGTTGATGTATCCTTTGTCCCTTGAGTGAGTTTTATAGATGGATGTCTTTGATTCTTTTTTCCTTTTGGATGCAAGCCTAGGTGATAGTAAGTAATTCTAGTTCTTAGTACTTGATTTTTGGCAAGTAACTAAGTATATATATGATTCCCTTGTTTGAATTTTGTAATTGACAACTGGAAGACTCGACCCATAAGTGAAAAAGATGCCCAAAAGATAAAAGAGACCCAAAAAGAGTGAGTAAAGGTAAGAAAGGGTCAAGAGCACTCAATATGGACATGTAAACGCTTGAGCATTGGTGTCCTAACTAGGCACCAAGTGTCTGCATGCAATACAAGATAAATCAGTCAAGTTTTTTCATGGTGGAGGATGTGTTAGACCAAAGAGACAATAAGAGATAAAGAAAAGATGCCAAAGATAGTTGTCAACCACTATTTTTCTTACTTAGGAATCATGTATACATTAGTATGTTTTATGGCCTATAAATGTACCCAAGTGCATGATTTTGTGTCTACATTTACCCCCACTTTACGTTGTTGAGTGAATATTCGATAACATAAAGTAAATAAAAGATGTGTACCTTATGATACTATAGAGAAGAGTGTATGTGATAGTGTGCCGAGTGGACAAGATAAGCATGAAGTGATTGTAAAGTGAAGCGTGGAGACTAGGAAAGAGAGGTGGACCTTAGGGGTGAAGCATATGGGTTGTAGCACGTTGTTGTAGCTTGTGTGAGCTGATTTTTGTTGCATATAAGGACGAACCTGCAAAAGAAGAGAAAGAAAGTAGTCAAATTTATGTATATGATAGATCGAGAAACATGTGTATAAGTATGTAAAGAGTGTAAAAGTGTGTAAAAAGGAAAGTGTGCACCTAATGTATAAGAGAGTAAAAGATAGAAAGTTGTATTGTTGCTTGGAGATTGTTGATTTGAATGTTGATGGTGAGGTTTTTGGGTGATATCACGCCAAGAAAAAGTGTTTTGGGTGATCTCACCCTAAGAGCTATTATTTTAGGCGATCTCACACCAAGCACGAGTTTTTTTGGAAAATTCACACAAAGAGAAAAGAGTGTTGGAGAGAGAGGTCTAGTTTTAATCTCCTTCCATGACTCTGCCCAATAAGCACAACTGGAGATGGTGCATCTCGATTTGTTCCATTTTTCCCTAATTGTTACGATTTGTTGTGATTGTTATTATATTGCACCGATTGTAGGAGATAAAATGCATTCTATGACTAGAGGAAAGTGTTTGTTCTTGTATAACTTGTCTAAATACTGCATTAAACTATGTTGTATTGAGAAAATGATTATTTCTTTCTTTAGGAAATTAGTGCCGAAGGGAGGACACAAGTGCCTGCACGCTACTTTCTAGGTCTCGGTGCTAGTGAATACTCGTGTTTTAGATCCAAGTCATATTCTAGGCCATTTTTGTTGTGTTGTTGTGTTGATTCTATATTGTATTGATATGTGTTGTAGATATGAGCTATTGTAGGGATGATTTGTTCACCCAATAGATGCCCCCTCATTTGGGGTACATGCGACGATAGTAGGAAAATTCGGCCTAAAGGAGAGGAATGGAGACTAATATGCATATCTAATAAGGGATACATGCATGGGGTAAGGGATGTGTATGGTAGAAACCAAGGCACATGCAAACAATATGGGTTAGTAAAAAGTGTCAAGATATCAAAGCTAGCATGCAAGAGAAGACAATGTAACAAGTAAGTAGTACAATAATATGGACCACAAAAATCAAGTTACATACATGGGACATCACTCACAATATCACAAGACAATCAGGTCCAAAGTGGCCAAAAGCATACAATGATCAAACAAGACATAGGGCATATCCCTGCAAATAATAACAAAAATAAGAAGCAAGTAGAAAAGATAGCCATGGTTGTATGTATCCTACAAGGAAAAAGCTACACATGAGGCACTGTTAGCATGTTAGAAATATAAATAACATGTCAAATGCATGTATGTATCAATGGAAAGTAAGTGCAAGTAAAAAGAAGTAATGAATGATAGAACACTAGAACTGTAATGTGTGAGACTAGAAAATTTTGATGCCCCCAAGAGCCTCGGTGGGACCTGGAAAGTGATTCAAAGGTGTCGAGAATCATGCATCATGCAAGGGCTGTAAAAGATCTATATTCACATCTAAATACCAAGTGAATGCACATGTGTATATGATAAAGATAATGACATATGGATTATCCGACTAACATAGTAAGAAAAGTGCAACATGTAAGTAGAAAAATCTAGCAAGAGTAAATGCAACCAAGATATGCAAATGTTATGTGATTATGATGATGTGATATGCAAGGTGTGAAGATGATAGGAGCAACGTTTCCCCTAGCGGATATGTGTGAGATGAGGTTCATTAATAAATATCCCCTCAAAAGTCAAGAATGAACAATAGAACACGAGTGTTTCATCGGGAAATGAATGTGTTATGTGAGAGCAGATGCTAGAAAGATGTGTCATGAATCACGAGCATGAAGTGTAGTGGATATAAGGTTCATTTCAGGAATTAGACCTTCAATTGTTGAGTATGAACTGTTGAATTAGAGTGTGTCATACGGTAATGACAAGTACAATGTGCGTACCAAAGGTATATGAGTTCTTAAAAGCTTAGGCTTGGATCACGGAGCGTGAAATGTAGTAGTAAAAACTAGAATCAAATGATGGGAATGGAAGGGGGGAGAAATCATGATTCCCCAAGTGTGTGATTGGAGAAAGATCAAGGAAAATCATCTAGGAGATCATCAGTGTCAATATCATAACTGATTATATTCGGATTGGAGACTTGGTAAGAAATGGTGTGGGTTTGATCATATAAAGAGCCTTTGTGGCGTAAATTGTACATCCCCATAGCATATTCTTCATCAATAGAAGGGGGTTGTGGAAAATAGTGTGCATACCAGCGATTAGGGTTTTGAGTATAGCCAAGGAATGAATAATTGCAAATAGATATAAGGTCAAAAGGCATGAGAAATGTGATATCGAGTATGATTATGATCCGAGAATTCCACCGATGTACTCAAGCCAATAATTTTTGAGTGTGAGTGGAGAGGAACAGTGATTACATGCAAGGAGGACTGATAAATGGAAGATGTTGAGGCCATATGCATCAATAATGATTACACATCAATGATAAAGGTGAGAAGAGTGAGGTGGTGGGACGAGATTGGCAAGTACGAATCCAAGCCGTTCTAAGTCGTCATATGTGCAAACAAAGTGTCGAGATCAAGTGGGGTTGAATGGAATATGAGGCCAATAAGATTTATGTATGAAGAGAGTGCATGTGAAGGGATCAAGTTGCGGTGCAGAGTGAACTTGGGGAGATGCATTAGGTGGTAAGATGTACAATGTATGGACGGTCCCCTAAAAAGGTATCATGGCATTAGTGGAAGGAGGAGGTTTTTTGAATTGATATTCACTAGGGCCAATAATAACAAAAGTATCTTGGAAGTAGGATTCATCTATTTCAAGAGGAGTAAAGTTAAGATTACGTAATGTGTCATCATTAAGCTCTACGGCATCAACCTCATCATCGAAATCATCGGTGTTGGCATTATCTTGTTGGATAGTATTGTCAAGGATATTGGTAGGAGTGGATCCAGATGTAGGATTAAGAGGAGCCATGACAGGTGGGATAGTGGTAGCTATAGAGGTAGACATGGTGGGTGATATGAGATCAATAGTATGTGTAGGAATGGATGGGATGCATGTGGAGGTGAAAGAAATATTTAAAGCAGTATATTGACCAACATCATATGTATTGATAATATGATATGGAATAGGCTGTAATGGAGGTATGGGCATAGCGGTGACTGGGTGTATGTAGTAGAACTTGAATAGGTCAAGTTTAACAGAAAATGGTATGCTCATAGCCATCATGTAGGAATTTAACACAACGAATAATTGTAGAAGGGAAAACATGCATAATGTGAATCCATGGTCTACCAAGTAAGCAATTGAATTGAAATGATGTGTCAATGACATAGAATGGAGTGGGAAGGGTTTTAGGTCCAACTTGTAGAGGTAAGGTGATGGTACCAAGGCATGTGCGAGTAGTGGAATCATAACCGCGAACTTGAACAGATGATTTGGTGATTAGGCTATCAGGAATGTGCAATTGTGTGAGTAATGAGAGAGAACATAAGTTTATGGTGGAGCCATTGTCGATTAGTACATGCTTGATATAATGGGAGCCAATAGTAGTGATGATAAGCAAAGGTGCAAAGGGATTTCTAGCAGCAGAGGAAGGATATCCTCATCACTAAAGGATATGACATGTGGAATATTTTTGAGGGATTGAATGAGATGGGTGAAGGCAATAGAGTGAATTATTACTTTCAATGTGGATGGAGCGAAGGGAAACCTCTAATGTATGACGAAAATCAGGTGCACTGCGTAAGAGATCATAAAGAGATATTTTGGCTGGTGTATTCTTAAACTACTCAATAATATCATAACCTTTAGAGGTGGTGGTGGGAACTATAGAAGTAATAGGTGGTGGGATAGAAATAGGTGGAGTCGTAGGAGGCCGGTTACGGCAAGTGGTGACTACATTGATAGTTAGATCAGGCGTTGGAGTAATAAAATGAGGAGGATGTTGAGTATGAACCTACATAAAATCAGCAGTGGTGATAACCATGCCAGAAACCTTTGTGGGAGAATAGGGTGGATAAGAAGATTAATCCATGAATCCATAAGAAGGGGATATGATTCGATACGGCTTCGAAGGTAGGGTTTGGGGAAGTGGGTTCACCAAATGATTTAATATAAATAGAATTAAATGTAAATGCAGAGTAACTACTATAAAGAATGATGTACAAATGCTAATGTACAATAAAGAATCGAGCAAACAAGCATGTATGATGTAACTCCCTAAGCAAGAGGGGAAGATATGAAGACTTAGTTGATTTTCAAGTAGATTGGAAGTGATCTGGGGCATGTGAAATAATTAAATAGACTATAGACAACATTTTTAATGCTCCTTGGAAATTATAGAACTCAGGAATGATGCAGACAATGACACTCACAAGAGGGTAGGGCGTCGGGGCACCGACGATTGGATCTATACGTTAGTAGCCATTAAAATGCTCAGAACTGATTTCTTCTATGCCAAAAGGGGTTTGCTATTGATTCCTATTTGTTGCTTCATGTTTGCTCCTTGATCACCTAAGGTAGTTGTAACCTGTAAAATAAGATGCCTACCTACACATCTCCACAATCCACATAAAATCTAATAAAACACATGTAGAATGTGGAGTTGAACTGACCTCGGCAAGTCACCCAAAAAGTGAACTTATTGTGCTCATGTATAGTTAGCTAAGCTATAAATTGAAACTAATATCTACATAGCTTCAAAAGCAAATGTTAATTAAACAATGAACCATCAAGATAAGAGCTTAAAGGAAATGTTTCTTAAATGCATAAATGAAACTACATGTTAAGCTATTTCCGCTCTCTATGATTCCTAACTTAAACTATGAACCTATGAAGAACATAAAAAATCAAATGTGGTTGGTGGTGATCTCAAAATTTAGAATGAAATCTCACCAAGAATGGCTACATGGCCATTTGTGATCTTCCCATATTACTCAAATTTGAGTGAAAGGATGCAAGATGGAGAAGCTATTTCCAACAATGGAGAATGGATTAAGATCAAAAAGCCTATAGTTTTCATTATTCAAAGCATGGTGTGTCTAGAAAGGAAGGAGCTTGGTCCTTTATATAACCCTAATTTTGAGAGAGATGTGCAACTTGGTGCATGTGGGATAAGGGTAAAACAAGATTAGGAATGGATAAGGTTGCTTTATAAAAGGTAATCTTGATTTAGAAGAGTTTAATTTGTCATTAGTAAGTCATGGGAGTTGGGGGATATTTTAATTAATCAAAGGTGATTAATTAATAGGTAGAGGTAAGCTTATAGAAGCTAATTAGAGGAAAATTAGTATGATTTGCAGGATGTAATAAATGGTGATTTATTGATTTAGAGTTACGAGTGTAATTAATTAATAATAATTAATTAACCCAAATAGAAGTGAATATTAATTAACGAAAGGTCGTTAAACGACATCCTTAATGATAGGAAGGCTAGTTAATTAATGAATATGAAGAGGAATGTTAGCTAATTAGCCGAAAAGTGCTAATTATTACGAGAATGACAGGAAAGAGGATAATTAGTGTAATCTTAACATTAAAACTACGTTAGCAAATTTTAGGTGTCTACACTTATTGCCAAGTGTTGCACTACATCTCAGACCCTACGTAGCTTTATGTGAGTGTGTGCGTGTAACAATAACCTAGGATGCCCTTATGCAAGTTGCACTAGATAGCGAGCTAGATCTAGAATGCTCTAGATGCAAATGTGTGGGATGGAATAGAATAGACTTCCCCTCCTATGTTGTGTATGCAGAAGTGATGCAACCCTTGTCCCTTGAGTGAGTGTGCTAGATGGATTCCTTTGATGCTCTTGTGCCTTTTGGATGCAAGCTTAGGTGATAGTAAGTAATGCTAGTGCTTGGTCCTTGATTTTTGAGAAGTAACTAAGTATATATATATATATATATATATATATATGATTCCCTTATTTGAATTTCGTAATTGACAACTAGAAGGCCGACCCATAAGTGAAAAAGATGCCAAAAAAAAAAAGGACCCAAAAAGAGCGAGTAAAGGTAAGAAAGGGTCAGGAGCACCTAGGATGAACAAAAGCTGTTTGGGCACCGGTGTCCTAACTGGGCAATAGTGTCTGCATGCCATAAAAGATAAATCGATCGGAGTTTCGTCGGGGTTGTAGGATGTGTGAGACCAAAAAGACAATAAGAGATAAAGAAAAAAGGTGAATGATAGCTGTCAACTACTAGTTTTTCTTTCTTATGAATCATGTATATATTAGTATGCTTTAGGACCTAGAAATGTACCCAAGTGCATGATTTGTGTCTACATGCATTTCGTTTTTGTTAATATATATTCTTCTCCAAAAGAAGAAATTCAGATAAAGTATTAATATTGGGCATTTCCTTTTCACGGTATCCATTATTCTCTAAAAGAGGAAACACAAATATGATGGCCTTTTCATTGTTTACAAAGGGTTATTGATTTCAATGTAGGTAGAACCGAGATCAATCTTTAATACACTAAAGTTTTGATTAGTTGCTCTAGTTTAATTTTTTATTTATTTTGGAGTTGGTCTAGTTTTATATGTCTAGAAGGCGTGATAAAAAAATCCATATCGAAAAGAAAACGACGAAAAGAGTCTTTTGGGGGCGGTGCATGGATATGGTGAAATAAGTATTGAGTAACATGAATTAACTTAATCAAAAACAATATTGAGTTTAATAATATATTTATATTACATCTTTTTCTAGATATATAGAGGGGTCACTCATCAACAACGTTGTTAACTTGTCTACCACTTCTAGGGCACCAAAAATGGCCTTACACGACTAAAAGAAACAGAAAATTTAGAGGATGATAGAGATATCAACGGATCAGATTTCTTGGTCGACGAAGCACGGATCTGAATGGCCCCTACACGTGTCCGCGAAAGGTAGGAATGTCAGATCGTAGCCTTTGAAATCTCTGCGTCATTGACAGGAGGGTGGAAAATGAGCGAGTTGCTGTGGAAATGTCGTATCAACCATAAAGAAGACGACTCTGGCATGTTTTCAGTCACCAAACAGGTCTTACGGACTGCAAACAATGCTCGGAGGAGGGAGAGACGCCAGCCTCCCGCCCGACAGTGGAACACGCATGAAGCATTTAAAAGCATAGATAAATGGGTAAATGAGATATAAACTGGTCTTAAAATAAGTTGTGGCAGGGATTCAGAGTATTATTCCAACAGTCCATGGGAGGAGACTGCATTTTCCACATTCAGATCCGCCATAGAGAAGGTCTAGAAGATGTATAAAGTCTTGTATCTCATTTCATTTAGCTGTGTGGGATGATTCTCAAGCCGTGTTGACCTGTTTGGAGGAGAAATTACTATTTGGGTGTTGGTGGGTGTGAGGCGTACATATAGATCTGTGTGTGGGTGTTGTATTGGGTTGTTGCACTGGAGGCAAGGGGAGCAGACATGACCTCTTTGAGCACGGAACTGGTGTTCCTAATCTTGCAGTTTCTGGATGAGGAGAAGTTCAAGGAAAGTGTTCACAAGTAAGTTTTTGAACATAATAGATACCCACCTTTCTTTTAATAGATTTTCATATTTTTTTGGGTTGTGATGTTTTGGGTGTGTGGATAAATTTAGATTGGAGCAAGACTTCTGGGTTTTCTTACAATTTTACTTTCCATCAGGACAGCTAGGGGTGTTAAAGGTGGAAAGATACCTGTCTGGTTTCACAAAAGTGGATGACAGTGGGTATACATAGATATCAATGTGGATTGAAATCCTTAACAAAGGATTTTTCCTGCTGTCATTATTTTGGGTTTTTTTAATCTTAGCATTTGAAGAAAATTTTTGAGGGTCCCTTTTTATCTAAATCTCATAAATTCTTCTTTTGCAGGGGGCTCCAGAGAAATGGACACTGGTCAAAGCTCACGGACCCGCAGTTGGACTCCCTACAGAAGATGACATGGGAAACAGTGAAGTGGGCCACAATTTGGAAGTAGAATATTTGCTCATTTGGTAAGTTATTAAATTCCTTTATTTTATAAATGTGAGAAGCTTTAAATCAAACTTGTTGAAAATGCTAGGAAGGAAAAACTTTGATGAGTAAATGATAAAGTCCATAAAATGCGTAATTTTTTAAGATGGGGAAATAAGATTTGTTTTATAAATAACCTTTTAACGGTTTCAGTAGTGATGATCTCTTTGACATAAATGAACTCTTGGTTTTCCTTGCTCATCATAGATAAAATGCAAGATGAGATTTGGTTTTTAAATGGTCTTTAATGTGTTTTAACATGCCCATATATTTTTGACCTCTAGTATTAAACAACTCCCATATGATATATATTCACATATTAACATTCAAACTTATTGAGTTCTAGCATGTTTTAATAAAATTCAGGTGATATAGTATTGTTTTCAGGAAGGCCATCATGGGATGTAAGAGCCACCTAAACATACTTGAATCATCTCTCATAACATTACAATTAATACAACCCATCTGCTGAATTATTTTTTTGGGAAGTGATGTTTAAGTGGTGTGTGGATAAATTTAGAATGGATCAAAATCTAGGTTAAACTTCTGAAATAAAATTTGAAATTGGCAAAGTTTTTTGAAATTGAAACTATCTGGTAAAAGTATATGTTGAAAGAGGTGGAAATATAAATACTGTTTTTTTTGTTTTTTCATGAAAGTGAATTTTTGGTATAAAATATCTTGTGGATTTGAAATCCTTAAAAATTGGATTGTTTGCCAATTGGGGTTTTTAATTAAAACTTGTAATTTGTAGAACATCATTTATTTATAAGGGAAATGATAAATAAGAAATGATATTTATTACTGCCTGTAATGGACTTGTTTATATTTTGAATTGGATTTAATGACAGTTGGGTATGATGCATACAGGGAAAATGAACAGTTGTCTAAATATGGGGAGGCCAAGTCTGGAGATATGTTATACTGTTGGAGCTTAAGAAACTGATAGAAGTCAATCCCCTATTTCGGGATAAACTGCAATTTCCTAGCCTCAAAGCCTCTCGCCTCAGAACTCTCATAAATCAGAGGTAGGCTTAACTTGCCGAGTTTGTTTAGGAATTTTCATTTTTTTCAGTTGAATGAACGTGATATAATAGAGTGACATGAATTGAATAGTATCCGTGTTTTTTTTTAGTAAAACACGGATTTAGTTTAAGTTATGATATACTAGGTAAGGTCTGAGTTTTTTTTTTTCTTTTGGTCGTCAGTCTTAATTGGTAGCATCAGCTTTGTAAGAACCCTCGACCTAATCATGATATCAAGACCCTCTTCGTCTATCATACATGTGTGCCTCCTAATGGAACTCGAGCACCTACCCCTTCAAATAATCCTCTTGTTGGGATGCTACCAAAAGGAGCAACCTTTCCTGTTGCCCCACATGGTGTGAATCTACTGGTGCAGATATTTCTTTCTTTCAATTTCAACCATTTGTTCATTTGTTTTGATTTATTAATCTTTCCTTGTCGGTGTTAGCAAGGCTAATTATTATTTCATTTGGTTTCAGCCATTTCAACCCACGGGTTCTCCTGTCAGTTCTCTAGGATGGATGGCAAGTCCAAATCCTTCTGCTCCACATCCTCCTGTAGCTGCTGCGTCTGTGTCTCTAACGCTGCCCCCAAATGTAGGTGAGTTTACTTACAATATTCTTTAACATGGCTGCAATAAGAATAAACTGTGTTTTTGCTTAGAGGAATATTGCATAGGCTCCTATGGGGTGCATTGGATAATTTAGTCCATTATAATACTCTAGTCTTTTGAAAGAATTGTATCGTTTTTGTATATGCTATTCCAAACTATAGAAATTTCAATTTTCTAATTCTATTAGTTGCATCAACGGCCTAGAACTCCACCATCAAATGGACCTGCAGTAGACTATCAATCTGCTGAATCTGAACACCTTATGAAGTGCACCTGAACTGATCAATCAGATGAGGTGAGTGCAAAGTGTTCCGGTGAAGTGACTTTTTTCTTTCAGCTTCCCTTCTTTAATAGCCACTACAAATCTCCCAACTAAACTGTATTCATTCCAAGTTTTCTCAAAAATTGTTTTCCATTCTTCAATTGAATCACAGTTAATGGATCCATTTGTTGTTTAAATATTGGAACACTATTTTTGTCCATGGAACCCTGTCCTTAGCTGCTATTATTGGGAGATTTCTTATTTTGTATTTCTGCAATTTATTACCTTTCATGGGACAGCTGAGAACCTAAAATCACAGTGATATACCCTCCTGAAATCCCTATGTAATGCCTTGCAAAGAAATCCATTGTGCCACAATATGTTTTGTTGATTTTGACGCTCTGCTATAATATTTTTTTGTTGATTTTGATATTATGCTACAATAGGTTTGGTTGATTTTGATTTGAAATTCACAAACTCCTTTTGTAGGTTTGAGAGGTATCTAAGAAAGGTTGCCGTGTACTTGCACCTTGAAAGGAGTGAAGTAACGTTTAACTTGATGTGGCCATTACTTTCTTGTTGACAGATTGAGACGCTTAGTTCATATGCAATTTTTCCTAGTTTAAATGTCATTTTCATATGTTTAAACCATTCATTTGTCATCCATCATATACTTCCTTTCAATAAAGAGAGTAGTATATCATGATACTATCCCGTTGAAAGACGTATGAACTTGGAAATGTCAAAAGACATATTGCACTGTTTGTTCCTTCTTATGGATGACACATATGTCACTGTTGAAGTTATTCACCGTTAGACTCTGTACGACAGGGCAACCACATCCTTTATAAATTGAAGAAATTTGTGATCTCGCCATAACTTGACATCTTTTCACCCATCAATCCTCGGTATACCACAACTTATGTATCTTATGCACCTGTTGGGTAGGAATCTTACTTGCTCTTTACTATCGCTTGATAGATATAACTGAGTTGTCTTGTGTTCGTGATCATATGAGGGCTATTAAACTTTCAAATGAAATTGAAGAACTATTTATTCAACAATTTACAGATGACAATAAGAGAGGTTATGAAATATCTCAAGCAAAATCAATTCAAAGAGTGTCACACAATCACATTTTTGAGAGGTAAATTATTCTTTCTTATCAATCTTAGACTATTGCTGATGAGCTTTATTTTGCATAATAAATTCCAATGAAATCTCATTCTCAAATCATGACCCCTATACTATTTTGTTGAACAAGAATTCCAAAGAATCATTATCATAATAGTACATTGTATGAGCTTTCAAGTACTAAAGTATCTTTTGGTATATTGCTCTTTTTGCAGGGCTTTTCACAGGATGATTCGTATGTTCCTTCACACATTCCTTCACGTGGGAGAGTACCCATACCTAGTACTTTCGAGAAGGTGACATGTGTTTTGGTCCTGCTAATTTATAGAAAGTTACGGGTTTGTCTCGAAACTTTGAGCTAAACGATGTTGGCTGGATTATCGATAATAAAGTATACTTAGATGTGTAATTACAGGGGATGGTTTTTGGCTATATTTGTTGATTTTAATCATCATTTTTCAGTCTGTTGATTCCCTCAATTATTTGTTTATCCATTGTGTCATTTGAAGATGATCATTTCAAAAATTGTTTATGGCAGAAATTCTGTTCTAGATATTTTGATTTCTTCGAGTAATGTGTTATAAATCATTTAGGATGGTTTAACTCTCATTTTGCTTCAATCTTCTCGATCATTGTTCACTTTTGTTATTCATGCTTGAATGCTTCTTAAGCTATCAACTAACGAGGTTACATTATTTTGGAGCACAAATCTCTCATTGGAGGGATAGACATTTCCATTCGACCCCACTTAGATTTCTACATCATATGGCCTTGGAGTAACGTAGTTTTTAGAATTGTAATGCGACATTCGTTGAGGCTTTACCATTCATTTCACCTACCAATTATTTGGCATATAAGTGGATCGATATAAATGAGACACCCAAATTTAATCAAACCCGATACATATTAGTATTGTTATCCAAAGTAGAAATGTGAAAGGTGCATATCTCTAGATACCAAGTTGTTCAAATGGTGTCAATTAATTAGATCTGTTCATTCTTGATAGCCTTGTATACATCCTCAGTGACTACACTAAATGCATCTTATTGTAATGCGGTTGACAAGGGTGGTGGCAAGCTCAACGAGGATGTCGCATAAAATATTTCCATCTCTACCTTTTAGCTTCCAATTAGTGTGATTCTCGGTCTATTCATTAATCATAGAAATTATGTGCATGAATTTATTCTTCTTTCCAAGTCACATAAGTTAGGTCTCATGTTTTAAGTTTGGTTTAGTTGTTAATAGTATATGAGGAAGCATGGAATTATTTATAAGAGTGGTCAATATTTAATAAATATTAACACCCCTAATATTCTTTCAAGAGTAGCAGCTCCGCTTGCATGTTTTCCTCTTTACCTATTTACACCCTTGTTAGTATAGACACTCAATTTTGGAAATTCTACGCACTTAATATTTTGACGCGATATCATTACAAACTTTACACTACATGGATGGATTATCGATAATAAAGTATACTTAGATGTGTAATTTCACGTGATGGTTTTTGGCTATATTTGTTTTTTATTTTTTTATAATCATTGATTCCCTCACTTATTTGTTTATCCATTGTGTCATTTAAAGATGATCGTTTCAAAAATTGTTAATGGCAGAAATTCAGTTCTAGATATTTTGATTTCTTCGAGTAATGTGTTATAAATCATTTTGGATGGTTTAACTCTCATTCTGCTTCAATATTGTCGATCATTGTTCGTTTTTGTTATTCATGCTTGAATGCTTCTTAAGCTATCAAGTAACGAGTTTACATTTTTTGGAGCACAGATCTCTCATTGGAGGGATAGGCATTTCTGTTTGCATTGACATTTGACCCCACTTAGATTTCTACATCATATGGCCTCGGAGTAACATAGTTTTTAGAATTGTAATGCGGCATTCGTTGAGGCTTTACCATTCATTTCACCTACCAATTATTTGGCATATAAGTGAATCAATATAAAGGAGACGCCCAAATCTAATCAAACGCCATACATATTAATATTGTTATCTAGCGTAGAAATTAGGAAGGGGCATATCTCTAGATACCAAGTTGTTAAAAAGGTGGCAATTAATTAGATTTTTTCATTCTTGATAGCCTTGTATACATCCTCAGTGATGTGACTAAATGCATCTTTTTGTAATGTGGTTGACATGGGTGGTGGCAAGCTCAACGAGGATGTGGCATAAAATATTTCCATCTCTACCTTTTAACTTCCAATCAGTGTGATGCTTGGTCTATTCATTAATCATAGAAATTATGTGCATGAATTTCTTCTTCCTTCCGAGTCACGTAAGTAGGCCTTATGTTTTAAGTTAGGTTTAGTTGTTAATAGACTAATAGTATATGAGGAAGCATGAAATTATTTATAAGATAGTGGTCAATCTTTAATAAATATTAACACTCCTAATATTCTTTCGAGAGTAGTACCTCTGCTTGTATGTTTTCCTCTTTACGTATTTACACCCTTGTTAGTGTAGACACTCAATTTTGGTAATTCTATGCACTTAATATTTTGAAGCGATATCATTAGAAACTTTACACTACATACAGTTTTCGTTGGCAATATTTCAACTTCCCTTCTTTAACAGACACTTCAAATCTCCCACCTAAACAATATTCATTCCAAGTTTTCTCAAAATGTGTTTTCCATTCTTCAATTGAATCATAGTTAATGGATACATCTGTGGTATAAATATCGGAACATTTTTTTTTGTCCACGGAACCTTGCTCTTAGTTGTTATTATTGGAAGATTTCTTATTTTGTATTTCTGCAATTTATTATGTTTCATAGGATCGCTGAGTGCCTAAAATTGAAGCGATGTACCGTCCATGAAATCCCCATGTAAGGCCTTGGGAAGACATCCATTCTACTACAATATGTTTTGTTCATTTTGATATTTTGTTGATTTTGATATTATGTTGCAATAGATTTGGTTGATTTTGATTTGAAATTCACACCCTCCTTTTGTCGATTGAGAGGTATTCAAGAAAGGTTGTTGTGTACTTGCACCTTGAAAGGAGTGAAGTAACGTTGAGCTTGATGTGGCTATTACTTTTTGGTTGAGGGATTGAGACACTTAGTTGTTATGCAAATTTTCCCATTTTAAATGTCATTTTCATATGTTTAAACCATTCATTTTTCATCCATCATATACTTGTTTGCAACGAAGAGGGTAGTTTATCGTGATACTATTCAGATGAAAGACTTAGGAACATGGTAATGTCAAAAAGACATTCCACTGTTTGTTCATTATTATGAATGACACAATTGTCATTGTTAAAGTTATTCACCGTTAAGACTATGATGTATGACGAGACAAACATGTCCTCTGTAAATTGAATAAATTTGTGATCTCCACATAACCTGACATTTTTTCACTCATCTACCATAGCTTATGTCTCTTATGCACCTATTGGGTAGGAATCTAGGATTAATCTCGTCTTACACGGTCCTTGAATTCCCTAAGGATAATCGGAAAAACATATTTACAAATGTGTTGTATAACAATTGGTAACTTAATTCAATACATAGAGGTAAAATATTGTTAACCTTCATAAATCGAGGGCAGCTAATAGATAGAGGTAATGTTCTGTTTTATCAAAGGTGATAGACAATAAGATCAAGGACTTCCATTTGATTTTCCTATTTTTGGACCAATATAAAAGAAGATAAACGAGTGCCACGACCATGTATTAATTTAGTTTAATTTCATTCTTCAAATCAATATCTACCTAAATATGGAAATGATCTCTGTGTACTTGATCATCTTTCTTTATCATCTTTTCAATACTCCTTTAAACATGTCCAATATATTCTAATTGATGAAAGGATTTTTGTTGACCCAAACATGCTTGGTAAAATTGACTACTATGCCCAAAGTTGCTTGGTAAAATTGACTACCGCCTTCAGGAAGCTTTCCCTTGATCCAAAACATCTGCGTTCGGGAATAGATCTATCATCCTCATTGACGACCTTTGCCAACTTCCACCTGTCATGGACATATCTCTATTTTCCAAAAATTCCTATGGGGCTAGCCTATGGAAAGGCTTCATGACAACCAACTCCCTCAATGCAATCTTCAGGAAACAAGGTTCCACTTTTGCACAAGCATCATTTTGGAACTTGTTGCTCAACATTTGTACTTCTCTCCCTCGCTTTCAAGATTAGGAGATCCTTATGTCAAGAATGCATTCTTGCCTTTCTGAATAAGAAACCATTGAGCTCAAATATGCCCCCCATATTTTTGCTAAAAATGACCTGGTCAACACCTACAACCTTCAAATATTATAATCCCTTAGCTCTCAAGTGGCTAGATCAATCCCTCAGACCACCAGACATGCTGACTCTGGAGAGGCTGATGATGATCAATTGAAAACACAAAGTTATCTGAATCAACCAAAAATTCATGCTTTCTACAAACTTGTGGGTTGAAACATGTGTTTTCAATGGTGCTATTGGCTCTGTCGTTGGCATGCTCTATGAATGTTCCTCCGATCCTCCTGGTTTTCCTTTATTTGTCGTCATCAAATTTGAATGATACTCGGGTCCCTCCTTGGGATGCAAATAACCCCTTCCACATTCTTGTACCTCCATTTTCCAAAGGGAACCGAATACAACTACTGCTTAAAATGGCATGGGCATTTTCAACCCACAAATATCAACGACTTACTCTGCAGTGAACCACTATTGACTTAGGAGGAATGAAAAGACAAGGACTAACCTTCATGGCTAGATCGAGAGTTCCCTCATTGTCAGCCCTTCGTACCTCTACTCCTTTTTCATTCAACCTCTACACAAAAATGTCATCCGCACCTCTACTGCAGTCACTCTTAATAGAGGAATCTTGGCTTCGATCATTTCCTTCATATTTGCTTTCTTGCAATCATATTTTGCTGCTCATTTCTTGTTTCACCATGTTCATCCGGTTATTGTATACCTACCATACGAATTCTTATATTGTTGAGTGTCTACTAATGATTATCTTCAACAAAAATTATTTGAAAGGCATAATGGCCGGCAAATTTAATCCTTCACCGACATTTGTCTCCCAATAATAACGGGGCCCATGTGTGGAGCCCATCCCCGTGTAGATGTTTGGTGTAACTTCTCTCCAAATAATCTAAAAATAATTGTAATTCCCTCCTTTTAAAAGTTAAGTATTCGGGATTTGTTTGCTTTTAATAAAGCATTAGAATTCCCTGGACCCTCCATTCTAATGTGAGTTGGGTTAAGTATAATGAGTTTTGTAATTATGATTCATTGTATGTGATCCGAGAGATATAAAGTGCTTTACTAAGTATTATGAGTTTTGTAATTATGGCGATGGCGAGGTATTTCTTATAGTTGAAGTTTTTAGGAAAGTGTCTTGCGATAATTTTTCTTTCTTTTTTTTAATTTTGGAATTAACGATATTTCAACTTTTTAATTTATTTTAGGTATGTTACAAATAAATTTAAATATTTTGATTTATTTGATATTTATTAAATTAATTTGAAATTGACTTATTTTCTATAGTTTATGAAGATCGTGTCATTCACCGGTCCATTCATTATTGTTCATTGTGATCCACGGAACACCACTTCAAACTAGTGAGAAACTCCATTATTCGTGGTCCATGTACTATCATTTGCTTTGTTTTGTGATCCACACATTATCATTCATTTAATCTCGCATCTTATCCACAAGGAAACATTCAACTTTGTTATTTGGGTCCATATGTGGAGCCCATCATGTGTGTGACCCTTGTGTGAACCTAAAATTGAAGTTGGAATGATATCCACACAGTGTGTGCTCAAAATATGGAGTGGGTCATGTGAAATCATTACTATGAAGACATGACACACTTGTGAAATTCGTCCAACAAGGATATGATACACTAATGTCATAAATATGATAAGAATCTTAAATTCTTCATAAGCATTTGATAGTTCATATCCATGTTTGAGAGAATTTTGCAAATTCGTAGCTTGCACACACATACCAAAAAAACATGTTGTGTAGTGGAACTTCATTGAAAGTGAATTTTTACTACTTTATTATGATGTGGTATGTTTTGATTCATTGTTTGATCAAGCGTATAAAAACTTTGGGCATTCGTTGTTTGAAGTGTTGTAAGCCTGCACACATGATTACCACATGAACACATTTTTTTGTTATGATAGGCATAACAATCAAGGACCAATTGTCTTGGAACTCCAAGCTAGCCCCCTAAAGCCTAAGCTCTTAGTGAGCTTCTCCATTATATCTAAGAGTTACGTGGGAACAAAGATCAAATTTGAAGGGCTAGTCAAAATTTCGAGTGTGAAGGGCATATTTTCAACCAGACCCTTCCATGATCGGAAGAGGAAGAAAAAGTAAACATTTCGTATGACAAGAGTGAATCAAGTGTACATGTCACCAAAATAAATAATTTTTAAAATGAGGGATTATATCGAGTACAAAATATCATAGGTAAAGATATTTTGGTTAATCAATTACAAGATCATACATTATACAAGAAGTCCAAACCGCTATAAAATATCTCAAGAGTGAATAAAAGGTACATACTAGTTTACATGAATTATGTATATGAAATGTGTGATTGTTCCAAATAGATAAAGGGATGCAATGAGAGGAATCGATGAACCATTGTGAAAGGCAACATTAACATTGTGCATTGTAAGATGTTGATGGTATTTAGTAGCACAATACCCTTTATTGACATTTTTGTCTCTCATTTCTTCTAGCTATTGGTTTATGTTGTTGGTATCTAGGAGAAGTGTTAACACCACTTCCACATAACTAACTAGTTTAACGTCTTAGAATAATTATCTATGCAATTCCCCCTATTAGAAGTGACCCCTAATCTTAGTTGACTCTATTATTTTTCAATTTTTGAGCTTATTTTTTCTTTTGAATGTTGATACACATGTTTTTCCCTCTTGATGTAGGATCTGATTCCATATCTTGTATCCTTGAATACCTTGAATTTAAACATATTTTCTTGTGAGCACCATTTTCTTTATGGAAAACCATAAATGATGAAATAAATAGTGAATAGAAAAAACAAATATAATCTTTAAGTAGAATTAGGGGGAAAACAAACAAATAATGAAAGCAAGACATTTTTAGTCAATAAAAAAAAAAAAAGAAACAAAAATAGTTTACAAGACCACGAGAGTATATGGTAGTAGCTATTAAATTTATTGGTATGTATGGGTATTTCAATGTTTTGGTTAGGAGTAAACTAGACCTAGAGAGGTGCATTATTTTTGGGAATTCAAATTCAAGTATTTTAAATAAAGTATTACTAAGTATTTTTGCATTTCTTATATTACACATTTTAGAAATTTCTTACATTAACAAATTAGTATATAGAAATATTTAAATGTATAGACTCGGTCTAACAAACCTTGCAAAGGAATCTTGTGCTTCAACTCTCATTAAATCCATCTCATTCTCTTCCTTTCAAGTTTCAACTCTCATTTTTAGACCTATTTGAATGTTCTCTGTAAATTCAAGCTTATTTTTCTAGGCATTATATTTGTGATAATAGAATTCAAGTAGAAAATTTTTATTTGGTACTTCTATAGCTTCTTTAGCTAGTCATCTTTGTGAGACCTTTTAGAAAACTTGAACCCCTCAAGTTCACATGTTCTAGTGATGGGAATTTGTTGTTTTGAGTTTATCCAAATGGTTGTGTCAAATGATGAATTGTATCAACCACAAGGTAGCTAATAACAAATTAGGCATATGACTAAAATAAATGTCAATAAGGTACAATCCAAATTATGAATTGTGTTCTTAAGCGATAGTGGTCTTGTGAGTCGCGACATTGTCTTTATCTTAAGCCAACAAATTACAATTGAATCCTCCATAAAAAAATTAATACTTTCGATTTCTACAATAGTTTATTATTAATTTTAACTTTTCAATCTTCAAATGTGAAGTTATGAGGAAACATTTGACGCTATTTTTAATTACACTCTTAGCACACTTTCTTGGGATTTGGTGTTTGGTTATAATTTTAAATGTTGTTAATTGATATGTAGCATCAAATGTGAAAGGGCATTTCTAGAAACAACCTTTCTTTTTCCATTTTGCATAAATATTTCCACTTCCATTGTATCATTTGATTTGAATATTTTAAATATTTTGTAGAGCATTTTTTTTCTTACATTTCTCCGACGGTTTATAACCCTGGGTGGGATGAGTGCAATTTTGATCCGTGATGGGAGCAAGTTTAAATCAATTTGTTTTTTCAATTTAAATCATGCTATGTAAGTATTTCACTCTAATAAACGTCACAACTTGCAGGGGTGCCTTAATAGATTACTTCACAAGATCATGTGTACAACATAACGTAAAATGCTTGATAGCAAAAGTGTAAGGGAGAGGAGCCAATCGTGGAGCATGGACCAATAATTGTGAGGGTAGATGTAAAGTTAGGGACTAGTACATGTCACTTTCTCATTTAAAATTTGAAAAAAAAGTAGTCAATAAAATGTGTCACATCAAATCACATCAAACAATCACCCAATCAAATGATGCCACATAAGTGGAAAAAAATGCATGACATAATGCCCAACAAATGGTCCACCCCTAAATTTCTTTGTATGGAAAACTACTTGATTTAAATACCTTAAAAACCACTTTCCATACAATATAAATGCTCCAAAGAAAATATTTAGATAAAAATAACAAAATCTATTAAAGGGTATTTTTTTCAAATTGTATGGCATTTATATGGTTGTGTTACACCAATCAACTTAAGGTGCACAACCACTGGCTCCTCTCCCTTAGTCATGTGTCCATGCCCACTTGTTTGATTGGCATGTGCACGAGCTTGAAACTAAAATAAGTGTTTGGGAAAAAATTGGGATGTCGAGTCAAACCATTTTTCACACCATGTACAACTGACAATTTGTACCTATGGAGGCTATCCCATCACAAAAAAAAGTTTTTAAAGAAAATTTGACAAACAAATCTAAAATTTTATGGTCCATGATTTGCACGACTCCTGTTTGAAGAAGTATATGGTCATTATTTTATCAATTAGATGTTTATTGTCTTTATTTCCTCAAATTTAGCAATGTTCTTATGGTAGCAATAGAGCTGAGATTTGACATCCATCCCAAACATTTTGACTATATTTGACACTTCGCAAAGTATTTTAAATCCGTGCCCATATTCATGTGCTTTTATTTATATAAGTCGTTTATTTACACAAGACTCGATTTTTCTTACCATTGAAAAGGACTTATGCTCTTGAAGGACAAGTCACAAGTTTTAATTATAATGAAGTAGAATATGTATGCGCTTCATATTTGAAGTACACTTAAGTGCCTTATACATGCTAGGAATATGAGGCGGCCTTCATATATTGTAAGTTGGGCCTACTGAGACCCAAAAATAGGCCACCCGACATTGTGGGCTATAAAATAATAATTTCTTAAGCAAAACTAAATTATTTAAAAATGCACTATTTTATATTATACTACGACTTTAATATGCATAAATAATACATTAAAGAATTCAAATTAAATACCACTTCTAAGTTTAAAACTAGCAATCCTACGTGAAATGTACGATGGAAACATTGAAGGGGATTTTTCAAAGGAGTCAAATTTGAATTTGGACAAAGAGTCGTGCATAACATCATACAAAAATGAATAAAAGAACACCTCCTTGGGCACCAAGGGTGCAATTGCAACATCAATAGGATTTATTCGAAGGTAGTGGAGAATGCAAGAAAGGGAAGCTATGGAAAGGTATCGAGGAAGTAGAGTATGGGATGAAAATTAGGTGGGCACCTTTAATGAAGGCACATGTTTCGAAAGTCCGAGTGAGTGGAACAAACCTGCACCCCCTCAAGTTTACAAATTTTTTTCTACAATGAAACACACAATCATTCATGGAATACAATAAAGCAAGCCAACATATTATTTTTCAATTACAAGGTAGAAATGTACAAAAGCACATAATTTGATTTTGAAGAAGGTAAGTGTAGAAACCTAGAAAGTTTTTCCCAATGCTCCATAGGAAACATAGCATACACTTATGCATTGGTTACATACAAGTTGAATGTTGTAGAAATTGTTATAGCTGCAAACACTACGAGACATAAGAAAATTAAAGGTTCTCTTAATGATGGACTACAAACACTACGAGACATAAGAAAATGAAAGGTTCTCTTAATGATGGACTTCGATAAAGATTGGAAGGTTCCCTAAATGTAGGGCTTCATGAAAGAATAATGTGGTGTTTTTAATAGCGCCACTAACTAAAGGGCATTATGTTTTTGGTTTAATAAGATGATGTATGACATTTGTCTCACCATAATTTATAGTTTTATACATTTATTTCTATTTTTGTATCGATGTGTTTGAAGATAATAGAGGCACAATATAAAATTAACAACTTAAATATTAAAGAGAATGCTATAAGTATTTCGAACATAAAAGTGGAACTATATTTCTCAAGTTTCAAGAAAATATATTTATTTTGAAATTGTAAACAGGAAAAAAATTAGAAATCATAGAATGAAATTCAATTTAATAAAAAATAAATTACTGCAAAAAATAATTGAATTAAATGAATATTATCAATCATATTATTTAATTTAAAATACATTCATTGAAGAAGGGTCCTTATTTCAATGTATTGTAAGATATCTTCAAGCGTGAATCCAACCATCAAGCACAACACACATGAATAATGTTATATAGAAAAGCTAAATAAAATAGTGTGTAGTAATAGAGTCGTTGAAATGGGTGATGCACGCAATGTAAGTAAAGTGCATTTATGATATTATATTGTAAAAGATATGATTTGTTTCAAGGAAACATCTACCTAATAGTTGTAAACTTTATGGAGATGATAAAAATTCCAAGCTAAAGAAAAGCAACACATAAATGGAAGCCATATTGAGGGCACACCATTCTTGTAAACAAATTGTAGGACAAACAATTCTTTGTAAGTGTAACTGCAAACTAAATGGGTTGTAGGGAGGTCGGTGTTGGACAAGGGCAAAGAGCAGATAACCACTCTTAGCTATTAAACAATGAATGGAGGCGGGTTAATTACCCAAGGATGTGACCTAGAAGCTAAAGTAAGGTCTGGAATGGTGCGAGATGTACTATCGACATGTCGGAAAAAACTCTAGTAGAGCCAAAGCTATAACAACATATTTTAGACAATTAATTCAATTAACTCAATTTAGCATAATAATAATATATAATAATAGCTATTAAAAATATAGAATCAATTTAATTTATAAAAAATTACACAACTTAAAAACTAATTTCATATGCAACGGTGATTACAAATTATTTAATAATATGTTATTACATTGAATTATCAGGGCCACGCTTATTAGGCAGAGCATGTTCTATGCATGTTTGAGGATTCCCGCAAGGCACTTTGACAATACTTATTGATCAATATGGATTTAGAAAACTATATATGTGCAACAAAAGTATTTGACTAAATGGTTTTGGATCATCCCCATATACATCAATCATTTTGGAAAATTCCCTATAAAATATCTCCCATCTTTTTGGCAACTTGTATAATCTTGGTACACATTTGTGCATGTGTAATGGTCCACCAACAACTTTGACAAAAAACAGGTACATGCATGAAAAAAGGCATGCCAATATAGAAAAATCACAGCAGTACAGCCGAGCATGTTAGTCGGAGAGTCTATTTTTAGGCCCCTTTCATTAATGTGAGCCATATGACAAGCAAGGGTATAATTTAGCATTCGTCTTTTGGTGGCACATAAGACACTGGTATAGAATCCCTCAAGCTTGGTCATTTCAAGTCATTGTCACTTGGATAATGGGTACAGAGTGGTTGGGCTACACCACACACATAGTATCATTCCTCAGCTTTAGATGCCAAGGTATCTATTTCATCAAATTTACCACATATTTTTATTGAAGGCCAGGACTTCGTACTGCGCATGATGAACAAGAACTTGAACCAAATTCTATTCATGTTAAGTGCCTAGAACTTACTGATCCACCAAGGCCCGACCAACAAAAATATCCTCTCATATTTTACCTCACCACAATTTATATGGATGGGTGCACCAATCAACTAAAGAAATCCCCTACGATAAATGTTGACTCTCCCGTGAGCTAAAAAGATAAAATCAATAAATGGGCATTGCCATTTGATATGTAGACTTGGCTATAAACTTAAAAAAAAGAACCAACTAAAAATCAGGTGTTTGCAATCAAAAGTTTTTACTTTTGGCCCTGTATTACCTTACAAGATGCTCATTGGAAAGTTGAGCATCGTATGGCGTTCAAAACGCTTGCAAATGATTAACATGAAATCCTCCTTGTCATATTTTCACACCCATTTTCATCTATCCTCATTTGTAAGTAAACCCATGTGTCAAAAAGGAATCGGCTACCTAAAATGGTACAGAATTACCGTAACTCCAAGAAAACAATCCCTGTTATTTTTTCCCCACAAATTATTTTATCAAGAAAATTTCATTTTCCCCTCCACACACCCCGAATCACAGTATAAACCAGAAATACCAATCCACAGACCCTAAAATCAAAAAACTTAAAATACAAAGTCATTAAAGAAGGCAAAGGCTTCTCCTTCCTCAAGCTCGTTGTCCTCCATCTGCCCGCCAACAACAATACCTCATTCCTTTGCTACGACAATCCCAAAGCCCCTTCCACCATTACTGATACTACACAACATCTCAACAATAGTTAAAGAAACAACAACACCCTAATCATGAAAGTGCGGAGATCCCCGATCCACGCCATCAGACCACCAAAAACCCCATAATTTCTTCCCCTCTGAACCACGATCAAACCGTAATCCTCAAGGTTTCGCCCCCCAAAAGAAAGCACACAAACCCCATTTCCCTTAGTCCCCTTGATAACAAATTACATAACCGGATGCACAATTAACCGGCCGATAAAATAGGACCAATTGAAGATCGTTTTCAGTTTTCCAATAAATGATTACTATTTTCGCTCCTGAAAGAGAACAACAAACTTCAATTTCTTTGCGTACGTGGATTCCTTGTTTGTGGTCACTTTAGAGGGCGACGCAAGGCTCTCCGACGGATTATTCCGTGAATTGAGAGGTGAGATGGACCGTCAAATCTCATCACTCATAATTATTCCGTGAACGTTTTTACACTATAAAAGTAGAGTGGGTGCCTTACATCATAGATCAAACCCTATTCTTCTCTTTCATTTCTATCCTGCTGCCGAGTCGCCAGTGAATTTATTTTCATGTCATTGTGAAATTCTATTTTCAGTTGGCTGTATCCCAGTCTGCTCGACCTTAGATCCGCCATGACTGCTCCCTGGCTGAGTTCGAGTCCTCTAAATCTGAGAGGACGTCTAGATCCTCTACCCCATGGCTTCAAAGATTGCCTGCCTATATTTACTTATGGTGGCGCCCGTACCGCGGAAGAACATCTTGCTGACTTTGCTACAGCATGCTGGGTGTTGGGTGTAACGTCTGAAAATGTAGCCGTCCGTCTTTTTGCTCTGAGTTTGGAGGGATCTGCACAGAGGTGGTTCAGGTCGCTAGATCCTGGTTCTATGACTAGTTGGACGGAAATGATGGAAGCTTTTAAGACCAAATATAATCTTTATGGTAGGAATAGGATCCCTTACTGATTTAGAACAATACCCTTTTAAGTCTGCTAAGTTCCACACACCCCGTACTGTGTTTTATTGATAGTGTTGAACAATTGTTTAATGGAAATTAGTTTTCACATAGAGTATTAGATCGGCTAATTACATGAATTCTTTTCTATTTTTATTTTATTCATTGAAGCTTTCAAATAAAAGCAAGACCTTCAATGTGCAGCTGCAGATTCAAGTGCAGGCGAAGATATATGGTGACCCTTGAGGTCGTCCCCGTGGTGGTCGTCGGAGTCGTTGTCAATGGCGCTCTTTCAGTCGTGTTCGCTTGTCTCTTAATATAAGATCTTGTATCATGTTATACCACCCGCTTTTTGTTGACTTATCTTGTATCATGTTATCATTATTAATATAAGATCTTATTCATCAAAAATAAATAAAAACAAGACTACAATACAAAGAGGAGTGTGTTGTCATAGATATTATCTTTAAGTAAATGTGCCAAAATAGTACATCACAAAATTGTCTCTACAAAGATAAAATACAAGGTAGTCTCTCATGGATCTTGATATTTTAAAATAAAAATTGACATAATATATGAAAATCCCTCATATTTTGTCTCTTTCATATTTTTCTTTTATATATTTTTTTTTTTTTTTTTAAATAAAAATGTTCACTTCTTTTACCATTTCAATAGTAAAATATTCACATATTTTTGAAATAATTATTATATATGATTTACATACTTAAAATATAACTTAATTTTTATATAAATTTATATACAAATTAAATATTTTTAAAGAATTAAATAAATAAAAATTAATTTTATATAATTTACTTAAATATATTCAAATATTAATAAATAAATAAAAAATCATTTATATAGTGTATTCATAATACTAATTTATATTTTTGGTAAAAATATTTTAAAAACCATCACTGACAGGCATAAGTGGCCGTCACATTTAACCTTTTTAACTGGTTTTCTCCCAATAGTAACAGAGCCCATGTCTGGAGCCCATCTCTGTGTAGATGCGTGGTATAAATTCTCTCTCAATATTAAAATAATTGTAATTCCCTCCTTTAAAAAGTTATTCGGGATTTTTAAGAAAGAATTGGAATTCCATCCATTCTAAAGTTATTTAGCATTTCGGAATAAGTTTCATGTGCATACAAACATATTTTAGTCTAAGACTACTTAACGAATATGAATTTTATAATTATGTTGGAGGCATTTCTTGTGGTGGAAGTCTTTTTCTCAAAATGTCAAGTTTTGACAAGATTTTTCTGCATTTTTCTCGAAATCAATGATATTTTATTTTTTTAATTTATCTTGTTCTTTCTTATAGACATTTTATAAAATATCTTAGATATTTACATTGATCGACATTTATTAAATTAATCTCAAAATGACTTATTTTATATAAATAATCTTGTTAGTGTGTAATGCTTAACAAGTAGACTTGATCTGAATAATTTGAGGGGCCAATTTTGAGTAGAGTAGGTATATTACAAATTTATCTAATTATTTTGCAATCATATAGAATGCATATTGTTTTGGTTTGGCAATTAATTTTATTGAATTTTACATAGCATTCTCCCAAAAATGTTTCAAACAAGGTTGACAAGAATAGCATTTTAGTTTGTGTTATCAAGTTTATGATTGTATTAGGCTAAGACGCAATGTCTAAGGAGTAGAGTATGTTTTTCTCGCCAAATTTTTCTTGTGACTTACATTGTATTATTATGGCAGAGTGCCCTATGCGGCATGAACTCGGGGCATCATACCGTTGTTCTTTTATTAACCACTAAACCATGGCTCATTGTATGATTAGCAATATGTGTTGATACATCATGATCTCGAAAAATTGAAGTATAAGATTCGACATGCACTCGAGTGTTTATGGATAATGAGATGTAATATAAGGTATTGTCTTGTTCATTTTGTGTTAGTTTCAAGGCTTCTTTAAAGAAATCAATGGCGGTGTTAATAATGATATTACGTCATCAAAAAGAAAACTAATAACATGTTTGGATTTTGAAAAAGTTTCAAACAAATATTCTTCACACATCGAGGAAACTTCAAATAACTTTTGCTTCCTTAACTTTGTTTCCATAAGGTTAACCCTTTTTCAAGGGTTATCAATAAAATACGGTTGGCGTATTTAAAGCTACACTCTAGAACCTTTAATGATATCTTCCCTTCCTCTCCCAAAATGGGAGATTTATAAAATCACATAGACATCCATCAAAGCATAGTGCAAAGCTATTTTTTAGATGTACTAGGTGTCGTAGTAGACATGTATGCAAAATGTGGAGCCACCCACAATACACGTGATCTATTCAAAAAAATTCCTTACAAAGATGTTGTCTCATGGGTGTTGTGATTGTAGGATATGTATGCAATGGATTTTACAATTATGATTTTAAACTCTTTGAACTAATGAATCCCTCTGGAATATGCCATGACAATTTAAGCTTCATTTATTCTATTAACATGTAGTCATGCATGTGAATTGTTTGATAAAATACCTCAAACAATTGTTCTAATGTTCATCCCTTTTTGTAATATACAACCTTTTCTCATGGAATATAATTATTACATCTAAGAGAAGACACGTGTATCCTCACGACGACATTGGTAGCTAGTGTCCTTTACGAGTTTCTACAATATATAGGATTGAATTAATCGTAGGACTATTATTATTATTTATCTCTCTATACAAATCACATTACTTCCAATTCATTTGGTATTAGATCATCTTATATTTTTTCTAGATGGAAGTTTGAAATAATTATGGAGGGGTAGTGCTTCTTTTATTGCTCCTGTACAAGCAAGTCATTTGGTTTTAACACGGCCGAGCCGTACCAAGAAGACATCTTTCCTCACCAACTCTCTCTCCATGAAAGGGCCATGTTGAACTAATTGTAAACATCAGACTTATGACTTGTGTGGGGTCCATATATCAATTGTTATGGATCTCCCAAAATACATATTAAAATGTTGCATTTTAATTTTTGTCAACGTGTTGAGTTTTGAACCCGTGTGGAGGAAGATTGGCCAAAGATCGACTCATTGTTATCTTGGTTGCAGCGACATTCTCCCACTCATATTTTCTTTATTTGCGTGCATTGTGAGATCAAAGAAAAGTGTATCATTTGGATCAAGCTGCATTGCATCATCATCACATGTCTTAAGGCAATATAAGTTCCTATATTACATTCAAGCTAATTTCGCAGCTACTAGAGTGTTTGCATCTAGTTTGGAATTCTTTCGATTAAGTTCCGTAGGTTTTCGAATTCAAAACTACAACCCAACATCATGCTATTTATTTATATCCTTCCAAGCTCGAAGCCAAATAAAAAATAGTTTGGTGTTCTATGTGGGACTTGGACGTCGAGAGATCTCAATGCTTTCAATGACATGGATTCGACGAGTAATTTGTTTAGAGATCTGCAAAATACCAGTCAAAAATCTGTATTTATTTCCTCGATCATGTCATCAAGACGTATTTTTTATTTTTAGAATTTTTCAATCTTCCTATTCATTTTCTGTTCAAAACAGGTATCCATATTTGGCACTTCAATCTTCTATACAACTTGTCAAAAAGGTTTGCAAATCTTGTTGGTATGCAAGAATTACTACTCTCCTTTAGAAGTTGAATATTGATATAGATAGATTCCCTCCTCTTGGGTTTTCTATTAATGCTCCTCAACTCACTAAATAGGAAGTTAACAGGGGTATACGAGAGGAGCTCACTAAGTCTTATTTGAAAGTTACATGGTTTTCTCCAAAAGAGCCTTTGAAACCAGAGCTTCTTCACTATTTTCAATATTATTCCTACTTCCATGAATATAAAAAAAAATTCCATAATACATGAAGAGGTTTTTACCTTGATGCCTAAGGATCCCTTTAGCTCAGTTTCGCATTTTCTCTCACCCTCTTCGGATGGAATCTGATCATAGCCTTCCACAACATGAGCGGATTTGTTAGTTGTGTTTTCTAGAACCTGAAAGTGAAGAACATTTTATATTCAAGTGTCCCATCTACTATGAAATCTATGGAAGATATCATTGTCTTTTCAGAGATTCCAATGGATCTTTAAGGAGTCTCATTCGATATGAAGATCATAAATGCTTAGCTTTATTTATTCGTGAGATACTTCAAATTCAGGAAAGAACACTCAAACTGCAGTCCTCAAATAAAAATGAGTGCAAAAATATCATTTCTTACTTCCAAATTACTGATTTCAGGAATCTTAAGAGATCTCATATGTAGACAACCTGGTCTAGATGTGTCAGACAACACACTTTCTATTGATTTCAAGATCTGTGACCTCTAGTGGTTGATTTGTTGTTTCCTTTTTCTAGAGATGTTTTGGCACTCCCTTTATGTTTTGGTTCTTGGTTTGTATTTTCTATCCCATAAGTCATTCTTGGCCTTCTGTGGACATTAATATCTAAATTAAATTATTGCTTTGGGATATTATTAGACTCGAGATATCAACGCTTCATTAAAGTAACATCTGATAGCTTGAATTCTACTATGTGGAGACAAATCAGTCAAAGGTGTGATTTTATACATTATAAAAGTTGTTTTATATTCGAAAGATAGCTTTAGTGTGTCATAATGACTTAGTAGTCTTATGCATTTTAAATTCTAAAGGTATTTTTTGATTCATTGTTTATTTTAAGTCTTTTAGTTTTGAGTCGAGTCATTTACATAAGTAGTTTAGTATATTGTTTATGTCTTTGGTAATCAGTGGAAAGAGGTAAAAAGTTTGTTTTTAAATTTACTAGTGATTGTAAACGTCCATATATGTCATAATTGTCATTGTCATATAAGTGATTCTAGTATTTTTAATATTCATTTTGTAAGTATGTTAGTATGATTCAAAATTTCTATCAAAAGAGTAAAAACAATTTATCATCAAAAGTACGTCACAACTTCATCATCGAGTTGATGTCAAGTCTTTTTGGGTCCATTGTCAAAAATTCAAAGAGTCAAATATTGTAAAAAAAAAAAAAATTGCCTTACGGACGCATTTTCGATGTTTCTGACGTCCGGCAACCATTGAGCCTCAAAAGTAAAATTCGCCGAGCTAGTAGCATGACACTAGAGGATGGAGGCAATGAAGGAAGGAGGTCATTTAGCGACCTCTCATCAGTCGCCAATGACGGGGCCGCATGAAGGTTTTGTGACATGTGTGTTTTCAATTTGTGCAAAGTGTACTTTCCACGTGTTTTTCAAAGTGTCGGGTTTCAGTGTTCATGTTTGCCATGTTCCTATTTGAATAATTGGAAATTTCACATTGAGGAGGGGAACATGATCCAATGTTCCATTTCCATTATGTCAGCATTTTATATGTGTGTATGAGTAGCAAACTTCAACATAATTTCTTATGTTATTCCCTGTAGTGAGATGTGATGAGAGGTGATAATAGTACTTGGCACATCATGATGTGGTTGTAGGTAAACCACTTAAAAATGTTCATTTTGGGTTTGTGGTACTCTAGTTGAAAATCACCATTTTCGGTTTGTGGTTAACCGTTTGAAAACCATACAACAGGTTTGTGATCATCCTGCACTAAAAAACACTTAATCATGAAAGCAGGTGCAAGTACAAAGGTAGGTTTTCCCCATGTTCACACTAGGGGGGAATTTTAGGAATATCTTGGTTAGTGCTCATATTATTAAGACTTATATTTGTATGGGTTTGTTAATGTGTTGTAATTAATAATTATATTATCTACGATAATATAATTGTTAGTGAGGTTGTTTATAACAACCTACATATGGTGGAGAGTGTTACAACAACTCATCCATATTAGATGAGTTGTTATAGGAGCTGTTATAGCCTCCCTATAATTTAGGAGATGTTACTCCTATATAAATGTATTATTTTGTGAATGAATTAATCATAGGAGTATTATTATCATTTAGCTCTCTATACAAATTTGTTACTTCCACTTCAACCCGAAACAAAGATCCGATACAAGCTAATGATGCTAAAGAAAAGACCTAAAAATGATAAAGTGTTGATAATGAAGAAAACACGAGCGGGTTTATGGTGACCCATGTCCAAGTGGTATGGTCGATGGTGACCGGTGTAGAATTGATGAAGTATGTGTAGAAACCGAGCTAAACCCGATGCGAGAATAGATGTATTGATGTCAAGATGGGGATGCGATAAGGGAATGCAAAAAGAGTAACGATTGGATGATGATCGGGACCTAATTCGGCGACGAATGGGAGGGTCGACGATGATTAGAGAAGGGTATAAGACTTTGCTATATTGACGAGATGGTTGTAAGGATCTGAGATGGATTAGAGATGGTGGAGGGATAGGAAGAGCTCCAAAGAAACTTGTAAACATGCAAAACAAATAAAAAAAAAAGAACTAAGGATTCTCCGAGCCAATATTTGATACACATCAAACTCCAATGATCAACGTTAAAGGATGTGAGGTGAATTGGGTTGTTTATAGAAGATTTTGGGATGAAGAAGGCAACAAACAATCAATTGTGGTTGAAATCTTCAATTTTTGGGGGGTTAGTGATTAAGCAAATATATAAATGCTAAATCTAAATTAAGTAATAACGCAATGATACAACAATAAAGAATAAATTTCACACAAGCAAGCGAGAAAAATATGAAACCTTAGTTGCAAGAGAGGGAGTAAAATACTTAGTTGATTTGCAACAATGCTGAAGTTGTGCGAGATGAAAAACTGATGGAATAGAAGGGAAGAATGTCCCAACCAAGCCTAGAAAAATTCAGATTTGTTGGGAAAGTTGGGACTAGGGCACTTGCATAGGGTTAGGGGTGCCTAGGGTGATTAAAACCTAGGGCACTGTGACTTCTTAGAACCTCATAAAATCAATTTTGCATGGTTGCGAGATGTTTGATGAATTTCACTGTACTTCATTTCTTAATCGTTGAGTTCACCCGAAACCCTGCAGAGAGAAAGATCACTGGAAAACCCAAAAACAGATCAAATACTAAAAAGAAAATATGTAAATAGGAGTCGGGTGACCCCGGTGGTCACCCGAGTGAGTGAACTTATGATCCAAGTGTTGCACTACATTTCAGACTCCATGTAGTTCTCTGTATGTGTGTGCGAAATCGTGCCCTAGGTAGCTTTCATACAAGTTGCACCCTATAACAAACAATAGCTAGATGTAGAAAATGTAGATAGATGTGTGCATGGAAAAATGAAATTCCCCTCCTATGAAGTGTATGCAGAAGAATGTAGTCCCTTATCCCTTGATTGGATTCTAGATGGATGTTGTGATCCTCTTGTAATGGCCTTTGGATGCAACCTTAGGTAATGATAATAGATGCTTAGTGTTTGGTCCTTTATTATGATCACATAGATTTGTATTTATATGATTCCCTTGTTTGAATTTTTAATTAACCACTAAAAGGACAACTAGTAAGAAATAAGATGCCCAAATGGCTAGAAAAGACGCCAAATATGCTAGAAAGATACAAAGAGGTCGGGATTTCCCAATGGGGATGGGGGTGCCTAGGTACTAGCGTCCTAGTTGGGCATTAGTGTCCAAAATTAGAAATGTTGAATTATCAAAAGACAAATTGGGGAAGAAGGTGTGTGAGACCAAGAAGGAAATAAAAAAGAAAGTAAAGAGGAAAAAAATAGTGGTCAACTAGTACTTTTATCTCTTAGGAATCATATGAATAGTGGTATGTGATCAAGACTATAAATATACCCAAAGTGCGTGATTTAGTGTCTATATTTTCCCCCACTTTATGTTGTTGATAGAATTCTTGATAACATAGAGTAGATATAAGATGTGTATTTGATAACCCTATAAATCGATGGCGAAATGTTTGCCGAGGAGACAAGAAAAGGTGTGGAGTGATAAAAAGTGAAGTGTGGAAGCTAGAGAAGAGGAAGTAAAAATAACCCTAGGGATGAGAGCATATGTGTAGATGTCACGTTGTACCTATTTTTGATATCACTTGATACTTGGATGATGCGTGATTATTTCTTCCCATAAGGACAAACCTATAAAAGAAAAGAGAAAAAGAGTAGACAAAGTCATGTATATGAAAAATTTGATCAAAACATGTAAAAAGTGTGTAAAAGGTATGTAAAAATGTGAAAAGGAACATGTGCACCTAATCCGTGATGAGTGAAAGGAGAAGAAAAGATCCTAAAAATATTATAGAAGAACAATTTTTTTGGGCGATCTCATGCCAAGTACAGAAGAAGTGTAGGGAGAAATGTCTAGTGTTATTATCTAGGATTTCACTATTTCTCGAAATATAGACACCACTTGCATATGGTGTGTTGAAATCCAATCCAGTTTGATCCAATTCGAAAATCCTTTAAAATTGCTTGTGTAAACCGATTTCAGCCGTGCTAATCTGAGAAAAAATGTGTAACTAGCCCCTAGTCATATGCACACAGTGTTACCTGTCATGCTCGTATGCGGGAGATGGTGTCCATCTTTGTGTTGAGGACCTAAGTCGGGTTACGGGTCATTGCTAAGACTATAGAATGTGTTGATTATGTACCGAAGCGTGTTGCACTCGATTGTAAATTGTTGTATGGGATGACTGATTCACCCAATGGATGCCCCCTCATTTGGGGGCATGTGACATCACAAGGAGTATGTGGCCCAAAGGAATGCAAAGCGTGATGAAATTGATGCCTTGTAGGGGGAAGGGAATGTTCTTGGTAGAAACCAAGGCACACACAAACAAAGTGGTTGGAAACAAGTGTTAGTGCAAACAAGATAAACACACATATAGAAGACAATGTGTATGCTAGAAAGAAAGAAGAAATGTAGGCCATGAAAATTGGGTTACAAACATGGGACATCACTCATGATGTTGCAAGACAATCAAGGCCGAAGAGGATAAAATCATACATTTTATACACAAGAAAAAGGGCATAGCCCACAAACAATGGAAAATAATGATAAACAAATAGTAAGCAAATAATAAGCGATGACAAACATGGTAGCAAAGAGTTTCTACAAGAGATAAATGTTGCACATGAAACACCAATTAGCATGTTAGACATATTAAAAGTATATCAAAACATGTATGATCCAATATAATGTAGTGTTATAGTATGGATAAGAAGTAATATAAAGTTAAGAAATAGCACCCATGATGTGTATGAAAGTGGATTCCCAAGAGCTTGTTGCAGGATGGTAAAAGGTATAGTGCCAAGCATCCATGCTACGTATAATGATCTAGGAAGATTTTGTGATCACAACTAGAAGGCAAGCGAATGTGTATGTGTATAGAGAAAAATAATGGAAAATGATGTATTTGTCTAACATAGTAAGAAAAGTGTAACATGCAAGTACAAGTAAATCAAGAACAATGTGCAACCAAGATATGGAGTGTGGTATGGATGAGTGAGATGGAATGGAATGTAAAGTGAGTGTGATAGGATCGAGTGCTCCTTTAATGGATGTGAATGAGTATGTATGAGATGAGTTTCATTTATAAATATCCCCTCAACAGTTGAGAATGAACCATAGAACAAGAGTATGTCATCGGGAAATGGTTTGAAATATGAGCTAAAAACATATGATCGTCAAAGCATGGAGCATAGAAAGTGAGTGGATTTGGTGAGGTTCATTTAAATTTATACCCTCGAAGTTGAGTATAAATCATGGAACTAGAGTGCTTCATAGGGTAGTGTGTTGTGTTCAATGTGCGCAAGAGATATGTGTTTTGAATACACCGAGTGTGTAGTGTGTAATGTAATGATGTGATTTTCATCAATGTAGTGAGCCCTCAACATTAAAGTGTGAACCATATCACAAGAGTACATCATTGGGTAATGACGATACGAGTGTATCAAGATGTGCAAGATGCATGTGAAAGACTAGATGCAAAGTAAAGTAAGATGATATAAGTGCAAGAAACCATACAATGCTAGAAGGGGGTGAATACGTATGATTCCCCCAAAGTGTGTGTTGATGAATATGTTATCCAATGAAAGTGAAAGATGAAGGTCCTCCACCCAATGCTTACGGAGATAAAGGTGAGTGACCATGCTCTAAGATTAGCGGCGCATGAGACAAATGATGTATCGGTGAATGTGCATGAGACCTAAGAGGTGATGACCACCTATGTGAATAAGATGGTGAAGGTGATATGCACATATGTGAAGGAGAGTGCGGAGGTGATGGAAACTTATGTGGAGGAGACTACGGAGGTGAGGTGCGCTATGTGAATAATATTGCAGAGGTGATGTGTACCTATGTGAAGGAAACCATGATGGTGATGTGCACCTATGTGAAGGAGTAATTCAAGTGGTATACCTAGACCGATGCAATGGACTAGTAGACATGATGAGATCGTGTAGGCCGTAAGCAAACAATAGAGCTAGGAGTATATTGTGCTTTAGATTTGAGAGGTCCTGGGGACCTAGATGCTCTAGCGAGTGCAATGGAAACCTCAAGAGGAGGTTTCGGCCTCGGTGTGGATGGATAGAAAACGCGTTGATGGTAATGACTTGATTTTGTGAATGAAATTTAGACACAAGTGATTCGTGAAAGTGATATCCCGAGTTGTGCGAGAGCCGGGTAAGACATAAGAGCATGTCACACCCTTTTACAAAAGGCGCCACAAGAAATTGAAAAATCATGGTAAGAGGACCAAATGTGACAGGAATCTTGACATAACCATATGATTTATACCTTTGGATATGAAATATGTGATAGTGGATAGCCAATAACAACAAGAAGTGCAATAAAGCACACATGAAAAAAGATAAAGATATGATATGGGTATTGTTAATAACATAAGATTCAATAGAAGCATTGATGTGTAATGTGTTCGAAGAAAATGTAACATGATAGTCATGATCAGAGAAAGTAATGATTGGTAGAGATGTCTTTGCATGAGAAACTAGAAAATCAAGAGCCCCCAATGTAAGAGGAGGCATTGTGTGATATGTATGATTAGTGAAGAATCGGCCTCTTACTTATCATGTTTAGGAAGAGGATTTTTTAATATCTCGAGCTTATGATTTTGATGATGGTGTAGATACCATAGGCTCAAGAAGCTCAATAGCATTATTATTGATAAGATCTTAAATAATATTGTGAAGTTTGAAACATTGATCAGTTGAATGTACCATGCATTGATGATAGTCACATATGAAATTTTCATTCTAATTACCCACCTTTAGGATGAGATGTGTCAAAATTAAGAAAAAGTGGAAGCATAATGAGATTGCTCTCAACAAGTTATGGAAATATAATATTCAGAACACAAGGTAATTTAGTAAATGTACACTTAGGCAGTTACCATTGAAGCTTTTCAAGATTAATGACATCGTTGACAATAGCTTTAGCTTCAGTTGGTTTAGTGGATGGCTTGAAAGTCAATTTACTTTGAAATCATGTAGAAGATGAAGCCTGCTCATGATACTTAAGCTTGACCATAGATAAGAGTTTACTTTTATGGAAATTTAGAGTATGAAATAAATGATCAAATGAAGGAGATGTCTCGAAAATAACACTCTCTTGGAGAGTGAAAAAATAATTTGGATGAATAGATATTGAATTTCATAATCCACGAGTACATTAGACATCTTAGCTAGGTGGTTATTATATCACAAAACATAATCCACTAGATGCTTGTTAGATCCTTGTTTAATTTGTGCTAGTTGAGCATAGGATAACTCAAAGCTAATATTGGTAGAGAAATGAGCAAGAAAAGAATCTATTACATGTGTGAAATATGTTACCAAATGGATAGGTACATAATAGAACTAAGGCATTGCATAATCTTGAAGACTTCTAGGAAAGAGATTTGGAAGTAACGTGTGATCACCCACATAATCTAGACATGCTACATGAAAATCACAAATATTCTCTTCAAGGTCAACATGGCCATTGAAAATGGGTAGCTTGGGAGTGACAAAATTAGGTGGAAGTGCATAAGAAGAAATGGTCGGTGCGAAAAGGGAATGAAGCAAGTAATGTGGAATCCAAAGATGGAGATGCACAAGAATTAGCTTGTTGCGTGATTGAAGGATTTGAACTTAAAGGCCATGATAAAGAGAGGATAAGCCTTGAGTGCTAGTGAAAGAGACTTGCCACGTGTGATAAATAAGAGGTGGAGTGAACTAGGTGGTGGGAGTAGGAACAAAACAGGAATAATATAAGTAAGCAAATGAGTGGAAGCAGGCGGTTTAGTAGCAATAGGTATGGAAGCGGGGATGAATTCAGGAACATTAAGCTCTGCAATATTGGTAGCCTCCTCACGAGCAGTGAATAAAATTAGATCTAGATCTTGGGGATGCTTAACAATATTATCATTCGAGATCTTAAGGATGGGATTGAGTAAATTCGTCATAAGATTGAGCCATGATAAAAAAGAGAAGAGAAGAGTGTTCGAAGGTCAGGTTCACCAAAAGATTAAGTAAATATAGGAAATATGTATATGCTAAATCTAAATTAAGTATGATGTGCAATGATACATCAATAAAGTACATATTCGGCACAAGCAAGTAAGATAGAAAAATATAAAACCCTAGTTGTAAGAGAGGGAGTAAAATACTTAGTTGATTCGCAATAATGTTGAACTGTCTTTGAGCTAGAAAACTAATGGAATAGAAGGGTGCACTGTCACAACCAAGCCCAGAAAAATGTAGAGTTGTCAGAGAAAATTGGGACTAAGGTGCTTGTGTAGGGTCAGGGCCGCTTGGGGCACTAAAAACCTCCTTTGGGAGTATGTGCTTTCTCAAAACCTCATAAAATTAATTTCATATGGTCACAAGATGTTCGTTGGATGTCGCCTTTTGTCACTTGTACTTTGCTACTTGATCGTCGAGTTTTCCTGAAACCTACAAAGAGAAAGAGCACTTGTAAAGCACATCAAATCCTAAAAAGGAAAATATTCAAATGGGGATTCAGTGACCCCAATGGTCAACCAAATGAGTGAACTTGTAATTTACGTACTACACTACATTTCAGATTCCATGTAGTTTTTTGTGTGTGTGTGTGTGTGTGTGTGTGTGTGTGTGTGTGTGTGTGTGTGTGTGTGTGTGTGTGTGTGTGTGTGTGAAATTATGCCCTGGTGGATCTTGTGCAAGTTGCACTTGATAGCAATAGCTAAATGTATAAAATGTAGATAGATGTGTGCATGGAAAAATAAAATTCCCCTCCTACGAAGTGTATGCACAAAAATTAAATCCCTTGTCCCTTGAATGGATGCTAGATGGATGCTTTGATACTCTTGTAATGGCCTTTGGATGTAACCTTAGGTGATGATAGTAGATGCTTAGTGCTTATTCCTTTATTATGATCACATTTCTTTGTATTTATATGATTCCCTTGTTTGAATTTCACAATTAACCACTAAAAGGATGACTAGTAAGAAATAAGATGCCCAAAAACTAGAAAATAACTAAAAGATGCGAGCAAGATACAAAGAGGTCGGGCGGCGCCAGGCACTAGCATCCAGGATGGGCGCTAGTGTCCGGACTCGAAATGCTGAATTATCAAAAGAAAACTGGGCAAGGTGTGTAAGACCAAGAAGGAAAACAAAAAGCAAGCAAAGAGGCCAAAGAAAATGGTCAATTAGTACTTTTCTTTCTTAGGAATCATATGAATAGTTGTATGTGATCAGGACTAGAAATATGCCCAAAGTGCATGATTTAGTGTCTAAAGTTAGAAGAGAGGTGAAAATATGAATAGATAGAGTCGACGGTGGACCGGGAAGTCACTAGCGACTGGGAAAGTCAAGGAATTGATTTCGGGATTAAAATGACAAGAATAGGGGTGATGGGTTAGTTTTAATTTCAGGAAGGTGGGAATAAAAATAAGGGAAAAAGGGTATGATGCGTTGTTTGTAGATAAATTAGGGGAGTTAATAGGGGATGATTTAAGGGTAGGTGAGTAAATTTAGGGATGTTAGGTGGGGGTTGATTAAATAAATAATTTAAATAGTGATATAATGTGAAGAGGGTGATAAAGAGGTTAATGGGTAATTAGGGATTAATACATATACTAATGGGATAAATGTGAGGATTGGGTGATTTAAGGGTGAAAGGAAAATGAGGGATATGAGTTCTTAAAATAAGGTGAAAGGAACAAGTGCGGGGTGAGGGGTTAAAAATAGTGTCTACATTTTCCCCTTTTTGTTAAGTGGTTTGTGTTGGGAAAGCCACGAGACAAAAACTAGAAGTGATGATGAGAGAATGATGGTTCAAGTACTACCCTCAAATTGGGAATCAAGGACATGAAGGGGGGTCGATAATGAGTTTGAAAGAGATAGATTGAGAGGAAAGATAGATAATACTAAGGAAGATGCCCCAAGTGAAGGGGGACGATAGGTGATTGAATAAAACAAAACACTAAGCAAGGCGGTGACGTTGGAAACACAACAGTAGCATCATAAAATGGCTGCGATGAAGGCGTCATTAATGACCTATAGACCTTGTGCATCAAAAAAATCCATTGAAAGATGGATGTACATGCATTTGAGACCAATGGAAAAGGGTAGACATCAAAACATGCACAAACAAATGTGATGGGACCAAATTACGGACAAATGTGCACTTTCCTCCAAGCACGAGGAAGCGAAGAAAAGTATGTGTCTTGGTAGTAGACGGGATAAAATATGACCTCTAGGAGGCATGTTGGGATGCTTGAGATGAATAATGGTTCCCAAGGAGGCCACTTTGATGGCCACGAAGCAAGGTAGGAAGACTAGAATGTCAAAGTGTGTCATGGGTGACACACAAGCTTGGGTTGAGAGAAAATGATAAAGTGATGAAATATATAAAAAAAGATGAAAATGGAATTGGATAAGTGTTGGGTTGACGATGATTGGTAGAGTCGCCATCGGCTAGTCTAGGTCACATGGCGACCGTAGGCAAGGTCGACGGTGACCTGTATCAGTGTGCCTATATAAGTGACTTGGGTGGCTAAGGGAGCTCATTTGACTCATTCAAGTTTGCGATTCTAGAGCTCGAGAGAGACAAAATTGTGAGATTTTGAGTGAGATGGAGGATTTTGGTAGAGAAAGGAAGTGTTAGAGGACCCAACGAGTGGTAAGTAACAAGATTCTAAGATTTTTTTAATTTTGATTTTTTTTTTTTTTCAAAAAAGTGATGAGCGGGAAGGTTTGGTCAACGGCGAATGGGCGAGTCATCGTCGATTGATGTAATTTGGCATTGACCTAAAGGGGTTTGCTATCAACCGGGTAGGGATGGGGTAGATTTTTTCAAAAATGTTAATTTTTATATTTTGAGATGATAATGGATGTTTGTTTGATGCGTTTTACAGGCGAGAGACACGTTGTATCTAAGGGACTGGGTCCCAGCTTTGTATGAGCAGATGTGGGAGATGCCACCGATGGTGAGTGGATCACCTAGCAGTAGTGGGGTAGTAGTGGGACCATATAGAGTTAGTCATGAGTTTCTTGAGGTGGTGTGTAAATCACACTTATGGAGATTGGGAGAGATAGGAGAGGAGGGGTATGAGGACATATTAGGGAGGATGGACATAGATGAGGTGAGATGGGTACCCTATAGATATTTCCTTGCATGGTCGAAGATAAAAATACGGTTGACGGGTTTTAGGAGAGTGAGGTGGGTACAGGGGCACAAGATCAAGATGATTGATGCCATTGATTTATGATTGTGATGCGGCAGTTTGGTGTCATACGGGGAGTAAGCGGGGGCATCTATTTGTTATAGGAAAAATGACACCGAGAGGCACCTTCCTATGCATTGATGGAGGATCCACTAGATGAGGTGGGAGATCCATGGGATGAGGATGATAATGTAGGTGTGGGAGAGGGGTACATGGGGTGGTGGACTCAAAGCGGTGGGAAGCTAAGGCTTCGAGGAGAGGGTGCAATTTGAGAGGGGAGAGGAGGAGGCGGTGACACCCATGGGAGAGGATGACGTAGCGTCGAGAGGATATGGGGGAGATGAGGGGGATGGGAGAGGAGATGAGATTTCCTGCCTTAGAGCGAAGTTAGACGCCATGCACTAGCAGAGGGATTTTTCACTTCAGGAGAGAGATGTTGCTCGTTAGGGGGCCACATGGCTACGTCAAGAGAGGGATTTAAAAATAGGGAAGTGATATCGATACCAACGACAGAGGGAGGCCTATAGAGATAGGTTTTAGGATCTCGGTTCTATCATTTCAAAATCAAGGAGTGAGGTGTCAGAGGCCTCACAAGGAGCTATCCAAATGGCTATGTGTAGTACTATCTCACTACAAAAGTACAAGGCACTAGGGTCAGAGGCATGATATTATGAGTGGATTGTGACCTCCAGACTACCAGCTGTGCCCTGATATGTGGCATATTTGGCAAGGAAGCGAGGGCGGTGACACAACCAGCTCCATCGAGGTAGCATAGTGATTTTTGCTGCCAGTGAGAGGCATGATCGGGGGCGAGATGAGGAGCCACGCGTAGGCGAGATAGAGGGATAGGCTCTTATAACAAGGAGCATGGTTCGGGACTAATATTGTCGATGTTCATTTTAGTGGGTAGAGAGTGGAATTTATATATAGATCTTGGTGGTGTATCGATATATAGATTTTGGGATAGATCCCTCGAGTCATGTCATGGATGTATGTACACATTTGGTGATATATATAGATATATATTATTTTTGTAGATTATGTGATTTGATGGGATGGTTTATTATGATGTGATGTTTTATTGATTATGTGATGAATGTTGTTGGGTGTGATTAGATTATGTTATGAATGTGTATATGTAGTTCAATTATGTGTTGGATATTTAGGTGTTAGAAACATACTGATGATGTGTTTTATTCAAGACGTGATGATGTTTTGATTATGTAATTTGATGATGACTATTTAGATGTACTTTTGATTATGTGGTGGATGTTTAGACATAATTTGGTTATGTGATGTGGTAGTTTAGATTAGGTGGATGTGATGCGATGTGATATTTTAGATTTCTTATTATGATTAAATGGATGTGATGTGATGTGATAATGTTTGAATGGATGTTTAGATTAGATTATTTGATGTAATGGTGGGTGTTTAGATTAGATGGACGTGATGTGATGAACTTAGATTATTAGGTGCAATGGTAGATGGAAAGCGAAATAGATAGATTTATATGTGGATTATGTAATGGATGGATATGTGTAGGAAATGCAGGGATATTCAATGGATAAATGTTGAATTATATGACTGTGGATGTAAAAGTGAGGGTAAAAGTGGGGAAAGAAGTGTTACTGCATGTGTATTAAAGTACACTCCTCATAGATGGGGCACATGTGGAAAGATGTTTTTGTATTGGGTTAGAGGAAAAGCGTGAGACGAAACATCGCAAAGCAATGAACTTACAACCAATGATAGGTGTTAACACATAACTAACAATAGTTATTCACATTTCAAATCATGAGGGATAGATGGAGAGTGTTCTTATAGAACCTTCGTAGCCATGTAAAAGGTGATAATATGGAGAGTGTATGGGGAAAAAGGTTCTCCTTAGGTGGTGGTCCTAGGTCTATACCCCAGCTTTGAGTAATATATGGCGCAACCTGATCAATACATGAATTTTGTGGGAGATGGTAAAGCTGATCAATGCGGGAAGCTTTCTAGGATGTTTTCTTTGCTTTTCGCTTTTACTTTTGAGATTTTAAAAGGGTGATCGATGCGGGAAGCCTTCATTTCCATGATATAAAAGAGTATCCATCCTTTGATGGAGTGGTATACATTTTATTTTTTGTTATAGATTTGATTTTGTAAATGGCGGTATGATACATGCGTGATAGTTGTCCTTCGAGGGAGCAGCCTATACTTTTGACAATATTCTTGATTTTATATGAAAAATTGTCCTTCGAGGGAGAAATCTATTTTTTAATATGATATATTTTATGTGTGCATCCAAGAATTTTAACTTTTGGATAGAGATGTGGATAGCCAAGTAGACCACTTGGGGAGAGGATGAGAAAGTGTACAAGTGACACTTGTGGATCCATAACATGGTTTTAGTGGGTAGATAAGGAGGGTGATGGATGTAATGATTGCAGAGTTCCTACCTGGAAGGAGGAACGTGTCCATAGGGAATGTGTTATGAGCAGATCCATGGTTCCCATATTCTAGGTTGTACATAGGAAAGTGACAGTAGACCACACCATTCCCAATCATTACAATAATGGGTGGAAATGGCGAATGATTAGTGCAAGATCATTAAGTTTGACTAAGGCCATGTTGGTAGATTTGTTAACAGTAAAAAGGTCAGAAGTGCAAGGTGTTGAGAGGTTCCATTTCCATTTACATTCAAGGGAGGATAGATGATAGGCTCCATATCCATACTTATGCGTGATAATGTACGACCTAGTCCAATTGGGAGCAAGCTTCGCACATTGATTCCTTTCTAGAGTAGTGACATTTTTATTTTCTTATAAAACGAGGTCACCTATGTTAAATTCATGTTCCTTGATATGTTATTTGTAAGCACATTTGATGCGTTCCTAATAGACATGATGGTGTTCAAGAGTAAGAAGGAAACATTTTCTAACGACTCAAGTTGTGCTAGGAACTCTTGGCGATAGTCTTCATCAGAGATGAATTCATGAAGAGAAACATGCAAGGATGGGATTTGTACTTCAAGAGGGAGAATGAATTCAGAGCCATAGACAAAGGAAAAAGGAGTAGAACCCGTATAGGTGCGGATGCTAGTTCGAGAAACCTACATAGAAAAGGGGATATGAAGATGCCAATTACGACTTGATCTATCGATGGTTTTAGCAAGGATGTTGCGAGAGAGTTTTTTATGGCTTGGTATTTTCCATTAGCTTTGAGGTAGTAGGTAGAGAGAAGATGAGCTTGATATTGACAGAGACGTAAATATTTTTGAGGTATTTGTTTTTAAATGAATTTTTGTTGTTTTTAATGATTTTATGGTGAATGCCAAAGCGAAAGATGATGTCCTGATAGGCGAAGTCAACTATTTTGTTAGATGTAGTGGATGCGAGTGGAGTGGATTCCACCCATTTATTAAAGTATTCGAGTAGCGGTGATGATGGAATGATGATGCTTTGAGAAAATGTGGGTTAATGAGACCGATGAGATCAAGGACTTATTGTGAGAAAGGACATAGGTCTTGGTCCGGTTGTAAGGCGACTACAAATTTAGATAAGATTAGAATGATGCAAGCATTTAGTACACTTCTTAACATATTCACAACAGTCTTTATTGAGAGTGGGCCAATAAAAGACAAGGAAAATAACACATTTGGAAATATCTAAACCACTGAAATGTCCACCATAGAAACCGTCATGGACCTCTTGGATGACACGAGTGGATTCATGTGGTTTAAGGCATTGCAACAGGATGCCATCAAAGCCACATTTATAGAGGATGCTATGATATATTGGTTTACACATTAAAGGAATGACCTCCTATTTTAGATAAGTTAGAGATGATCTTGGAAATGGATAAGTAGTCGAAGATCTAGGTATACCAAATATCAAATTGGTTTGTATCAACATGATTGATGCGAGGAAGTTCATGGGTATGAGATAGCTGATTGAGGCAATGAACAACAAAAATATTTTATAGTCTTCAACTTCCCATGAAATAAGGGACGCAAGGGAATCCATAGTGTCTATAAAGCGGTTAGATGAGCGAGGGAAAAATTAGATGGTGTACTGATCAAAGGCCTCAAGGAGGAAGTCAACAATGTCCTTGTATTTTTGAAGGATTTCATTTTTACACTGATAGGTGCCTTTGACTTATTTGATGATGATTTGTGAGTTACCGTAGATGTTAAGAATTTGAACACATAGAAAATAACATTCTCAAGGTCCAGGATGAGAGCTTCATACTCAGCCATGTTATTAGTTAATTGAAGTTAAGTTTATAGGAAATGGGGATAGGAGTATCCCAAGGAGGAATCCTTGATAACACCCGCAACTCCCCTTGTTGAAACTTAGACCCGTCAAAGAAAAGTGTCATTCTGAGGGGAGAGAATTCATGATCAAGGGTATGGATGGATTCATTTGGAAATTGTTCATGAGGAAGGTGGTTGTCATGAAGAATAACTTCAAAGTGAGTTTATCGGCGATGTCTTAACCCTTAATAGATTTATGAGAGATAAAATCTAGGTCAAACTTAGTCATGAGCATGAGCCATCGAGTGATGTGGTCATTATGGTAGGGTTTGGAGTGCATGGTTTTGAGGAGGTTTCCATTAGTAGCAATAAAAGTTTTATGATTAAGGAGATAGTGGCGAAGCTTGGATGTGGAAAAAAAGAGACCGTAACACAAATTTTCATCTTCGGTGTAGTAGTGGGTTTCATAATCAATAAGGGTAAGAATAATATAGTAGACAACCTGCTCCCTACCCTAGTCATCATGATGCACCAACATGGCACCTAGAGCATGATCTCAAGGTAGAGATGTAGAGATAGAAAGTCTCCCATTAACGTGGAGGTGTGAACAAGGTGGGGATAGAAGGTACTTCTTAAGATCATCGAAGGCATTATGACAATTAACATCCTAATCAAATTGGGTGTCTTTGCAAAGGAGATGGTGAAAAGGTTGATAGTGGTCGAGAAAGCTGCGAGATGAGACAAAAGATAGACTAAAGTATTCCCTGAATAATGTGAATTTGTTTAAGGTTGGAAGGAGGAGGCATCTCGAGGATGGATTTGATTTTGGCGGGATCAACTTCAATGCCCTGATAGAGACAATGAATCCAAAGAGTTTACATGTTAAAACTCGAACACACACTTGGCAGGATTGAGACAGAGGAAGACTCGATAAGACGTGTGAAGAGTATTTCAAGGATGGTGAGGTGGTCTTGTCATTGTTTATATTTTCCCAAGAGGTCATTGACATTTAATCATCTACGGTTTTATGGATAAGGTCATGGAATGTGTAGGTCATATCTCTTTGATAAGTGGCCCTTGCATTTTTAAAAACGAAGGTCATGACATGGTAATGAAGGTCCCCCAAGGGTGTGTTATGTTGGTCTTTTGGTGTGATGAGAATATGATTATAAATAGAAAAACCATCCATAAGAGAGAGCATATCATGGTTGGTTGTGAGGTCGATGAGGTGATCTATGTGTGGAATGGGAAAGTCATCCTTACGAAAAGTGAGATTTAAATCCCAAAATTCAATACGAGATGTAGAGATTTCTAGAGGCTTTGGAAATGGGCACGATGTTTGAAACCCATTGTGATAATCAATAGGTCGAATGCAATTAATAGAGAGAAGACATTACAACTTCTTTTTGAAAAGGAGAGCAATGCGAGGATGCATACGAAAAGATTCTACTTAACTAGCTTGGTGTCGGGAATGGTGAGAATGTTATAGACGATGATGGATGGGTCAAGGCCTAACATATTAGAGTACGACCATGCAGAGGCTTGACTGTGTTTGGAAAGAAAGGTGGTGAAGGCCTCAAGTTCTTGTGGGTCAAGAGACTAGCTAAATTTAAGGATACGATGCTCTTGGGAATCGTGATGTTGATATTGATGGTAGATTCATTGAGAAGAGTGGATTTGTCTCGAAGGTAAGGTATTATGAAGATAGTAATCTTCTTCCCCCATGTATGATATGATGGAGTCGTCATCATTGTAGTGGATAATATCGATGGTAGGGGAATCCTCATTTACCATGTTAGGAAAGATGAGTGGAAGGGACCTAGTTTCACCCCTATTCTAGTAAGTGACTGGTCCTAGAGTGATGGTGGAGACTAAAAAAAGTTAGGAGGAAGGAAATAACGTCATCCATGTCCATGACATCATTAGATGGAGGATTGGGTGATGAATCAACATGCATGGGAGATGTAGGAGAAATCTGCGTGGTGGAGTTAGTGGGTTGTTCCTCTTTGAAACCAAGCCCAAATTTTTCACGAGAATCACGGGATTGGTTAATGACTAGATCGTGCATACCATGTTCATAACATCCTAAACCAAATCTCTTCAAAGCACAGTGGTGGAGGTATGTATAGGTGAAGGATTTGTTATAAATAAAATCAAATCCATTGGCGTAAGGTTTGGTATGAGGTTGGTTGTCAACATAGGATTAAGGGCGATCAAGGCCACTATAGATGAGGTTAGTTTTAAGATGAGGTGGGCCAAAGGAAATGATATCCTTGACATTCTATTGATACATGGGTGCCTTATTGGGTTGATACTCCCCCAAAGATAGGTGCTACATCACATTGTCAAGAGGTTTATCATTAGGAAGTTTAGAAATAGGTACATAGAGGAACTGATGGAAGCTTGAAGAAGAAGAGTCATGTTTTGAGATGAGCACATCATTATGTTGATAGGTCATATGAAATGATTTAAAGGGAGGAAAGTTGGAGGAACGCTATGGATCTTACCTTCATGCTCATATTTGATGCAATGATGGAGGGTGGAAGGGACGCAACGCATGGCACGAATCCATGGCTTCCCGGAAAGACATTCTATTGAAACTCTCCTTCAACAATGTATAAAATTTAATGGAGGATTTTGTCACCAACATGGATGGGAAGGATTGTCATTCCCTAATTAGGGGTCACACAGTCATTAAAATCACATATGACCACGAGTGATTGGGTGACGATAGATTTGGGAAGTTTAATTTGATCAAAGGTGTGGGATGAGATGATGTTAATGTTTGCGTTGTCCTTTATCATAGAGTGGCGAACGAATGTATCGATGATGCAGATAGTAAAGAATAGGGAAGTTCATGGTCTTCATGTAAGATTTCCATAATTTCTGAATCATTAAAGGAAATGGTGGCGAGAGGCGGTAAGGGATCCAACAAGGGCTTCAAAGGGATGGGATTCTTTAAATGAAACATGGATGCATTGTAGGGTCTCTATGAGTTCTGTCGATGATGGAGTGAGATTTGGATAAGATAGTAAATAGACATCTTAACAAGAGCTTGGTGGAGCTGTGTTACGACACTCTGTTTGAGGGTAGTTTATTGTTGGGTTGGTGAAAAGACTAGGATATATACCTTAGCCTTGGATGATGAAGGGGCCATAGTGGGATCGTTAGATGGAGCAATAATAAAAACCTTAGATTTGGATTGTGTAGATGGTTGTGGCTTGTGGGGATGAGCACGGGTAATAATACGAGATGATGTAAATTTAGATAGGAGCACCATATTTATAAGAGGTTAAGGTGGGCTGAGGGATGGAAATGAAGGACAAAGAGGAGGCCTTGGATGTTGTAGATTTGTTTTTGGATTTGGAATGGATGGTAGAAGAAAGGGGTGATCTTCTTCGAGGAGAAGATCATATTCTTTGATGAAGTTATTGATGAGGGTGCATATGGCTTTATAATGTTCTGGTGGTGTGCCCGGGGAATGATGGTAGGTGCATATGGTGTTAGGGTCAAACCACGTGGGTTTTTTCCCATGTGGATCGAAGGTCTTGATGGGAGGCGGGGTGATTACGGATGCGTGGAGAAGATGCTAAAAGATGTTAGTATAAGATCTGATGATGGATAGGGAAGGTGAAGGGTTATGATCCTTAGAAAAATATAGTTTGGGTGAGGATGATGAGGGTAAGAGAGGGAGGTTATTTTTATGAGGTTTTTGGGAGGCCTAGATTTAGACTTAATTTGGGACATTTGTGTTCTAGATTGGGAAGGAAGGATGGTTGTTTTAGTTTCAAGTTTGGAGGAAGGCATGGATGACCTAGATGTAGATGCATGGATTTGGAAGAAGATGTGGAAAATTTGGATGCAAGAGGAGAAATAGGTGTTTTGGATTGTGGTTGGGTGGATGGTGGGTGTGATCCTAAGATACAATAATGGGCCCCTAGAATAAACGATTAGATGGTGGGAGACATGGATTGATGAGGCTTTACGGGGGAAGTTCTAATTTATTATGTGGATGGGTAAGCAACTTCGAGGGAGAACGCTAAGGTTTTTATATTTTTGATGTGAGGGCTTGCCCTAGGTAGGGATGATGATGATTTCAATAGGGGGATTATCAGAGACATGACTAGGTGGTGTGGGCATATGCTTTGAAGATGAGGAAATAGAGGATGGGAGGGGTTTTTGGATTATGTGTTTGATGAGATCGGAAGGGGTCATAGATGATTTTGAAGAGGAAGGAATAGAAGTAGTAGTATTCATAGAAGATGAGGATGAGAGTGAGAGATCCTTTATGGCTGTATCAAGTGTTGTTTGAAGGGGTGGCGTAGATGAGGCAAGTAGATGTAGGTGGAGACTTCTATTTAGTCGACAGTGTAGGTATAGAAAAGATTGGAGATGTAGATGTAGATGTAGGCATTGATACATGGGGAGGTATATCTGAAATGGGTATAGAAGACGTAGTTGTGGCAGGTTCAAAGGTATATTCAAAAGGTGTGGATGTGATAGATGCGAGATGGATTAGATGTGGGTTCAATAGTGAATACACTGAGATGTGGGCTCCAACGTGATTATAGATGTCAAAGGAATGGAGGTGGGTAAGGTGGATGGAGGGATAATAGGAACAAATGTTGATTCTGGGTTCAAGGTGTTGATGGTGTGGGCATTGGGTGCTTGGGATGTGGATGGTTCTGTTTGTTTGTTTGGGGAGTGGTTAGGAAAAGGTTGTTTGAATATGTCCAAAATTTGATTGGGAGAGGCATTTGGATTATCTAGGTGGAGCTCCCTGGTTAATGAGGTGTTGTATAAGGTATTTGAATGTGCGATACCTTTCAATGTCATAGCCATAGACCCGATCATGTTTATAATAATGGTCCTCATGGTACCACACAAGTTTAGGCCATGTATCGTTAGAAGAGTAGATAGGAGGAATTTGGATGAGTCGAGTTGTCATGAGCTTGTAAAAGATTGAAATATATGATTCCCTGAGAGGGGTATAGTTAGGAGTAGGACAAGGAGGACTTTGTGGGGGATCAGTATGGGAGGTAGATGCGGTGTAAAATTTTATGATGACGACATTAAAAACATTTTTTAATTTTTATTATGATTGGATGTCTTGGTAAATTCAGGTTTCGGTTTATTGGATCTGAGTTTAACATGGCCTTTCTCAAGGGTCCGAAGATCTAGTTTATAAGCCATGGTGAATGCCTCCTCAAAGGTTTGAAAGGATTGGATTTGGAGGGTTGATGAGATGTGCTTCGCGTAAGATAGGGAGAAAATATCGATGACCTCGGCCCGAGTGAGGGAAAAAGATAGTTGATTGATGAGACCACACCATCTAGTGACGAAGTTTGTGATAGATTCATCATCGTATTGTTTAATGGCGTATAGATCAGTGATGGTGATCTTATGTGCAATGTTTATGGAGAAATGTTCTAGGAATAATTGTGCGAGTTGGGTAAATGAGAAGAGGGAGTGTTGTGGGATGCTATTGTACTATTCCAGGGTAGGTCCGATTAATGACATAGAAAATATATGAAGCATAAAGTATTGATCATGCATGATAAGGTAACAGGAGTGCTTAAGGGCACGAAGGTGTTGTTGGGGATCCTCCTTTCCTGTTGAACTTTGAGAATTTAGGGAGTTCCCAGTGTGGTGGATAAGGCTTAACTATAACAAATAGATGGATGGGCTCATTACAAATTTTTTCATAGGTAAATGAGCCTTTGGGACCCATGGTGGTGGCTTCAAGATTCACTAACCTATTCAAAAAATCCTATAGAGTCTCATGAGATGGGTGAGAGGTAGATTGGTGAGGTTGTGAATCATAAGATGTGGAAGGGTTAGGTTGGGGACAATATTGGTAGTGCTAAGGATAGGGAGGCTTCGTGGAGGTGGTTGATGAGTTGGGAGGTGATTAAATGTTTGTAATTGAATAGTTTGGAGGATTTTTGTTGAGATATGGGTGCGTTTGTGTTTTTTGGGATATAAGGGTGTTATATTGAGTAGGGATATAAGCGTGGAGTAGTTAAGATTTTTGAGTTTCTTGATGAGGAAAGATTTGATGGAGGGCATTTCGAGAGAGGGATAATGGGATTGAGTTAGTTGAAGGATGGGGCTGTGGAATTGATTACATTATATTGAATTTGAGATGTGGAGATTGGAGTGGAATTTTACCAAATTTTTCGGTGGGAGGAGGGAGAAGGCAGGATTTTGTAAAGCTTGATTAGGAGTAGAAATAATAATGGTGGATGAAGAGATGATACGAGATGGCGAGAAGAGGAGGAAATATTGATTTGGGGAAGATTAGGTGGAATGGGAGCCACCATTTGAGTGGACTTGTGAGTTTGAGGGAACAAAAGCGAAGTATAATGGGAATTGAGTTCGTGTTGCGCCATGGAAATCTCATTCATGGCTCAGGGGAAGAAAACGATGGGTTGAGTGTTAGAGTTCACAAGCACTGAGAGGGGGCTGAATCAGTGAAGATTAAAATTTTCAATTTAATTCCCATTTTAAATTCTTTAGAAATGTGTGGATATGAATAAACAAACATTTAATAAAAGATATGTTATGCATAATAACAATGAACACAAAGATTACCATGGGAAACCCTTTTGGGAGAAAAACCCACCAAAATTGTTTCTTATATTACACAAAGAAAGGACTTGCAATAATATTACACATCCTACAAGATTTTCAGTTGAGCACCCACTCAACCTATGAAGCACTCACTTCACAACTTTAAACACCCACTTGAATATTTTTCCGAGCACCCACTCGAAACATTTAGCAAACACCCACTCACAAGGAGCACCGACCCCTAATTTAATCACCTACGACCGATATTTTGCAAACACCAACCCACAAGGAGGCTGTAACCCCCTGAAAATGCTAAGCTACAATTTAAACTTGATTTACATGCTAATTTGATCATATACTTAGAACAATTGCTTGTACAATGGATTATGATCACCTTTCTATATCGGTTTGTGTTCTTATTTTCACTCTCTTCTTCTCATCTGATTCAATCCCTTTTGCTCAATCAATCTATAGCCCCAATACCCTTCTTATTTGGTAAATCAATGCTTCATTGGTATGCTCTCCTCTTTCCTCTCTCTTTTCTTCTATAGCTCTTTCTCAGCTTTATTTTATCATATTTTCTCTTAGAAAACTCTTACTTAACTCAAATACTTATTTTCTTACTTGAGCGACACCAAAAATGGCTCCAAGTTCTAAGTATATTCCCAATCGATTCCTACATTTCCTTGGATTTGTGTGTCATGTATCTTCCTACTCGTCACTTGAGAATTAGGACTATTAAATGCATACAACTAACTCTAGATGTTGTTTCTTCTATAATTAGCTTGATTACATCGTTTTCCGTGCATGTATAAGAGAAATTTATTAGTTGTACCTAAAAATAGATTTTCCCATCTTTTAGAATTTGCAACGTGACCCAGATGAGCGAGCTGTTTTCTTCTTTAATATTTTATTTCTCCTTAAAAATCAGATTCTCATAGAAAATTTCAACTATATTTCCCAAGGTCAACAAGTATTAAATTCGACCCGGAAAAATAGTTTTATGTTCTTCGTGGAGATCAAGTCATATACTTAGCCGCAATCACCTGTCAATCAAATTACCACCGATTTTGGTGAACCAACTCTCACTTGTTCAAGTTTGAATCAATTTGATTTCCTTTGACCCTTGTCCAGTCCATATTCTATCATTTCACAACTTTCCTTGCCTCCTCGGACTTTCTTCTTTGTATCGCGACACTTGCCTTTATTCAACGGAATTTCTCTTTCCTTAGCATCTTTTAGTTGTCTACGGCTCTTCTATACTTATTACGAATTCCACAACATCTCGTGGTTATCCTCCTTGTTTGATTCCTTTTCATGGATTTGTTCCATGTCCACTACTCTATCTCTTTTACTTATGGCTTTTGTATTCTTCTACGGCTATCTTTCGTCCTTACCAGCTTATCTAGTCCTTCACGATTGTTCTCTTTATCCATGGCTTTGCTTCTAACTTCCTTACTTTCATAGCTTTTCCTTCACCTACACGGATCTTCCTTTACATCCATGACTTCATTAATCCAACTCATGGCTTTTCCTTGACACCTTCCACTTTAACGACTTCATCCTTTTGACCGCGATACTTACTAAGCTTTGCAACTTCTTCTAGAGCTCGAGACTTCATGCGAGACTTCGACGAGTACATCAATACTACGGAGGCTATCTTCTTATGTTCGTATCTTTCACATAAACTGACTAATTCCATTAGAACTTATCCTTAATCATCATGAGTCCTTTGTGAGCTATCACTACTAATCAACCTTCATCTTTCTCACTTTTTCACTTTACCAAATTGACTCCTTTTACCATCAAAGCAACTTGACATCAACTAATTCATCTTGACATCAATAAAAACACAAATGACACTGAAAAGGTCCAATAATATCCCCCTTTTTCATTGATGGAAACACCTCAATAATTTTTATATCGCGAAAAACAATTAACTCCTTTTGATGGAAAAATTCTTGCATACCTGATTTCTATTTTTCAGCTTCGCTCCTCGTGGATATGTCTCCACTTTGGTTTCATCATTTATACCATTGTTTATCACAAATTTTCTTCCCCTTGAATGTGACAAAGTTGGTTTCGATATCCGGTTTTCTCTCCTTTAGCTCACCGAGACTAGCCGCTTCTACTATTTTTCATTTCTCTCCCCCTTGAATGTTGCTTAGTTGGTTTCTATCCTCAAGTTCTCTCCCCTTTGACAACAATGAAAAAGGGCCAAATAGGCCACATAAAGTTGAATATGCTGGTAAGCTAGATAAAACATGTTCTTACCTCAATAATCTCCCCCTAGGCTTATGCTTCTTATCCATATACCTTAGTGTGTCCACGAAAATCCTCCTCCGAGTGATGAATACTTTGATGGATTTGAGCTAGTAGATTAACTCCCCTTACTTTGGCACTCGATTAGGAGATGATAATTCCTATGAATTCTCCCTTTCCTATTCTACACATCTTTTAGTTGTTGGTGGGATCAGGAATAACCCCCAATTCATTCCTTAGGTGTTCAAATGTTGCTCTTGTTATCCGCTTGGTCACTATATCTGCAATTTCCACTTTAGTGCTCACTTCTCCTAGAGTGATCTTCCTGTCATTTACTTGTTCACTCAAGAAATGATATCTGATTGGATTATGCTTGGTATTTGAGTGGAACACAGGGTTGTTGGAGATATTAATTGCACTTTTGCTATCACACAACAAAGGAATTGGATTTTCATATTTTACCTTGTAGTCTTCCAATTTCTGCTTCATATAAAGAACTTGGGTACAACACATTGCAGCCGCTATATAATTTTCTTCACATCTTTGAGAGTGCCACCGATGACTACTTCTCTCTCAACCAAGAGACTAAACAATTTCCAACAAAGAATGATCCACCACTTGTGCTCTTTCTATCATCAACACTACCTACCCAATCTACATCTGTATATAATTTTATGCTGAAGTCACTACTATTGGGGTACCATAATCCTTACTCAATCTGTGCCCATGAGGTATCTCGAGAATTCTTTTAACCGCCTTGAGGTTTGTTTCCCTGGATATTTTTGAAATATTCCAACAAGGCCTACCGCCTGCATGATGTCTGGTCTTGATGCGGTGGAGTAGAGTAGACTCCTATCATGGATTGGTATAATGTTTTGTCTAATTTTCATGAGTCATAATCTCTGCTTAGCTTGCACCCTATTTCCATTATTTTCCCATAGGATTGCATTCTTCCATCCTAAACTTCTTCAATGTCTCTGTGATGTACTTGGTTTATGATATGAACACTCCCGATTGATTGATCTGTAGTCCCAAAAAGAATGACAGATCTCCCAACATTGACATCTCAAACTCTTCTTTCATCAAGTTTGCAAACTCATATGTCATCTTATCATGATCTCCACCGAATATGATGTCATCTACATAGACTATGACAATGAGAAGATGTTATCCTTCTTCCTTGATGTAGAGATTTTTGTCCGCAATACCTTTTCGAATCCTTGCTCAATGAGGTATGAGTCCAATTTGTTGTACCAAGCTCTAGGAGATTGTTTTAATCCATACAAATATTTCTTCAACCTGCACACATAGTCTTTATCTTCTATTAGTGAAAATCCATCAGGTTGTTCAATGTATACCTCTTCATTTAGGAAACAATTTAGGAAGGCTGATTTCACATCCATTTGGAACACTCTGATCTTTTTGTATGCCATGTAACCCAGAAATAGTCTTATTTCCTCCATTCTCATAATGGTGCAAATTTTTCATCAAAGTTAATCCCTTCCATTTGCGCATATCCTTTGCATACAAGTTTGGCCTTGTTCCTTGTTACTTATCCTTTCTCATTCAATTTATTTTTGAAAACCCACTTGGTTCCAATCAAATTCTTGTTCCATGGCTTGGGTACCAGTTCACATGTCCCATTCTTTTCAATTTGATCCAAATCTTCATTCATTGCATCCACCCAATGTTGATCCTTGCTTTCTTATGCAATATCATTGGGTTCTATGATTCGACAGGAGTGTTATGTCTTTATGGTTCTATTCCTCTCTTAGCTTTCATCTTGTGAGAATGTTGCCATCTTTGTTTCCAATGATATGATTAGATGGATGGTCCTTTTGAATTTTCTGGATGTTTCCTTAGTGTCGGCCTTTCTTCCTCCTCACCGCTTCTTCACGCGTATTATCCATTTCATCATCATCATCTTGCTCTTCATGACTGTCTCTATGTTGGGTGCTGACTTTGGTGTATTGTGTTTCATACACCTTCACATTTTTGCTCTCAAAAACCTTCTGCAACCGTTTATTTTAGCACCTATAAGTTGTGTTTACCACTTTGAATAACCAAGGAATATATATTCATCACACCTGGAGTCAAATTTTCCCAACTTTCCTTCATCTCTTTTTATATAACATTTTCTACCAAAGACTCTTATGTGCTTTACATTTTCTAGTCTCTTCTTCCACATTCATAATGTGTCTTCTCACCGTTTATTCTTAGCTAAAGCTCTGTTCAAAATATAGACCGTGATGTTCACTCTAATACATGCGGGAGTTTATATTCATTCAACATGGTTCTTGCCATCGACCAGTACGGTCTTGTTCTTCCTCTCAACAACCCCATTTTGCTGAGGTGTACTTGTGGCTGAGAATTGTATTCTAATTCCATGTTCTTCATAAAATTAATCAAACTCATTGGAGCAAAATTCTCCACCTCTTTCTGATCTTAAGCATTTGATATTTTTGTTCTTCTCATTCTCTACAAGTGCCTTGAATTTCTTGAATTTGTCTAAGGCTTCTGATTTTTGTTTTAAACATGCTACCCATGTCATCCTAGTGTAATCATCTATTAGAAGCATAAAATATACCTCACTATTTATACCTTGATTATGGCGGGTTTGCAGAGATTTGCATGAATTATCTCTAAAGGTCTAGTTGTAGAATATTATTTTTATTTGAAAGATCTTCTTGTTTGTTTGCCATGTAAATAAGCCTTGCATAGAGTATCCATAGGTTTCACAATCTTTGGCATATGTCTAACACAACCTTTTGCACTCAATTTTACCATATTTTCAAAACTCACATGCCCCAATCTCATGTGCCACAACCAGTTGTAATCAATCTTACTTGTGAAACATTTTTCATTGTTTATATGAATGAGAACATACATGTTGTTCTTTGTCTGATTGTATTTTGTAATTTTCTTTCATGTCCCGCCATTGGGAATATCACAACCCTTGTCATGGAATATAACATTGTATCCTATTTTACACATTTGACTCACACTCAGCAGATTATGTTTAAGACCTTCAACATATAAAACATTTTTAGTTATGGTTTTTCCATTATCTAAACTCGAGTTCCTTTCCCAACTATGTTTGTTGAGTTGTTATCACCAAATCTCACAACACCTGATGCATTGTTAGAAAAAGTAATGAACTTACTTTTATCACTTGTCATATGGCTTGAGCATCAACTATCTAGATACCAGATTTTATCTTCATTTTGTACATGAAATGTGGTCTGTACTATTGAGCATGACTCTTTTCTCTTATTCTCATCTTTATTTGCAATGTATACCCACTTCTTTTTCTTAGGCGACTCTTGTTTATTTGTTGAGCTGTGTTGTCACCCATTCTAGAATGGTGCAAATTTTTGAAAATTTTAATTTTTTTGTTAGATGCCTATGTTGCGGATATTTCAAGAGGCCCACCTTCAGGAAAAATGGAAAAATCAAGAACATTGCTCTAGAAACACCTCCAAGCACTCTAGTTGTAATAGGCTAGAGGCATGATTGAAAAGGGTTAAAAGTTGTGTTTTGTGCCCTTGGCCGAGCTATATTGATGCGGGCGAGCTCCTTCAATAACCGAGATACTCTTGCAATAACCGAGCTAGTTTCATTGAGCTATTGAACTGACCTTTAGAGAGCAAGTTACTTTTTGGAGGGACCAAGCTCTTGGAATGCCCATCGAGCTATTTTATAGGAGTGAACGAGCTCATGAGATTGCAGACTGAGCTTCCTAAGCTCTTGGATGATGGTCCGAGTCAGTGCTAAGAGAGGGCCAAGCCAATGCATTTTAATGGCGAGCCAAGTTATATCAGACAACCCAATGAGTTACCATCCTATATTCAGGAGCCAAAGTTCTAGCGAATTTCACCAAGCCATTGCTACATGCCGAGTTGTTTACATTGATATCGAGTCAACTTATCACCTGACCGAGCCATATTTATTAGGATGGTTTGGTTTTGCAACAAATTGAGCCATTCGAAGTACCAAGTTACCACATCATAGGACCCAAGCTATTGCAGTGAGCCATTGAAATAACACGGGGTTATATAGTTAGCAGGTCGAAGACGTGATGACACAATACTGCATCCAAGGCAATACCAAATTGCATTGTGTTTCATGAACTGAGCCCATTTCAATATACACCGAGCTATATCAGGCCCCATCGAGCTGCCAAGGAAGAGAAGGGAACGAGGCATTTATTACCAAATGAGCCAAATATTCAATTGCAGAAGGGAATGAGATGTCTCCACCGAATCAAACGAGCTCACATAAATGTTGGCGAGTTGAAAAACCTTGAGTTACAAGGAATGGATATTGAGCAACTGTGGCTTCCAAACAAGCCGGTTATGTTTGCAATAACCAAAATCTACAATGTCATAAGAGGTCGAGTTGTATAATGACTGGATGAGCTCACACATGTAATTCCCGTGATGGTTCACATTACAGGTGTCAAGGATCTTGGAACCAACACAAAGTATCATAGAGACCAAGTCAGTCCATGAAGTAAAGATGGGATATGTAAACATTACAAGCTATGGGGAGCCACCCTGAAGTCCAGAATAGGCACCAATAGGAAAGCCATCTTGAGCAATGCTATGAATACAATATCAGGGCATTGGGCCAAACGAGTTCATTTGATCAGGGAAACTCATGGGAAGCTTCGCAGAAATGGCCAAGGTTAGAGACTTAGTGTCTTGGTGAGTTCTTGAGAACACCATTGTGGGTGAGGTAGCTAAAATTGGCTCGGATGACCCAGTTGAGGTTGGGCTAGTCATGCGCAGAAATTCTAAGTCACCCGCATAAATGTTGTGCAGTGAAAGTGGAAAAATACAGCCTGAGTGGCCCAGTCAACGGAAAATGGAGAAGGCTATATGGTTCCGAAGGGGAACAAAAGGCTCTCGATGCGGGTGAATCGGGTTGAGACGACACGAGCTGCCCGAGCCATAAAGGTTTAAGTTCACCTAATGATATATGTGCCCGAAATACACTAGGATCGGCAAGTGGAATAGTGAGGTGTCGAGGTTGAAGAAGATGAGTCAACGAAGACCGAGCCATGACAATATAACAATGAGGGTGACGAGGAATTCACTACACCCATGTACAATGCAACGTGGAAGTAACTTGATGATGAGCATATGAAAAGAAAGACGGTTGATACAATGCACAATCCAAGGTGATTTAAAGTTGAGTGGTAGTAGAACCTGATGCAAATAAGTGCAAGTCGGTGATGAAAATCAAGAGCCAGCTCGGCAGAGCTGGCAGAGCTGGAAATATTTTGATTCCCAGGTATAAATAATACAAACCCCTCTTATTTGAAAGTAATGGAAATCAAAATAGCCTCAACAATTTAAATTTCTCAGAGATATTTAAAAGATGAGAAAACAATACAAAAGGAGAAAAACAATTTAAAATGATTCCCAACTGCCAGGAATTAATACACAGTCCCAAGCATGGAAAAATCTCAAAACAACTACTTACACTCAGCAGCTCATATCTTGAGAAATTCTCAACAAAATCACACAAATGAATACTCATTGTAATAATATCTCGAGATATAGGTACAAAAACCAAGAAAAATGGGTGTTGATGTAGATTTGCTAGAAATCATTACTGAAAACAAACTCAATTCAGAATGGCAGTTTAGTGGTGGTTGAAAGCACAATTAAGCGGCATGGACATCATTCTCTCCAACCGCAGGTTATCGGACAACATGAAAAAGAAGTGCAATCCTCATCCAAGTGTTCACCAAGTTGAAATATATTTAATTAATTTTTTCACCAAATTAATTAAATATTATACATCTGTAAATTGTAATGTAACATGTAAAATCAAGTTGAGTCAACTTGAGGTTGGGTTTGGGGTTAAATATTAGTTAAGTAGTGTCATAACCTGCTTCTTGGGGAAGAATTCTTATATATAAGGCTGCAATGTAATGGTAAAAGGGACCCATCTATTTATCTCTCTCATTTTTTCTTCATTCCATACTCTTGGAGAGGCTATTTTATCTGCACATTTTGTTGTAACTTTTTGTACACAGATGAATACAATATTTTTATACCATTGTGTTGATGATTTTCAATTGCAAAATTTTCTTATCTTCTTGTGATTAAATTCTTAACATTATTATTCCTTCATAGTATGGTGGATGCCCAGGTAAATTAGAATTTGTGATGATTATCAAAGCATGTGGACTTTGTGCCATACCGACATATTCTGAGGGAGAAGAAGACTTTATGCTTCCCATATTTCATGCTCATTGTATTCCTTTTTGCCAGATAGAGAAGTTCTCCTCTTCCCATTCAAAAAATCTTGTAAGGAAATATTGTACGACCAAGAAGGATTGGTGTGTCCTTGATAAGATAGATTTGTAGAACTTTGTGTCTCAGATTTTTCTATCTTGCCTAACACCTATGGGGTTGTGTTCTTTTCCCATTCATTCTTCCTTTCTCTTTGTATTTTAATTTCTCAAGTATCCTGCCCTTTTGTGCTTTCCGGTTAAAAGCACAGAAAATATAGAAAATAAGATCATACGAGGGAAATACCCCTCTCACAAAGCAGAGGAAATTCCCCCCTGTCAAAAGGTGAATTTCCCTAACTATTGCCAATTTTCACGCACTTCCATTGGGTATATTCAATGACAGAAACTCCAACCAACGGTTTTGGTGACTCTGTTGTGGATCGAACTTGCATCACATTCATTTCCTCAATCCAGAACCTTATGAGAAATGAAGGAAAATGAAAAACACCTATTGGTCTACACCAATGAGTGATAGTGACAGTGATGGGGATGAAGATGGAGATCTCCCTACTCAAAATTTTCAAGCTCCGGTAAATCCAAAATAGGTCCAATTTCTATAGAACTTCTATGGAGGTATGAATCCAAGAATGATTTCACAAAAACACATTTATGCAACTGTTGAATATAAAAAAATAAGAAAAACATTTCCAGAATGTGCTAATGTTCCATATGTAAAAAATAAATCCACTTTTACACTGTGTCATCTCCGATAAAGAAACTAACAATGCAAGAAAGGAAAGATAGATTGAAACAAATTGCTACATGTGATGATCCAATGATTAAATATTTGTGGCTTAAATATCAAGAAAGTGCTGCAAAAGGAAGATGAAAATAACAACCTGCAGATGATAAAAATTCCATACAATTGATGAGAGAAGTGCAAAGACAATACAGGCAACTATAGGAACATGAGGAGGCAAAACAAATTGAAGAACAATCAGTCAATGAATATGAGACACTTTGTAATGAAGAGGAGACCATTCAAGTTCCAAAGGTTGCTCATGATGATTCTCCAAATTACAAGGTATTCATTCCTCATAACTATCTCAATCCCACCAATGAATGTCTTCTTATTGCTCCTTCTAGTGTATGTCAGTTTGGTATTCCTTCAAATGATGAAGAAGACAAACAACTTGGGGCTTCATTTCAACCTAAAATAGAGTTTTTAGAAGATATTTCATGCACCGAGGTTGAATTTCCTTGGTTTGAAAGAAGTGATCCTATGCTGGTGGAAGTAGATGTTCATCATGAAAAAATGGATAAGAATTTTCTCTCCTATGATTGAAGAATTGCAAGACACTGAGATGAAGGTCACTATTGACCATTCTCTTGTTGTTTTAAGTTCTTTTAATGACAAAAAAGTGTCGAACTTGAAGAAAAACAAGCTAATGAACTTAGAATCCTCTCTATTATATTTTCTAATGAAATCAGCATACCAGAGCCTTTTTGAATTCCTTCAAAAGAAATAGAAAATGGAAATTCATGCCTGGAATCTTTTCTTCACGATTATGATTATGACAATCTGTTTTAGCACATTCTTTAGAATGCGGGAAAGAGGAAGAGGATGATATTGTTGATCAATTTTTACCTAGTCTAATAGCCTTCAAGTTCCCTACTAATCATGAAGAAAAATTAGTAATGCAGCTTGTGCTTAAGAATCAAGATCTTCTAGAACCAAAAGCAAGGATGCTGATTTTGTAAAAAAACATGTATGTTTTCAGGGACAAGATAGAAATTGCACAAATTGAAGAAAATGATAATGATAAATCATTCAGTACCTTTTTCCCAATTCCTCTTGAAGATGGTTACAAGGAAAATCTAATGGAAGTGCATGTTTCTCATGAGTTGTGCCATGATGATAGTTGTAATCTTCACACAAATGTTATTAACACTTCATTGAAATAAGAAGTTGGTGCTATAAGGATTGGATTTTCTCAAGAATCCAGTTGTCAAAGTTTAGTGGTGTACAAAAATCAGTATGGAAGTAGCCTAGGGTCATACAAGATTTTGTATGACACTATTCCTCCACCTTCTCATTATCAGAAGAAGAGAAGTTTCAGCAGACATTCTACTCTTCACAGGAACTAAATAGTTTTAGCACAGAGTATCACTATGTGAATGGTCTACTTGTTTCCATGTTCCTTTTCAAGCCACACAACGTTCCCGTGATGTTTTGGTTTACTCAACTGATCATTTTCAGCTCTCGGGAACCTCGTACTTTTAGTGTGATGTATCACAAAGGTACTTATTTCTCTTATTCTCTGTCTCTGGAATTATGCAGATTTTGTACAGTCTCTTTCCTTCCCCTGTAAAAATCCTCTTTCTTCTTTGTACATGTTTTCCCGTTTTGGCTTGTTTCCCTTTTAGTTCCTCTTTTTGTGTTTGTGTACATTGGTGCAGTATTTTATTGAGAGAGTGTCCCCTATATTAAACCTTGGCCCAAAGGATAATACACTGGTCTATTTCAAACCTCTATATTCGGCATTCAAGCTATGTCTTGTTTGCACTTTGCCCAATCAAGCCATTTCCCGAGAAAGAGCCGGTTGTTGTCACCTATTTTAGAATAGTGCAAATTTCAAAAAAATAAAAATTTTGGGTTAGATGCCTGTGTTGCAGATATTTCAGGAGGCCCACCTTCGGGAAAAATGGAAAAATCAATAATATTGCTCCGAAACACCTCCGGGAACTTTGGTTGTACTAGGCTAAAGACATGATTGACAAGAGTTAAAATTTGTGTTTTGTGCCCTTGGCCGAGCTATATCTATACGGATGAGCTCCTTCAATAATCGAGCTACTCTTTGCAACAAACGAGCTAGTTTTGTTGAGCTATTGAGTTGGCCTTTAGAGAGAAAGTTACTTTTTGGAGGGAACAAGCTCTTGGAATGCCCACCGAGTGTTTTATAGGAGTGAGCAAGCTCATGAGATAGCAGACCGAGTTGCCTAAGCTCTCGGATGATGATCGAGTTAGTGCTAAGAGAGGGCCAAGCCAATGGATTTCAATGACGAGCCAAGTTATATCGACAACCCAACGAGTTACCATCCTATATTTAGGAGCCAATGTTCGCAGATTTCACCAAGCCATTCTTGCTGCAGAAATTTGTTTACATTGATATTGAGTCAACTTATCACATGACCATTGCATATTTATCAAGATGGTTTATTGTTGTAACAAATTGATCCATTTGAAGTACAAAGTTACCACATCATAGGACCCAAGCTATTGCAATGAGCCATTGAAGTAACATGGGGTTACAAAGTTAGCGGTCGAGGATGTGAGGACACAATCGCATCCAAGGCAATACCAAATTACATTGTGTTTCATGAATCGAGCCCATTTGATTATACATCGAGCTATATCGGGCCCCATCAAGCTGCCAAGGAAGAGAAGGGAATGAGTCATTTACTACCAAATGAGCCACCTGTCCAATTACAGAAGGGAATGAGATTTCTCCACTGAATCACATGAGCTCACATAAATGTTGGTGAGTTGAAAGCCCCCGAGTTACAAGGAATGATGATTGAGAAATTGTGGCTTCCAAAAATTTGGTTATGTTTGCAATAACCAAAATCTACACCTGTCATAAGAGGTTGAGTTGTATAACGGTAGGATGAGCTCACACATGTTCCCATGATGGTTCACATTACAGTGTGTCAAGGATCTTGGAACCAACACGAGTATCATAGAGACCAAGCCAGTCCATGAAGTAAATATGAGATCTCAAACATTACAAGCTACGGAGGATCCACCCGAAGTTTGGAATAGGCACCAATGCGAAATCCATCTTGAGCAATGCTATGAAGAGTGGCAAGATTCACAAAAATGGCCAAGGTTAGAGACTTAGTGTCTCGACGAGTTCTTGAGAACACCACTACAGGTGAGGTAGATAAAATTTTCTTGGATGACCTAGTTGAGGTTGGGCTAGTCATGCACGGAAAGTCCAAGACACCCGCATAAGCTGTTGTGCGGTGAAAGCGGAAAAATATAGCTCGGGTGGCTTGGGGCAAGTCGGGACGTATGGGCTCAAAATCCCAACTTCGCTTCATACAATGCACCTTTGTAGAGAAGGTTAGGGTAAATGGAATGAGTGGCCCAATCAACGCAGAATGGAGAAGGCTATGTGGGTTTGAAGGGGAACACAAGGCTCTTGATGCGGGTGAATCAGGTCGAGATGACACGAGCGACTCAAGCCGAGAAAGGGTTAAGTTCACCACATGGTATATGGGCCTGCAATACACTAGGATTGGAATGTGGAATAACGAGCTCTCACGAGCTCGAAGAAGATGATTCGGTGAAGACCGAGCCATGACAATATAACACGATTCATAACAATAAGGCGATGAGGAATTCACTACACTAATGTACAATGCAACGTGGAAACAACTCAATGATGAAGAAATGAAAAGAAATACGGTTGATTCAATGCATAATCCAAGGTGAATTAGAGTTGATTTGTAGCGAGAACCTAATGCAAATGTGTGAAATTCGGTGATAAAAATCAAGAACCAGCTCGGTATAGTTGGTGAAATTTGGTAATTTTTTTATTGTCAGGTATAAATAATACAAACCCCTCTTATTTGAAAGAAATGGAAATAAAAATGGACCCATCAATTTAAATGCCTCGAGATATTTAAAAGATGAGAAAATGGTACAAAAGGAGCAAACTATTTTAAAATGATTCCCAACTGCTAGGAATTAATAAACAGTCCCGGGCATGGAAAAATCTCAAACAACTACTTGCACTTAGAAGCTCATATCTTGAGCAATTATTAATGAAATCATGCAAATGAATACTTGTTGGAATTGTAGCTTCGATATCTATGCACATAAACTAATAAAATCAGGATTCGATGTAGATTTTCTAGAAAATTTTCTTGAAAAACAATCTCGGTTCAAAAAGACAATTTAGTGGTGGTTGAAAGCACAATTAAGAGGCATGTGCATCATTCTCTCCAACCGTGGGTTATGGGACAACATGAAGCAAAAGTGAAATCCTCATCTAAATATTCACCAAGTTGAAATATATTTAATTAATTTTTTCACCAAATTAATTAAATATTATACATCTGTAAATTGTAATGTAACATGTAACTCAAGTTGAGTCAACTTGAGGTTGGGATGGGTTTGAAGATTAGTTAAGTAGTTACATAACCGCTTCTTGGGAAGAATTCCTATATATAAGGCTGCATTGTAATGGTAAAAGGGATCCATTTAGATCTATCTCTCTCATTCTATCATTTTTTCTTCATTCCATGCTCTTGGAGAGGTTATTCTATCTACACATTTTGTTACTATAAATTTGTGTACATAGATGGATACAATATTTTTATACCGCTTTGTTAATGATTTTCAATTGCAAAATCTGCTAATATTATTGTGATTAAATTATTAACATTGTTGTTCCTTCATAGTATTGTGTATGCCCAGGTAAATCAGACTTTGTGCCGATTATCAAAGTAAGTGGACTTTGTGCTATATCGACATATTACGAGAGAGAAGAAGAATTTTTCTTCCCATATTTGACGCTCATTGTATTCCTTTTTACCAGATAGAGAAGTTCTTCTCTTCCCATTCAAAAAACCTTGTAAGGAAATTTTGTATGACCAAGAAGGACTGGCGTGTCCTTGATAAGACAGATTTGTAGAATTTTGTGTTTCACATTTCTCCATCTTTCCTAACACCTACGAGGTTATGCTCTTTTCCCTTTCATTCTTCCTTTCTCTTTCTATTTTCATTTCTTAATTTTTCCACCCTTTTGTGCTTTCCGGTTAAAAGCACCAAAAATACAAAAATAAGATCATATGAGGGAACTACCCCTCTCACAAAGCAAAGGAAATTCCACCTTGTCAAAAGGTGAATTTCCCTAACTGTTGTTGATTTTCACGTACTTTCATTGGGAATATTGGTGACAAAAATCCAACCAATAAACCACATGACTCTTCTTTTGATAATGGTGATGGACATCCTTGTGGCTCAATCTGGTGTAAGATGGGCCAAAGTTTCTTCTATATCCTCTAGAGAATTTTCTACACTTAGTAGCCTTATGTATAAAGTGATTACATGAATAAAAATAACCATAAAACAAGTGTGTGTACCTCACAACATAGGTGATTCTGGGACCACAATTCCTTCTTTTCATGGAATTGATAACTTCACAATTTTTGGTAGATGAGGTGCTAGTAGTTGGCGTGATCTTGTTTTCTTCATTTTTGTAGGATCCTTTTCCTTTCTTATTTGAAGCCAATTCCAAACTTGTCATTTGCATCTCGTTGGCTACTTAGTATATCAGTCAAAACACTTAAACCCTTATGAATCCTTTCACATACCTTTATCTTATTGCTCATTTATTCCATCTCGGTTCTCAATTTCTCCAGTTCTAAGTTCATCTTTGTGCACTCATCCTCCTTTGATTTGTAAGAATTTGAAATCTTTTCTAGCCGAGTCTCCAACTCCTTGAGCTCATTAGCCTCTTCTTCTTCTCTATGATATTTTCTTCCTTCAAAGATATGAATTTGTTCTTCATAATCCTTTAATGTGCATCTCAACTTTTAATTCTTTTTCCTACATAGTCTCAACTCTTCAAGAGCACACACTAGTTCAACCTCAATATTTACTTAAGCTTCTTATTCCTCAGAGTCATCATAATCAATTGTATTCTTCCCTTTGGAGCTTCCTTCTTTAGATGCATCCATGGCCATAAATAGACATTCAGATTGGTCTTCATAATTTTCATTTTCAGAACTACCTAGGCTGCTAGAATCTGAATCACTTGATGTTTCCTTTGAACAAAAGTTTCTTTTGTTCTTAAAGAACTTCTTCTTAATGTTTTTCTTCTTATACCCAGTTTCTCTTATGCTGTCCTCTTCATGTTCAAGCTAATATTCTTTAATTTTATTTGGACATTTAATAGAAAAATGACCTACTTTTCCACACGAAAATCATTTGAAAGGAAGTTTTCCTTTATACTTACTTAAACATCTTTTCAATCTTCTCACAAACATTGCTTCAATATTTTCATCATCCAACTCATCTTCTGAAGCTAATTCTTCTTCTTCTTCTTTCTTGGACTGAGTTTCTTTCTTGAACTTGAATGCTACTTCTTTCTTGGTAGTCTTGGATCCAACAATCCTCATCTCATATGCTGTGTGAGTGCTCTGTAGTTCATCCATTGTGAGAGTCTTCATGTCTTTGGCTTCCTCTATGGATGAAACCTTTGCATCATATTTACAGTCAAATATCTCAAGATCTTTTGGACTAAAAATTATTCTTCTAGTGTCTCACCTAGGCCTCTGATCATATTAATAACTTCATATATTCTCTGCATGTAGGCCGTTATACTCTCATCATATTTCATTTTTAGATTCTCAAACTGAGCTTTGTAGGTCTACAACTTTTCTAGCTTGAATTTTTCATCTCCTTCATAAATACTCTGCAGTTTGGTCCAAATCTCTTTTGTTGTTATACAGTGCATGACTTTTACAAAATATTTCTCGAGTTAGACCTTATAGTAAGGCATTCATAGCTCTGGAATTGCATTCATATTTTGCTTTATCCACCTTTGAAGAAGTGATTGGCGTGAATGAAGGATTGTATCCTTTCTCAACACATTCCAAGATATCAAAACCAAGTCACATCAAGTATGTCTTCATACTTATTCTCCGAATGCATATTTTGTTCCAGTAAAGAGAGGTGATCTTGATAGTGCCAAATCACATTATGCTTGATTTGTTGCCATGTTTGTGATAAGAGGATCTCCTTGAATATGTTAAACCTGCTATAAGGACGTCTTTCGATACAAATTGTTAGAGTTCACAAGCACTAAGAGGGGGTGATTAGTACATATTAGAATTTTCACTTTAATTCTGTTTTAAATTCTTTAGCAATGTGTGGATATGAATAAACAAGCATTAAATAAAACATATGTTATGCACAACAAAAATGAACATAGAGATTACCATATGGGAAACCCTTTCGGGATAAAAACCCACCAAAATTGTTGCTTATATTACACAAAGAAAGGACTTGCAAGAATATTACACATCCTACAAGATTTTCAGTTGAGCACCCACTCAAAGATATTTCATGATCACCCACTCAACAAATTTAGCAAGCACCCACTCGGAAGGAGCACTTTGGCCCCTAATTTAATTAGCTACAACTGATATTTTGTAGGCATCGACCCACAATGAGGTCAACCCCTTGAAAATGCTAAGTTACAACTTAGACTTGATTTACATGCTAATTTTTATCATCTAGTTACAACAATTGCTTGTATAATGGATTATGATCACCTTTTTGTATTGGTATGTGTTCTTATTTTCACTCTCTTTTTCTCATTTGATTAAACCCCTTTTGCTCATTCAATTTGCATCCTTGATGCTCTTCTCATCTGGTAAATCAATGCTTCATCGGTCTGCTCTCTTCTTTCCTCTTTCTTTTCTTTTGTAGCTCTTTCTCAACTTCATTGCATCATATTTTCTCTTGGAAAACTCTTACTTAGCTCGAATACTTATTTTCTTACTTGAGCGACACCAAAAATGGCTCCAAGTTCAAACAATATTCTCAATCGGTTCCTACCTTTCCTTTGATTTGTGTGTTGTGTATCTTCCTGATTTGAACACATATTTTGTATAAATTTTCTTCAAGTATAGAAATGTTGTAGTGACTATGGTAGAATCAAATATTTTCTCTCCTTTTTTAAACCTTACATTTTTTCCTTGACCTAAAAAGGGGTTAACATGATTGGATCATACTGACCTTACCATACACCCATGTTGAGTGAGTGTTACACTATATTCTACATAAAAAAACTAGACATAATACATAATTTGTCTAAAAGGGAAATGATAATTCAAGTCCAATAAAAGGTGGTCCTAAAATAGTCATGAACTATGCTAAATATTGGTTCTCTCTAGGGAAATTTTTTCTTTTTAGGTAGCATAAATAGGTCTAGGATTTGGTCAACATTTGATAACATAATAGGTAAATTATGTTTTTATTTAAGTTAATTAAAACATATAGATGAGGAATCCCACTGACATGTGTGGTTTTTTGTTTAGAGATAATTCAATTTTTTTTTCTCTATATATTTGAGATTAAAGATATTGATTCTACCCTTAGTCGGATATTTGAGGATTTCACTTCTAGGGATTCAATTTTCAGATTCCTATGAATAATTAAAATATTTGGTGTCGAAGTGTCTATTACTTAGAGTGAATGTAACCTACCTTATTTTAATTTCCCACCTAATGGTTTCTTCCAAAGTCTTTTGGAGGATGATAGAAATTATATTTTGCATCAAGGTACCTATTTTTAGGCTTCAAAGGGTTGTGTGTATTTCCTTGGACCCCTTTTTATCCTAAAGTAGGTAAGATCTTATAAATCCCTCTTTGGATTCTGTTATATAGGTTTTCTATAGAGATACATAATGAGGAAGAATTGATCTTTGATTGTTGGATCCATGCTACAAGTTATCAAGGAATATTTGAAAGATGGATTGACATATACATTTTGCAAGAGAGTGCGTGAAATTTGATCCAAGAATTTTTTATCCACATTACCTAATATGCCCATTATGTTTTATCTTAGTTGTAAGACATTTGATTTTGAATGGCTCCCCTTGAGATGTTTCAAATGTCAGAAAATTAGAAATAGGTCCATTCAAGACACTATGTCGCGAACGAGAAACTAGATGATGGTTTCCAACATTTGGAAGAAAGTGGATGGGACAAATTATAATTTATTTTGGAGAAAGCATGGAATATTTTTGAGAAAATTTAGGAGGGACTTAGGGAGTAATATTGATGCAGAGGCTTTAGGTCCTATAAATATGGAAACAATACTATAACTATGGTTTCAAATATTTCATAAATAGCTTCATATGTTGTATCTATACAATGTTATTTACAAAACCATTTTTTTACGAAAACAATGATATTTGCTCTTTATATTTCTTTCTTTCTTTCATAAATATGGTGGTTGTAGAGGTGCAATTCATCTCTCAAAAGGAGGTGGGTTGCATAGTTGTTATGAAGCCTTGTGCAAAGATACTACCAATAATATTATCCCAAAAAGGATTTTTCAAGCTTCTTTGAATCATACTTCCTTTCAAAAGAGGCATTTAAGAAAATATAGAATGGAGAGATTATAGAAGGGGATTTGGGGGCTATTGGTGATGGATCTCAATCAACCCTTTTATTTTCTAGTATGGATATGAGAGTTGAACATAACTGTGAAAAAATTACGGAAATTTTATTAGTGGTTAGAGATAAGTTGTGAAATATTACGAGTGATTTCTTAAAATTTATCAAAGAGTTTGAATTTTATACAAAAGAAACTATTTGTAGTGATGAATCTGGTTACTAGATTTAGAATGTTAGTATTTTTGAAATTTTCTAAAACATTTTGTTGGAATTTATAGACTTTTTAAAATTATTTTCTAAAGAATTATATGAGAAAGTTTTAATTACTCTCCTTTGATCCTTAATTTTTTAATTTCTTGTCGAAAAACCTATTTTTAAGTCATTTTGTTTAATAATTGTTAATTTGAGAACCTAAGTTCCATGTACTTGAATTTTGATACTAACATATAAATTCCTAAATCATAACTATGACTAAAATCATTTATCAATAGAAAATTAAAATGAAATAAGACACATTAAACTCTATTTGCATGGAATAAATCTTGATTCTTGATTGTTGGCTTTATGAGTTATTAAAAGCACAATGGGTGATGTGATGTAATAAATCACTTCCAAGGAAGGCCATCATGACCGTTACTCAAACTAAATTATTACACCACCCTTGGAAAATAGAATGACATCATTTTTCTCATCCCGATATTCAGTTCGAATTGGGAAAATCCTTGAGAGGTTGATATAAATTTGAAGCATGGCATAGACATAATTGATTAACATTGAAAGTGTGGTGAGTTCCAAAGCTAAGTCTAAAGGTTCCACAACTAGGTCTTTTGACAGTGTGGGTCATTGGGAAACTCAAATTATCTACAACCATGGGAATCAAGAAGAAATTTGAACCAAGAAGATGACACTCAACTCATTGAGATATAGCGAAGTAGTGGTCATATTTGAGCATGCGATATGGCTAGGGTTTCTAAAGAAATTCTCCAAGTATAATGAGAAAAAGGTAAGAGAATTTTTTATGAATTTGGAACAATTAAAAACTAAAGTGAAAGGTTATAAAATTCCTTTTATTGTTAATATAATCAGTCAAATATCGAGTATTCCAATTTCCCATACACCAAACCCTAGCCAAAGCTCTTTGAAAGAACTAGTGGAAGTCCTGTGCCAAGAAGGTGACCCTGAACCCCAATATATTTTCACATCAATAAATTCATAATGGGAGTAAGGCGAGCAAGTATTCCCAAATATTTTAACAAATTATCCTTTTGGGTAGTTAAATATCTCATCTGTGATGGGTAGTATGGAACTGTCAAGAAGGAGGTTGTTAAAATGTTAATCCATTTGAAATATGGAAACACAAAACAAGAGTACATGATAAACCTCCTAAATTTCTTTATGACTTTATTCAGACTATGGCCCAAAGGTATTCATGGGGTGTTGGCACAATTAGACATCATGGTTTGGTTCAGTTAGTATGTGAGCATCACTTTCTCAATAAGAAAAATGGGGAGGAAGCATGGATGAATTTTATTCATAAATTTAAGAAGACCCCTGATGTAATCAGAAGGGGAATCCCAACCCCATTTACCCCTAAAAAGGACTTGGGAATTGGTCCATCGGAGGGAAATAAGGAAGAAACAATAGAGGGTAGGGTGTCAAAAAGGAGAAGGATTGAAGGGAATGAAAGAGTAACCACCTCCCCTGAGGTAACTCAGGCCTCTCCAACCTCTCAAGAGGAACAAATCCCTACCTCTGACATACCATCCTCCAAACCCAAGGAACCAAAATATACTCCCATTGACTGTGAAAAGGTCAACATTTCTGACTATGATAACCCACCTAGAGAAGAATTCATCATTCAGTTCAAAAGAAGGATCTCTAGGAGGAAGTCTACCTCTAAAGAAATGGTTGCTCCTAAAAGAAAAGGAAAATCACATAAGGAAGCAGAAAATGTTGAGGTACATGAGGTCATTGAAAGAGAAGTTACTAACATTCTTGATAGTATGAGGATTTTACCTCCTCTTGGAACTCAAATGAGAAGAAAAGGAGAAATCAGTGATGGTAAATGAGGAGGAGTTAATAGGACATGTATTTGAAGAGGTGGGTGATTTCTCCATGCCCATAAATGAAGAGGAGGATGTTGTAGAGACAACTAAGTTTTGAAGAGCAGCTTGCATCTTGGAAGCTAAAAGGAAAATATCCTTTGATTGAGGAAGAAGGATATCCAAATCATGTGGAGTTGACATCAGAAGAGGAGAAATAACATCTCAAGCAAGCTCTATTTTGTCAAGAGCAGAAATTATCATAAGGGAAAAAGATGAAGAATTGGTTTTTCTCAAACTCAAAGTGGAAAACAGAGAAAATCTTATCCTATCTCTACAAAATGAGCTATAACAGCTAAATAATTAGATGGAAAACAAGGATAAAGAGTTGGAATTATTAAGACAACACTCAACAATTAAATATAGGGAATTATAGTTGAGAAAAGAACAAGATGATGATAAAGAAAAATAACTTGTTTTATGGAAGTCAAAAGTACATATTACGTAGGAGCAACTGGATCAAAAACTCAAACTAATTCTCCTATAAAAATAGATCCAATAAACCAAGTTCTTCAAATGGAATTATCTTTCTTTTCATTCAAACAACTCTGGGATGATACTTGCAGGAGATTGAATGAATTGAGGGTAATGAATCAAGAGTTGAAGGTTAAAATGGAAGAGGAGAAGAAGCAAAGGAAAGAATGGGAAGAAAATTTTATAAGGAAGAAAATGCCAGATTCAAATGTGCAGAAAACATTTAGGTAGCATGCATGTTGGGGAAAAATACTTGCATGTAGGAGACCTTCTCTTGCATACAATGTTTTCTTGGAAGAACAATTCATCAGATGGAAATTGGGAAGGCTTGCATGTGGCCTCCCACATGAGTTAAAATATGAGGAAGAATTCATGGTTACTTACTCCTTAGCCACCCCTGAACAAAAGAACCTTCTTTGTGAATTCTATTTGTGTAATTATATGTTGGAAGATATGACATGATTCATAATCAATTTGTATATTGGAGAGAGCCAACTTCAAGCATTCATTTCACACTTGTACAAAACCAAATAGCTTGGGGGAAGAGAGATTCATAACATATTTTAAAATCTAGCATAGTTGGCCTATGTATGAGACCTCAGTATCCATGTACATCCTCAGTAACCAAGGACTTCAAAACTCTTGCATTTAATTCCAAGTTCAAAGACCATTATATTTCCAGTCTGGAATGAAATATTACAGCTTTTACATCATATGAGCAACAACACTTTGACCAAGGATTTCTCTGCTTGTAGTAAAAGGTGGAACCACCTTATTATACCCCTAAAGAGGAGGGAATTCATCTCTTCAAAAAAAATTAAGGTGGAGTTTGGGAAGAGCTAGAGCCTTGGCAACAATAATTCCTCAAGTCATAAGCGAGAAAGGAGGTATGTGGATTGGCATGAGAACTAGGCCCCCTCTCCTTCTCACACCTATGTCTCCATGGAAAAATGTGGAAACTCGGGATCCTGAAGAATTTGAAAGGTGGTGGCAGGAAACAGAGGTTGGATGATGGGTTTAGCACCTCAACTGAAGATACCTGGGCAATTCAGTTTCATATTTTTGATTTAAGCGAAAAATGCAATCCAGGATATATGACCCCACTTTCTTAATGTCACCTTCTTGATTAAGTTAATTGCATTAAATTCAAGTGTTCAAGATATGATTAAGGATAACATGATAGGTAAATTATGTTTTTTCCTTTGATTTGATATAAGTTCAAGATATGATTGTCCAAATTTTGTTGATTAAATTCAAGTGTTCCAAAATACTCTTTTATCCTCTAACAAAGGATGTGGAAAATGTCAGTTTTTGAATGAACATGTCATACTCTATGTGGAATAATGGGTTTTGGCATAATCAACATTTTGGACGAGTTGGTGATTCATGGAATCCGTATAGGCTTAGCTCCGGAAGAAATGGAGATAGCTCTAGAACCTTGGCAGATAGTTCTGGAAGTTACCCCTTTGGTTCCGAACTCATTCAAAGAGTTCCAAAATCAAAGGGAGGAATTCCTAATCCAATAAAAATGGATTAAAGGGGTGAATCATGTACTCCTCAAATTGAAACAACACCAACTATTCGCTTATTTCCTAAAATACCAAATATAGACAAATATTCATATGTATGACTATCAGTTGTATATCAAATTTTTCCCAATCTCATGGCTATTTGGCTATGATCGGATTGGTTTAGATTTAGGATTAAAATAGTATAATCTGTTAATAATACATTTTTTGATGTAATCTGTTGTGGTATTTCTCTTTTCAAGTATTCTCTACAAATTCTCTAATTCTCCATTTGATTTCAGTAAAGTCTATTCCATTGTTGTGTTTTGAAGTTTATGTTGTCCCTGCATGTTATTGTAATTTGTGTTTATTTCCTTTCATGCAAATCTCCTTTAAGCAATATTGGTTAGTGTGTTTGATTGATGCAAGTGTGTTTGATTTATGCAAGTGTGTTTGATTTATGCAAGTGTGTTTGATTTCTACAAAGTGTGTTTATTTCCCACAAGTGTGATGCAATCTGATTTCAATAAGGCTTTGGCTGGAAACTCAAAACATTAAGAAAACCCCAAAAAAATAGTCTCACACAATTACTAGTTTACTCAAAAACTTTAACTTGTTGCATATAGCTTTAGACACCACCCCTAGTTTTGATATGACATCAACCTTTAGTTGATTAAATGAAGGGTATAATGACACCCATCACTCCTACATCACATTGATTGATCAATAATAATAAAATAGTTACAAAGTATCATAAATACCTCCTTGGCTTGAATTTGGTTCATAAGTGACCTTTTATTCTTCATGATGACATCATGTATGCCAACTACTTAACAAGGAGTGACCTCAAAGAAAAGAGCTACAATTTCACATAAGAGGTCATATTTTGGAGCCTCCAAACCATAATTGAGACCTTACAACACCTAAGGAACCTATCAAACCAACTAGACCTCCTACAAATACCAAAGAAACCAAAATGACTTAAGAGATTTTCAAATTTTGAATAGACAAACTGTATGTAAGTACATATACTCACTCAAAACAAATGCACAATCTGTATGGGTAGTAAGAGTACTTAAAAATAAACCACACTATTATACCAGGGAGATCAACCTCCTCATAAAATTTACACATATTTCATGTAAACGTTGGGTACATACAGTCTCTCCTTGTAGGGTTTCTTATGTGTTTTGTAATAAATAAGAAGTATCAACCTAAAATCCACCTTACACCTTCATCTCAGAGGTCTACAATCTCTACCAATGGTCCCTATCAGTATTATTCACACTCATGCATGCAAGGAAATTCTCAGACCCTCACAACCATGCATTCAAATACATGTACCTACAACCATAAGATTTACCAACATCTTCTCATGCAAATTGTATAAACACACAGAACATGACATTTCATTAATAAAGAAAAAATAAACTACATGTCTTCCTTTTCATGGCACAAACTTCTGAAATGCATCCTTATCAGCCTTCAAATGATGGATACAATGAACAACTGCATTTAAGAGTTCCTCTATCATTGTTATGCACAAATTCTTGTCACAGTTGTAATGTTTGTATCAACAAGATTGTCAAACTCACAAAGTGGATAGGGTATATTGCTTCTAAGATTGAAGTCACTCCCCAAATCTCCTCTATGTCTAGATGACTAAAAGATGAATTCTCCAACAAACTTCCATCTAGAAGGAAACCCCTAGATCATTCAATCATATACATTACATATCAAAGCAACCCATTCTCAGAAACAGAGGATGTACCTTTATACCTGTAGTCACATCAATTATACATCTATGTATTGAAAGAGAAGAGTTTAGAGATTTAATGTAAAACTCAGGTCTATTCCACAAGATAAGATTAAAAATCTCACAGACTTAGAGTGCAACACATATAGATTGCTTCTTTGTATACAAACTATTGAGTTTTCTTCATTACAATATTACAAAAATGTACCACTTCTGGGTTACAATATTACAATATTACAAGGCTACAATATTACAAAAATGTACCACTTGTGGGTTACAATGTTACAATATTACAAGGCTACAATATTACGAAATCACAACTTCTCGCATACAATATTACAAGGCTATAATATTAAAAAATGTAACACTTCTCGGTTACAATATTAAAATATTAAAATATTACAATATTACAAGGCTACAATATTACAAAAAAATGTACCACACAGTCCAAGATTACAAACATTCATTCAAAAACTCAGATTCTTCCTCACATACTTCTTGAAAACCTTCACACAGTAGGACACTATCTGGATAGAATGAGAGCATTTAGTTACATTTTGGCCATTTATAATATATTCATCCAACTCTAACTGAATGTGACACCTTAGACCACTTGCTTTAAGACTTCGCACACCCCTCCATCATATAAGCTGCAAAACAAAAAAAAAAAAAAACATATACCACCATTATCAGATACAAGATCACAAAATATACGCATAATACAATAAAAGCTAAATGTGTAAAACTCAAAACGCACATAATACAACATTTAGCATTATTTGTCTTAAACACGATGAAGCACCATGAAAAATTATTTGTCGTAATCATACTAAAACAAGATTGTGTAATCCACAGAACAATAAAAACCCTACACTTAACATTATTTTCCATAAAGACAAAAATACCTTCAAGATGCATTCGATGTTCCAAAAGAGAGCCGATGACATGGAACTTGAATTTCGGTCGAGGGGTTGTCCTGTGAATCACGAAACACAAATTTAAGTGTTTTGAATTCCAATGAATATGTCTTGTAATCACATTACATTCATACTCACCAAAATATTTGTTATAGCCTCACAACTTTCTCTAATTGCTATACCAGACTATTTTTGTGTTTTCTTGAGTATTTTCCTTCCACGAGTTGTGTCAGAAATGTATACTCCTCATACTCTTGAGCATCAATGTTTAAATCTGGAACCATGATCTCCTTTTGCTTCCTCTTTCGAGGTTTCCTGCTTGCACTGAACCATGGCCATAAAACAGGTGGTAGAAGTCTCATTTGCACTACAATTTGGAATGAAATCAAATGGAAACGAACCAAAGTTGTGTAAAAGCTTCTTAAATTATTACACGTAGTCTCCGAAAAAAAAGAAAACTAGTTCATCATTTTTCGACACCACATCTAATAATGATTTCAAAAACTCTTTAGATTGAGTTGAGCACTTGCAATGCATTTCCATGGTTTCTAACATGTTTCTCAAGACTAAGGTATTGTGTTTCCTGTTGAATTCCTTCATCACCCTCAACTGTCACCAAAAATAAAATTCATTTAGTAATTGATAAATCTTTGATATATCAACCACTATTCATTCATAATAAATTACGTACTATCAATGAAAATGTGGGGCTGCTCCGATGGAGCATCTTCATGCACAACACATTCAACTACTTCCGCAACATGAACAACATGGTCATCTACAATGACAACAATACTTTTAGAGGATGTACAATGAATTGTTCTGAGGATAAAAATGGTACGAAATATTTGAAATAATGAAACAAAAACATACACCCTCACCATTGAAATTTGGATCCCTAGTAGATGCACTACCCTCATGTGTCCTCTCAAGTTGCATGACACCTTCAAAACATGTTTGCAGGTGTTGCCTTTGGTAGCCCAAGGATAGTTGCAAACATAAAAATTTAGGCTGAATCTCTGAATGAAATACCATCGGTCCTTAGAATTTTGACTTCTAAACATGTAAGACCATTGAATAGTATGGTTACACAACAATAATATTATTGTTTGGTATTGCTCTAGCCCTCTCAGTGGCAGTCAAAATTTCCTTCTCCTTCTTGTAATTTGTCAAGAAACTCAATACTTGCAACTTCCTCTTGTTTTTGTAATGGGGTTCAACTCGAAACACCAATGTGTACAATAACCAATCCATTCTCCTTGTGCATTTCTTTCTTCGATCGCACAAGTATTGGGTCTTCAAGAAACAATGGTAAGATTCTATGGATGCATTTGTATCCTGATTGGCATGGGTGAAGTTGTGGAAATTATTTGACCACATAGTTACACATTACGTGAAACAATAAAACCATTAGAAATGACTTAAAAATTATTAAATCTACACATAGCTATGTAGTTAGCACTTACCAATACGTCCATCTTGCAGCCATGTCTTTTTGAAATAATCCATAAAGGTGGTCTCCTCTTTGAACTCATCCATGAATTTGTCGATGAGGAAAAAGGTCATGTGCTCATTATCGCTGATGGTGCACATGATGTCACCTAGTCTCTGGAACATAACGACCCCACCTCCTTCTTCATATATGTAAATAAATTTTTCACGTGATAATAAGTAATGCAAAACAACAAAAAGAAACCCAAGCCTGTAAACATTGTATTACAAAAATGAAAAAAAAAATCTGTAAATATTCTTTAGCCAAGCCCTACTGAACATGCCATATGCATAACAAGACACGACAATCGAATACAGCCCTGATACACAAATAACATCGTTAGGGATGTAAATTGTGTGTATTAAATTTATAGAAAAACCTATTAGTAAATTTATACTTTATAGCTTGTATTTCAAAAGCCGCATCATCCGTAATGAATGCATTGACATGCCAATCCATCCTTTTCCTTTTCCCCTTGTGTAGACTTCAACAAGCCATGCATATATGTTGTCCACTTTATTACAAGATGAAACTGCCCATGCAACAGGAACCTTGGCCTCTTGCTCGTAAAAAACAAGAAGTGTGTACAATTGGTACTGATGTAAATGTGTACATGAAATTATTGTTAGTATGAGAATGAATTTAAAAAATATATCCAAATATCAATTATGCATGGAAATGAGACAATAATGTCCTTACCCCATATTTATTAGTTAAGAACATGGAATCCATTGCAATGATGGAGTTGTGGGAATGACGAACCATCATTTCAAGCATCCATGTTGTTTGAAGGCCCATAATGAAAGGCACATCAGTCCCAACGACCTTTGATATAAAAAAATGTATCCCTTTCTATGACATGCCACAAATTGATATTAGTGTTGTCGTGTTGGTGCTTTTGGGATCTAATTCTCTTCACCCTCCTCCATGCATTCAACATGTATTTCCTAGTTAAGATCTCGTCTATTTTGTTCACAATCATCACCAAATCCAGATCCGTGTAGTGCTTTTTCATAATGGTGTCAACCGATATACCGGTAAGTAAAAGAGATTCAATGTATTGCTTACATTCAACTAATAAATTTGGAGAAAAACCACTTTGTGGATCCAAGCTTGTGTCCTTTACACCATGGTAAAAATCATCATTCTTATCAATGTGATACATATCATTGTATATGATATGTGCCACGTCTGGTGTACCAAACATAACCCTCACATTGAAATGGCATTGACATCCACATTTTTTCGAAACCTCCTAATTCTTTCACTAGTAGGTGGTTTGTTTCTATTGTCGCAGGGCCATAAGCACAATGGTAGCTAAAACAAAAGGAAATACATACTGATATCAGGTATGAAATTTGAAAAATGCAACACTAACATATGTGAACATTATTCCTAAGGATGACTAGACATAAAGTTAATATATACAAATATGCGATACATAATGGTAGCATGTGGTGGTGTGTATTCCTCCGTAATAGGGAAAACCCTATTCTTCTTGCATATGAATGTTGTCTTGGAGCTATCGAGAAGGCCTTCCCCTTTAATAAAGGCATTGAGCTATGCTAGAGGGATTTCTGCACAAAGATCCTTGTGACCATTGTCTTCCCCAATCGGTGTCCATTCAAGATCGTCTTGAGAAAAATGTGGTTTCCCATTTCCCACGTCCTAAACATATAGGGAAAGAAATTGTTCATACTTTTTCATTCGTGGCATCCTAAACAAAATAATGTAAACAAATTCGTATAATCAGTAAGCATGGTGAAAAAAATACTAAAGAGGAGGAACTCAGAGTTAAAGAACTACTTGTGCATGAATGAACAAGAATCTAGAAGGTCAAGATTGGGTAAAAATTGACAAGTTGAAGAAATAACAAGTATAAGGACTTGATAGAGTCTTGAACATGTTGTACATAAGGGATTTAAGGTGTAACAGAGGTTGAAGGTAGTGAAAATGAACAAAATCTTGTTTAGCCCTTGAAATCCTAAGAAGTTATAGGTAACCTAAGAAGCAACATGTTGGAAAAATAGTAAGAAAGGAGATTTGAGGTGAAAGGACCTTATGGGGAGTGGTAACAAGTTTGAATTAGTGGATGTAAGGTGTACTTAAGGTTGGAATAGAGTATCAATGATGAAGACTTAAAAATGACTTCTAAACCGTAGGTAAGCCTAAAGGAGCCTTAGGAAATGAGGAAAAAGGTGTTTGGAGGGATGGAGCAAGAGATAGCGCTAGAAAATATGTACAAAGCATAACAAGGGTAATGGGTATGTGAAACTTATTTTACATTTGCATAAAAGTGGATTGTTTTCTCTATACATAGTGATTTGACCATAACCAGGGGCAATTGGGAGAAATTGGCAAAAATAGTAAAGGGAGTATAAAAGCAAATGGGTGTAGAGTTACATGATGAAACTTTGTAGGGTGATTGTTTCGTTTAATTGGTCATCAAAAATTTTACCATGATGTGTGTTTTATGCTCAAAAATGCAAATTTAAAGGGCTAGAAGGAAGTAAGAGGGCATAAAGTGACTTTGAGAGAATAAAAAATACCAACACTTATTCAAGCTTTCTAATGCAGGAGCATCACTCCACCATGTAAATATGTCATGAGTCATCATATTTTGGTTTGATGGGTGTGTTATTAGGTTCTAGTGGTTTCTAGGAATCATTTACTTGTGGTAGTTTGAGTCTAAGTCTTTCAAAATTTGAATAATTGGATTTCCCTCCAAAAGTGCAATTTGGAGTCTTGGAGGTCATTTTGGCTTGCTATGGATGTTTTGATAGAATCTTGAAGCCTATAAGCATGTAAGGGGATGAAGTGAAGAGTAATTAGGTGTCTTAGGTCCATATCGAGTTTAGAAAGGCATAATGGGAGTTTATAAGTCAAGGACTTGCCTTTTGGTTAAGGAACTTAGCATAAGCCTAAGGATATTCAAATGACCAATTGGTCTAAAGTCTAGAATTCGGTTGGACACTAATAGAAGGATTATAAATTGTGAAAATGTAACTGAATTATGCATTCCCAATCGATTGGAAATTGAGGAAGGTTTCAGGAAAGGAGGAAAATAATGTTTGTGTAAGCTTTGGTACTTGGTAATGGTGTATACATCTCTGAGATTTGTTGAATGTTCATAGAAATCTGATGCATGCTTGTTGGTAAGGCTATAAATGATCTCGTGGGAGAAATTATTTACAAGTCTTTTGAATTGTTATTGTATGTGTGTTGATGCTTCTTGGATGAACTAAGTATATTGATTAAACTGTGAAACTGATTCAACTGTGAGTACAGTGGTATTGGAATTTGTGAAAAGACTGTTGACACATTGTGGTGAGTGGAAAGTTATCCATGCATGATAGGAAGGTGCAAACTCAGGCCTAAAACAAACCTCTGTAATGTATTCTCAATTATGCAAACTTGTGATATAAGATGACTGTGCTATGTGAAACAAGTTGACTGAGATCATATTTGCAAGTGTATGTGATAAGTTTCTCATTATGCCATAAGAAAAGAGTATCAAGGGTTACCCTCAGGTCCAAAGAAGAAGAAACAAGATTGTAACTTGTATGTTTGAATCTTTTTGGGGAAGCAACATTGAAGGTAATTGTTTTCTAGACTTGGTGATAACTATGCATGCTAGAAAATAAATAAATCCATGATTGTAACTCTTTGATTACCCTCTTGGGTGAAGAATGCTATTGTATTTTTAGTCATGATAGCTTCTTGACAAGTTTGAGTTAAGTGTTGTTAAGCAAAGGAATTTGGAGGTCTGAAATCTGTGCATGCACATAGACAGGGTAGTGAAAAGAAGGAATGGAGGAGACTTTTGCAGAGTTGGCATGAACTACTGGTAAGGTTAATAGTTGAACCTCCTCAAAACAAACATCCACAATAAATATTAAAGCTTGAATCTATATTTTGAAAGAACTATGCAAAGAACTCTCCTCTCGGGATCATTAGAAGGGTTATAACAACCAAGGCTACTGTTTGTAATTTGGTGGGTCAAATCTAAGTATTTTTCTTTCAAACTTGCAAAATATCATGAAAAGGATCTAATGTAGGATATGTTGAAAGAAATTTGTATTTTTAAGGGTGAAATTCAGACTTATGCTTGACAATTGGAGGAAGAACACAAAATTCACAGTCTCAGGCCTAGAAGAAGGGGTCAGTTAACAAAGGAAGTATATGCTAAAAAGAGGAGTTAGCCTCTAAAAATTTAGGAACATATATAACCCTTTAAAGAGTTCTTAAAAATACTTTCATCTTGTTTTGAAGTTCCCTATAAAATATCATGAGCTTGACAATCTACTTGCAAAACCTAGTAAGGGTTTATAGAGCAAAACACAAAAAGTGGAATTGAGAGAGTTAAACAAGGAGATAGAACCCCAAATTTTGGGTACACATTTGAGTTGATATGAATATGTTATTGGAGTTGAAAATACCTTAGAAACACTTATATAAGTTCATACCCATTAATGAAGCAAGCATGCTTTGACTTGAGAAGCTAAAAAGCAAATTTGAGCAAAAATAGTAAAAGGTGGAATTTTGATTCTTTTCCTATCATTTTTGTGGATGGTTGATGTTTTCTAGAGTGCATGAATAGGGTACAAGGTGACAATACATGGAATATTGCTAAAAGAAGCCAAAGTTGATTGTTGGGATGAAGGGCTACTTGAAGAAAGATGATGGTCAAAAGTAGAGAAAGGTGAGAATGACACATATATGACTTATGAGCAGAAAAGTAGGTGAAATATCATCATTCTCAGAGCTAGAGGAAGGGCATGATGTGGAAAAATAACCTTCCAAGAGGTAAACTAGCACAATTCTTGCTTATACAAGTCAAAATAAGAACTTTATGAACCTTGTATGATCTTTCTCATGCAAAGTAAGGTGAATTTTGTTGGTGTAAACCTTGTTATAGATGATTTGAAACTTGTTGTTTCTATGTGTCTACATCACTTTCAACCATTGTTAATATGTGGTATACACAGGTTGTCATGTTTGCATTAGATTGGTTGATTAAAGATGGTGATGGGATTTGGGTTGGGATTGTTTGATTAAGGATGGTTGATTATGATGATGTTTGATTGATTAAAAATTTAAGGTGATATGATGGTTAGTGGTGTTCACGAGCAAGCAACCAACATGCAATACACACCCTAACTAGTCAAGTGGGATTGCAATCAAGATATTTCCCACTTTCAATACCACACACTGAGGGTGTCACTCTTGGCTCACCACCTATGTACCAATGTGGGGTCGGATAGTGAGTGATCTTGGGGAGTGTAATCTCCTTGCACAATAGCTTGATATGTGGCCAAAAGGTTTCCTAGACTAGGATATATGAGCTCACTAGGGAGTACCCGATATACCTTGCGGTACATGGGGCCTAAGTCCGTGTTGCAAGGATGTTGTATTGAGGCCTGGGTGTTGGGACATGGAATCCCCTCACTTCACACCGCTCTTAAAACAAGCAAACACTTAGCCAATAATGACAACTCTCCAAGAATTTATATACCTCGTCGGAACATGGGGTGTGTCTATGTGCATGGAGGTGAATTCCACGGTCACGAGACTCCTAGGACTACGAAATTTTTTTGGATGTCACTTCCACATCACATTACCCCTACAAAAGAATAAGAGAAAGGCTAACGCTTTTGATCCCCAAGATCGTCCTAAGATGCGAGAGGAGAGCATACACGATTTAACTATCGGGATAAACAAACAACGATACTAAACACACAAGAAAGATGATGCAATATAATAAAATTAAACGATAAAGATTTTGTGATTGGGTCTTCAAGAGGAGGCCATGCAAAACAAAGCTTAGTAATTTGATTTATAAACCCAAATGTCTTGGACCGATCATCCTACAAAACAAAGGGTTAGTAGTTTGGAGCAAGAATAATATAACTCAATGTGTAGCTAAAATGACAATATTTAGCAAAAATTAAAACCATGAATAAAGTATCATATAAACTGTTAAATTGATGCTTTTATTGCATAGGATACTAGGAGTGAAAAATTGTGGAATAACAGTGTCATAGGATATTGGTATTCGAAATATGTGGTATACACATGGTGTCACGTTTGTGTGTATGCGACAAACAATGCAAGCAATGTAATAGGAAACAACCGTGGCTATACACACATAGTTTTTCTTAGGTTTGGGGTATACACATAGTGTGGTATACACAAATGTGTGTATACCACACTATGTGTGTATACAACAAAGCTAATGTTTGTGTGTGGTTTACACATTTTTCATGCATTAGATTTTTTTAGGTTTGTGGTATGCACACATAGTGTGGTATACACAAATGTGTGTATAGTGTGGTAGCCTTTTAAGGGTCAATGTTGTCCTGGGAGTCTAGCATAAGTACTTACAGTAGTAGGTTGTTTAAATATTTATTGCCTAGCCCATTTTTTAAAGATAGTTTTTTTTTATGTTTTTCATTCATGGCTGCCATGGTTTTCTAAGAAAATTTTGTAACAAAATTATATATACTTCGCAGAAGATTGCTCTACAAAACATTAAAAAAAAAATTCTATCTGTGAACAATTTTAAAATCAGAAAATTGCATAGCCTCATAGTAGTTTTAAAATGTCTATATGTGAATACAATTGTATAGAATTTTTTTATCTCTTCTGTGGTATACACATAGTGTGTATATCAAAATCCAAAATACCAAAATACCACACACAGTGTGCATAATGCTTGTGTATTTTTATCTCTTATGTGGTATACACGCAGTGTGTATATCGCTACGTATATTGCAATACTATAAGTACATGTCTATCTATAGAACAAAATAATAATAATAAATGTCTATCTGTGAACAACTTTAAAATCTGAAAATTGCATAGCACCTGAATGTTTTTTTAAAGATCTAATGCTTCTCCCCAATTCCGCAGATTCATCTTCTCGCCACCTCGCCATAGGCCAAATAAAGTTATAGAGTTCATGGTTTTGGCACCAAATGCATGTTTTGTTCCTTGTTTGATCGATTTTGGTGTAGGTAAGCTTTGCATTAAATGTTGCCAACTTCTAACATCCTTTCCTCGTCCCATCATTTTTCAACTCGCATCTACCTCGGATCGATCGTAGGAATGAAGTATTGTGACTGTTTCACAAAAAGTGACTAGGCTGATAGACTAGATGCCACAGAGGAAGATGCAGGTCCCGTACACAACTATGCATGTATGCCATCAATATGACATCTTATGGTCATTAGTGTGGGGGCCATGCGATCATGTTGCTCCGATCATTGATTGTTCATTGCGAAATGTCACTTGTTATGTATATATATATAGAGTGGTGTAATTAAATTGATTACGTTTGTTATATGTTGAGAAACTAATCTGAATATTGTAATATTTGTTATTATATCATATAGTTAACCTATACTGAAAAAATAATCAATAATATTATTATAACTTAAAAATATGATAGTTCGGACTTGGAGGTTAACTCGGTACAACTTAACCACGACCCATTCGTAGTGTAATAATTATTTTATTTGGGAAAATAGATAACTAATCAATATCATTCTTAATATACAAAACATACCTTCAAGATTTGCTGTTTCATCCCTGTTTAATATTTGGCCTATTTTCATGTTTTAATGTGCCTGCCAACAGAGTCCCATGAACAGTAACGGACACTAGTAGAAAAGTTAGATTGTTTCCGTTTTCCCCTACAGAATCTACCGAGTCTACAATTTACATAAATGAACATAATTTATCAGTTGAAGCATTTTATTGTAAGGGTCTTGTCTTGAACAATATAAAATTCGTTGAGAACCATATAAAATGTGTTCTCTTCCAGCTATTTCTTGAAAAAAAATTAAAAAAATCCAATCAAACATAGGCAAAAACTACCCTTACATTTCTGTTTTGAATTGACCCTTTAATGGTCACTGCAACTTTTAAACTCCAAACCATAAGGATTTGAATTCAATATTTTTTCAATCTTTAATTAGTGGCATGAATTGTTTTAATTCTTAAGAGGCCATTCTGTAGCAATGTTCTCTCTAAGATATATAGTGTGTTCTACTTAATCAAAAATGGTACTTCCGTAGTTCAAAGCTGGACAAAAGAACTTGCCAAGTATAACTGCACTTAAAAACCAGAGATACTTATGCCAGCGTTTATAAATCCTCAATCATATAACCTATAAAACACACAGAGAACGAGCAGAAATGGCCCCGGACATTGCCATGCAAAAGGTGCTCTTCATGTACCATCACGGTATACTAGTTACACACACACACACACATATATATACTTATACTTACTATTCTTCAAATCCCCATCTACTATACCAGTTACGCACACACGATATGTCCTCAAACAGAACCTTTTCTATTTTATCATAGACTTGATTTACCCCTTTGTTAGAGCCATGAGACTTCGCTGTCCCAGGATTCATCAGCATTACCAAATTGGAGGACAAAATTTGCTTACAAATGCTGAGATTATATCCGTCCAACTACCCAACTAGTTATAGAACCAGGGCGTAGAGACGTGAACCAGGTCAGTGCATGATCCTCCATACTTAAAACGAATAGACGGACAGCTACATTTTCAGAATTTACATCCAACACCCAGCATGCCGTGGCAAAGTTGACAATATGTTCCTCGGGGTGGTATAGCTGTTTCTACCACTTACATAGTTACCGAACTTAGGCAGGCAATCTTTGAAGCCATGGGGTAGAGGATCTAGACGTCCTCTCAGATTTAAAGGACTCGAACTCAGCCAGGGAGCAGAAATGATTGGAACGAGTACGATCGAATGAATACAGAATTCTGATAACACAAAATTCGGAGACGACTACCCTCCACTCAATTTGCACCTATGGATGGTGCGCCCCCATAAAACACACATGCAAAGAGAAAGGACCGGTGCTGGAATTTGTTGTCAGTGCCGGAGGAGTGATGGTGGCGCCAAATCTTCTGCAGAATCATCTGTATCGCCGCCGCTACCCATTCACATTAACGTCGTTTTGGGAGGCGTTCTGTACTCGCGTAAACCGGTTCATCCAGTTGGCCATCCGGTTCCCCTGGCGCGACTTAGCAAACAAATAATACAAACATTTTACAGTGCTACCATTATTCACAGAGCCGAAGAAAACTCAAGAAAGCACCCATTTTGCACAACACTCTGCCACTCCGCCACGCTAAACACTCGGCACCTTCGGGATTAGAATTGAGTGGAGGGTAGCCGCTGGTGAAGACAAGAGGTCGCCATAGAACTCCCAAACGAACACACCAGTTCTCCCTGAAATAGACAAACTTAATAAACTCAGAGTCATGGATTAACCACTTAAACAACTTAAACATTAAACACATACATTCTTTCGCAGACTAGAGGATGAAGCGATTCCAGTGGATGTTTTAAGAGGAAGGCATTCACAGACCAGTGGATGTTTTACTAGGAAGGCAATCACATTTGTTAGGAAGGCAAGTTCTTGGATCTCCACAGCACACAGTCGACTGTGACACAGTCCAGTGATAGGTAATCGAAAACCAGAGGACCATCACGAATATGCAATTTAGTTATTTTTTTTTCATTTTTTTATATTCAACCATGGCAAAGGAAAATATTCTTAATTTTTCTTTCTGTTGTCACACTAAATATCCATGTTTATTAATTTCTCAATCGATTGTTAAGTTTGGTTAATGTAATTCATCACCAAATATGTTCTGCATTTGTGAATCAAAATATTCTTCCAATATTTTTTTATCTACATTTTTACTATTCCCCCAATTTCACCCTAATATCTCTATTATATTCAGTCATAGATAAATAAACACACCTGCTAAATACTAATACTTTGTCAATAATGTATTGTCCTTATCCAAAAATGTTTTCAACAAACATTCTAGTTTTCTTCACCAGTCAATATTCTTGATGAATTCCCTAGGAAAGAGGGATAAGGGGCTGAAGAAAACCAATATATAATCATTCTTACACTGGTCCTTTTCAGTTGTATGCAACCTTAGGTTTGTTGAGACCCCTTGTCCTCACCTAATTTATCTTCTTTTCTACAAACTAACCAAGAATCATCTTTTCTCGCTTCAAACTATTATCACTTTTAGCCATTGTGAAGCCATGAACTGATGAAAGAAAATGAGAGGGACCATCACTAAAACAAGGGAAAGAGAGCTCCACAAATTTATATTATTTGGAAGCCAAGTAATGGTGGAATTTCATTCAACAAGTGAGAGGGTGAGAGGGCGATGGTTAAAGGAAAGACAACATTACCACCTTTACGACTATTTTACCACTCTTTGGGAAGAGACATGCTTGAATCAAGGCATGTTATTTTAATATAAATGTTATGAATCTTACATAGAAGGGAGAGTAGATTTGTCATGATTGATTAAGTAGATGAGTATTGGGAGAGAGGAGAAGCCATTCGATGAATTTCACTCTCCATTTTAAAAATTCGGACGTTTCATAATTTGCCAAAAAATCAGCAAGTTGATTGATTTCCCGATAACAAAGCAGACCCCATAATCTTGTGATTATTGAAAAATTCAAAAATTCCTTAACATGGTGATTTGAAAATGGAACCACCGGTCACGTGTTGTCCTTCCCCATAGCAACCAATTCTAATATATAACCAAATCCCAAACTCAACAACACATCTCTAAGATTTATAATAGAGGAATTCTCGTATTGCACTTGTAAGAATGGAAGTAGTTTGTCATTCACCAATTTTTGTTTCAAATTGTGTAAAATAAGATGTAGTAAAATCTATGTTGAAATTGTGTATCTATCCCTAAAGCTATATTAGAGACCTTTAGAAACCCGTATTTTTGTAGACATTCTGGATGTTTGCAACAACTTAGGAAAATAAAATATATTTGGGACAACAAAATCCAATGGTTTCACCCTTTGTTGGATGATTCCATCTAGATCAAAGACCTATGAATGTTTTTTATTTGTACATGTAAGTATGTCCCTATAACATATTCTATTGTATTCTAAAGTTTGTAATCTTTATGTGTCTCTGAATTGCATTTCTATTCTTTGCGATAACCACATTGAATTCCCCCTTTTTTGAGGTGAGTGAGATATACTATAGATATCTCATCTCAAAATAATTGAGGTGTATTCATGTCATATATAACATATTATAATTGTAGAACACATCCACTCAAAATGCACACCTAATAGCAATACTAGAGCACATCTACAACCTTATACAAAAGGAACAATCAATATACGTTGGAAACTTCATGAGTATGTACCTATACACATGATAAACTTATCTACAAGTGCATATAACCATGTGCAAGTAATAATATAGAGAACCATTAATTTCTATCGCATTCATATCCAAGGTAGAAGTATATTTAATATAACATGTTAGGGTATTAAGAAGTAGAAGTGAACCTGTTAATAGATCTTAAGAAAAGGAAAAATGATGAACATTCTTAGACGAGTCCTTTATATACCTCCAAGTTGAGTGCAGACTCCACTCTAGGGTATTCCCTTTCTCGATCCATATATGAAATGTTTACAAATATAAACTCCCAATCTGATTCTTATGCCATACTATAGTTCAAGGAAAATTCTTTTTATGAAGTCTCGTAATTCTAATTGCATGTATCTAAAACTAGATCCCAATGCTCATAGATATATGTTATATCATACACTAGGGTTTGCACATGAATTTATGTTCTCTATCTATGGATTTCATTAGAGATTTCAAATCCATTTGCTATATTATAATTTACTAATAAATTTCAACAACCATACAATAACCTCCTCATATTCGGGCTTCTAAAAATATATTCAGACGTTTGTTTTCACGGGCTCCAAATTCATGTAAGTACAAATTACTTATGATAACAAAAAAATAGTGGTTAAAACTTCTACAACCATGTGACAACCAGGTAATTAATGTTTGGTGATTAACATGAGGAAATCACAACGTGTTCTTCATCTTGATGAAAAACACGACGGTTTTCCACACGGTTTCATTTACGAAATTGAATTTTCTGAAGTCACACTAGTATGAACTTAATATTTGAATTCATATTTGTTAACAAGAACCTTAATAATAAATGTCTTGAAATACAATGTTCAACAATCTCTATTTTTTCCATCTACATCTAGATATATAGTTATAACATTCATATTTGGATTAAACAAATGTTATCACCAATCATGAGCTAGGGGACCACATATCATACTAAATGCATAGTTACATTTTTCGTCAAGATGGAAAACACACTATGTTTTTCAACATGCTGAAAACCACGTTGTGTTTTTCAACATGTTGAAAAACATGATGGTTTTCCACATGTTCAGGTTGGCCTATTTGAGTGTCGAGTATTGATTTTCCTTGTTTCCACCGATCGATCCCTAATACACCTAATGTGACAATTGAACATGTATTAGGGCTATATTTGGAATCATTTATACCAATTGAACCCTAATACATGTTAAATTAATGTTAGGTGTTGTATTATAGTTTAGGGTGTTGTAATTGTGTTATTTAAGATGACAAGTTAGTGTTTAGGGCATCATATCAGTGTTTGAGTGTTTAGGGTATCGTATGATTGTTTAGGATGACACATTAATATTTAGGGCATTCCAATTGTGTTTTGTAAAGTGACCCATTAGTTTGTAAGGTCTCATTATAGTTTTTAGGGTTTCATATCAGGTTTAGGGTTGTTTTGTTAATGCTCAAAGTATCTCGATTGTCAATTATGTTATTTAGGTTGACCCATTAGTGTTTAGGTTTTTGTATCAATGTTCAAATGTTTAGGGTGGTGTATTAGTGTTTAATATGAGTGCTTATGATATCAAATTATTCTGTAAGGTGTCCTAATTATATTATTTACGGTGATCCCTTAATGTTTATAGTCTTCTAATAGTGTATAGGGTGTCATATTAGTGTTTATCATGTCTTATAATTTTTTTAGGGTATAACATTAGTGTTTTTTTTTGTCTAAATTATGTTATTTAGAGTAACCCATTAGTGTCCAAGGTTTTGCATCAATTTTTGAGTGTTTAGGATGTCATATGAGGGTTAAGGGTGTCATATTAGTGTTTAAGGTGTCATATGAGTTTATAGGGTATTACAATAATGATTATGATTTTGTATGAGACCTTGTGTTTCATTAGTGTTTAGGTTATCCTAATTATGAAATAGAGGATGAATCATTAGTGCATAGAGTATCATGACATTATTTAGGGTATTGTATTAGTGTTTAGGGTGTTAAATTAATTGTTTTTGGTATGTTTTGTACCATTATAAACATAAATTTTCAGTTTCATTGATTTTATAAAGGTAATAGCCATAAAAATGTACACATTCATGAAATTCCACAACATAAAAAAATGTTGTACTTAGAGTGTAGAATACATGTAAATTTTTTTAAAAAAATTGCAAAAAAAATGATCTTTTTCTTAATTTTATTCATACGTTGTTTCTTATGTTATAAAAGAGGAATGACTATCCCCGATGGTTTTTTTGAATGAAAATTTATTTTTCACCATGAAATTTTAGATATATGTTCAAGATTTGAATTTTGAGGTGCTGTCAAATTTTCATATTTTTTGGACTTATATTTTTTTTTAATTAATTATTTAGTAAAAATATTTTCAAATAAATGGCGTACAAATGTTTATGCCAATAAATTTTAATATTTATATCGAAATTGAATTTTTTTTTCACAGGTAAGAAGAAGACTTCAATAAATAGTAATTTTAATTTTTTCAATTTTTTTATATTTTTGCTATTTTTCAAATTGGGTTGATTGTGTATGATCGATTGTCCTAAAATACCATATGTTAGCAAAATATAAAAATAAATAGTAAAAATATTTTTAAAAATGAAAATTATATTTTTAGAAAGCTAATAAAATTATGTATTTTGTGTTAAAATTTTGTAATTTTATTCATTCATTAACCCTAATTACGTGGCACCTAAGTGGCACATTTTGGCATAAAATTATCCTCCAAATGGATTTGGCACCAAAATGTGCCACATAGGTGCCACATATTGGTTCGCGTGAACCCCCTTCGCCCGAACCCCCTAAACCCTAAATCTGCCACCCAAAACTATATAAATATCTATATATAACTCTTTGCCGCCAAAATTATTTGAATTCGAGGGGTTCGCGCGAAGGGGTGTTCGCGCGAACTAGTTTCTCTGTCCTACGTGGAAGTTCAGGCGAAGGGGGTTCACGTGAAATGGGTGTTCGCATGAACACCTCAATTTTTGATCCCACCCAACTTCTTACTCACATTTTTGGGACACGAAGTGGGACACAACATTGTGCTTTGACCCATGTGGGGTGACTAATTAGTGTTCAAGGTGTCGTATAAGTGTTTAAAGTTTCCAAAATTATTTTAATGTGGGCGAATTATTATTGTTTATGGTGATAGAATTAGAATAATTTTAGCTAATACTATGTTTTCATTCATCATTAGAATTAGAATAATTTTAACTAATACTTGTAGAGATGTTATGTTAATGTTATAAACAATTTTTTAAATTATTGTTCATTTTATAAACAATGATGCAAAAAAAATTGAATGTTTTGTTATGTGGAAGGAATGCAAATCAAATCTACAATACTATCTAAATGAAGCTAGTGAACATCTAATCTTTCCAAGAATAAGTAGGAATTACACCAGTATGTTTATAAGTGAGATCGATGAAAAATATCTATTACCTAATACTGTGAAAATAGGAACAAATTTATGTTCTTGATATACACATGGATGGCCTAAGAAAACACTTGTGGCAAGTATTTACATAGTTGCTTGGGCACGCGTGGAGGATGGCCTAAGATAATGGTCTAGAAAGATGGCACAAAACAACCTAACAGGCCATGTTCTATGGTTAGTAAATTTAAATAAGTTACATCAACTCAACATGTGATGTCGATATATTCCGCTCCACATGTCTTGAACTCTATAGTGTCATGTGACATGCGCAAGTGAAATCCCTTAAAATTATTGTGTTCTAACTACCTACAAAACACTAGGATTGACATTTCAAAAACAACTATTGACATTGGGAATATTGAACAACAAGGACTTTCTTTCTGAGATATCTCGAAAGTACAGTACCTCAACAATATGTGTATCAAACCCCTTTTCTTCTTCAAATGATAGTAAAAAATGGAGTATGGGGCTTATATTGAATTCTAATAGAATGTGGGAGGATAATGGTTTTAAATGTATTCTAGATCTGATTTGGAACATTGTGCATGTGATAGGTATGGCTAGGAATAGGTATGAATTTTGAATTTTTAGGGTTTCTACATGACTCTATAACTTGTTTAGGGTCTCGTAATAGTGTTTAGGGTGTCATATAAATGTTTAGGATGTCACATTAGTGAATAATGTGTCCCAAATGTATTATTGGTGGTGACACATTAGTGTTTTATGTCATATCAATATTTCAGTGTTTAGGGTATCACATTAGTTTTTAAGATATCATTTGATTGTTTACGGTGTCATATTAGTGTTAAGTTTTCCTAATTATGTTATTTAGGATAAACCCTAAATTCTAAACCCTCAACCTTAAGTCATAAACCCTAAATCTTGAACCCTAAGTCCTAAACCCTAAACCCTAAACCCTAATCCTGAACCCTAAGCCCTAAACCTTATACCCTAAACCCTAAACCTTATACCCTAAACCCTAAACCTTGAGGCCTAAGCCCTAAACCCCAAACCCTAAACCCTAAGCCCAAAACCCTAAACCTTGAACCTTAAACTTTAGAAAATAATTATAGTTTTCATTATTATTATTAATTAATATATTTGAAACTGTAAGAAAAGGTGGCAATTTGATGTCATATCTATTACCTAATACTTTGTAAATAGGAACAAATCTATGTTCTTGATATACACAAGGATAAATATAACATGAAACTTTATCTTAAGTACAAATATATCAAACAATTGTTTGGAAGCATCTTTTCAAAACGAATGACGTGGTCAAATATTTTGTTTAGTATATAGACACTAAATAATAGTGTGAACTAGTTTATTATTATGGTATTATTGTATTCACGTATTTGTTAATAAATGATAGAGGATTTGGTAATTTCTACAATTTGTGTTTATTAATCACTGGTATGAGACTAGTTAATTATGTTGATATTATGTTGGTATTGGTTAAATATGCATGCGATCTTCGAGTTGTTAGTTCTAATTTCATTTCTCTTAGTTGTGTTAAATTAAATACATTAGGAAAAGTTTGATTTCTTAGATGCATTATAGTTGTAAATATTGTGAATGTGGAGATCATTTGTGTGTGTGTGTGTGTGTGTGTGTGTGTGTGTGTGTGTGTGTGTGTGTGTGTGTGTGTGTGTGTGTGTGTGTGTGTGTGTGTGTGTGTGTATATATATATATATATATATATATATATATATATATATATATATATATATATATATTTATTATTAGTTGTTAAATATTGGTAATTGTAATGTTGTGAATGTTTAATGAAAGTTGAAGATATAAAAATTATGTGATATCATACTCTGACTCTCAATTTGGCATATGGGGGCAAGTGCCTCTACAAATACATGAGTCGGTGCATACAAAGGGGTTTACCTGTTAGGATGCTACATCAATACACCCAACTATCGTTGCGTGATGAAGGGGCTTGCCCCTTAGGATTCCACATCGATAGTTGGGTGGTATACTATGCTGAGCAGAGGTTTTTAAAGTCACCCATTGACCCTCCACTTAGAAATGCACCCTCCCGTAATATCGCAACTGTCCCTTTTGCAATGGATGTTTGGTGATATTATGGGAGGGTGCATTTTGAGTGAAAGATAGTTGTTGGAATTTATTGATAATTTAATTTTTCATGGATATTAACTTTCTGATGTTGTGGTTATTTTATCATATTGGATGACGTATATTAGATTTGTCATGTATCATACTAACGTTAATTGTATATTTATGTTTTGTACTAGTTACTCTTTTGTGTAGTGAATATGAATACCAGGAGCCTAATTTCTCCCGATCCTATTTGTAAAACGAAGAGATACAAAAATACGAGCTTCCGCATAAACTGAAGATGAAGGGTGTTCACATAAAAAGTTTGAAAACTACAAGAGTTCCTAAAAATAGTCATCAATTTATTAACAATTTATAAATTATATGTATATTATAGATAGTTCAGTATGCCAATGAATACTAGTTGTTCATAATGTATAGCAAATAATTTTTATTACGATTCAAAATTTTAGCACCAATTCTAAAATTCAAATAAAAGTGTGAAAATTTTGAAATATCTATATTCCTCAATTTTAGTTTGTAAGTTCAATTTTTTCAAAAATAAGGGTATGTGGGTGTTGTGATAATTATTATTTTATTGTTGTTTAATTATTGTGTTTTGGCATGCATAAATATATATATATATATATATATATATATATATATATATATATATATATATATATATATATATATATATATATATATATAAGATGTTATTAATATTTTAATTTTTAAATTTTTTTATTTGTAACTTCTGTTTTAAATAAACATGTTCTTGTTTCGATAGTTTTTATTGTTTTTAGCTAAATGTAATAATATTTTCTATGGAAGTTTCTCTCAACATTGAATAAGTGTATTTGAAATAATATTAATTTTGTAATAGTCTTTGTCACATTATATTTATTATGTCGCATTCTTTGTCACATTATAGATGACCATATTGTGATATGATGTGCACCTTAGAAGAAACGATGGCGATCCTATAAATTGTTGTTTTCCTTGCATTTCAATACTATCTTTTATACACATGGCTTTTGAATTAGACAAAAATTTGAATGCTTCCAATGTTTTAAGATGGTATTCATGTTGATGATGATGAATCACAAGTCAAAATTTATTTTGGAAAGTATGAAATAATTATTTCATTAACAATGCAAAACTACATGTAATAATTTTTAGGATGGGAAGGAGGCCCAAATGGCAGAGCATGATCGATCTTCCTATCTAAGAGATTACAGAGGAAAAGATTCAGTTTTCATATGATGACCTAGAATGGACACCAATAGGGGATGAGCCGAATGTCGACATTTGTTTCACCATACCACTCGCAAGACTACAGGCATTTCTAAAGGGGGAAGGTTGTAACGAAATTTTGAGACTACCTTTGCCCGCATAAATTACAAGTCAACAAATATAGAAAATCCAAAACCGCATACAACCAAGTCATATTCTAGGTTTGGAACTTTTCTAACAAATTATTTTTTTGTACGTTCTTTTCGTAAACATTTGTATAACATTTGATGTTACCATTTTTAATGTAGCTATTGGTGTTCGTATGGTCTAGATGACAATAGAAATAAGCCAGTAATAAGTGAAAAAATGAGTAGGTGTATAATTAAAAGGGGTTTCCAATGTCATTTCAATGTGAAGGTTTTTTTATGGGAGACCGACAGTGGCCATAATATTATACAACAATCCATTTCATTATGATGTAAATGGTGAGTGTTGTCATGGGAGGAATGAAAATACCATTAATGATCCTCATCTAAATGTTTCCCTGTACTTATCAAATGAATGTAAAACTTATATCGAGAGTCTTTTTTTGATGGGAGTCACCGTGGAAACAGTGTACGATAAATATATAGAGGATCCATCCAACATGGGTATATCGAGCAAGAGGGATGAATACATGACAAGAAAGGACGTGGTGAATGCATGGAAAATATTTCACTGCAGAAGGTCTCAAAAGAATGCCGATGATGCCATGAGTGTGAACTTATGACATGCGGAGGAAAGAGACATATTTTTCTACTATCAACGCCCAAATGGAACCACCGTTCCATTCATTATGGGGTTACAAACACCGTGGATGTGTGAAATAATGGTTCAACATTCACACAATTCCATAATCTCCATGGACTTGAAATTTGCTACCAACAAATATGGCATAAGTAATTGGAATGAATTTTGAAATGATGTGTAATTTATGTATCATTAATAGTGTTCCCTTTCTGTTATATTAAACTCCATGTTACCATTTGATGTCATATTCCTTGTAGTACCAATTATACACATTGTTTGTTTTTGACGAGCAAAGAGGCTGGGGTGCCCGTAGCATGGGCCATTTCTTCGAGGAATAAAATTGAAGACATTTACAGGTGGTTGGCGAAGTCCAGAAATGAGGAAAATACCTTCATGTCGATTGACAGATCAATGCATTCATTACGGATGATGTGTCGGCTGAAATCTAAGCCATCAGGTGTGTTTTTGGTTGTCGTGTAGTGCTATGCCTATGGCATGTGCATGAGGGAATGGTTGAAAAACATGCACATGTATTGTAGCAAGGAGTTTAGGTGGAAGATTTTTGAGAGACTAGGTACCATCATGTATGGTTCCGAAATGCATCACGAGCACACATTTCGAATCATTCAAGACTTATTTAATGAATTCAAAGAGGAAACTAAGTTCCTCGAGTACTTTAGGAATACATGGTGTGAGAGCGAAGAACGTGTTGGTGAGTACTATCATTTGTGTGTTTCCTTATTAATTACCATCAATTATAATTATTGGTTTATAGTGTCATTGATTTTCAATCCATGTCGCTTGATAGCTATGTGGGAAACAAATTTTAGAAACTTCTCCCATGCAAATCAAGAAACAAATGCATCAATTGAGTCATACCATTGTTTTTTGAATACTAGATACTTGTGTGACAGAAAAAAGAAATGTACTCGCCGGTTGGACTATTTTTTCTACACACTTGTGTACAAGGTGGAGCCATTTTACAAACACAAGAGAAATTTGCAAAAATCTAGCTTCTTGACCAATTTCAAAAAGAAAGACAACTATTGACAGTGGTTGAGAGAGAAAAGAGTATTCAGATACAGATTGCCTTGCAATTATGCCTGATTGCAATCAATTGTGGGTGAGGAGCCAACCAATTGGAAGCACATGGTATTTGGTAAGACAATTTGGAGCCTTGAATGTATGTGAATGTGCTTGGGCTATCAAAGGAAATATGTGTAAGCACATGTTGAAGGCATTGGATTTTTGTAAGCAATATGTGTCGATGTCATCATATCAAGCACCAGAAGTGACATGTAATTCAATGCCATCATATGTTACTGATGTAGATTGTTACACATAAGTCGTAACGAAATAAGCATCGTGTTGAAATTATTTTCATTTCACATGCAGGAGCCAATACTTATGGGGAGACAAGAAAGGTAAATGAAGACACATTCCATGATGGCACCTCCTCACCGTATCCAACATCGAAGCTGGAAGGTAATTCAATGTCATCGTATATGGAAAGTAGTGATATATATTGCTAAGCATAAGTTGTAACGAAATAAGCATCGTGTTGAAATTATTTTCATTTCACGTGCAAGAGCCAATACTTATGGGGAGACAAGCAGGGTAAATGAAGACACGTTCCAAGATGGCCCCTCTTCGTTGTATCCAACATCAGAAGTGGAAGGTAATTCAATGTCATCATATGTGGAAAGTAGTGATATAGATTGTTAAGCATAAGTTGTAACGAAAAAAGCATCGTGTTGAAATTGTTTTCATTTCTCGTGCAACAACCAATACCTATGCAGAGACAAGCACTGTAAATGATGGCATGTTATGGGATGGCCCCTCCTCACCACCTCAACAGTCACTGACAGTTGATGGTTAGTTGTTAATGCCTTCAATCAATTAATCAATGCCAATGATAATGTTCATCACACATATTTATGATTAGGTGGCATTGTGTATTCATGTGTACAATGATATTGAAAAACCTAGTGTATAAATAAATAAATTTCTATAATGTCTTATACATCACAAGCACTCCTAAAACAATTGGGACCTGGTAGTTTGATGATAGAAAGAGATTCACATTTTATGGAACACACATCTAAATAATTCTTGAAGTCAGTCTTCGATACACGATTGAGTATAGATGAATAGAAAAAAACATTCTTTGAATGTGTTCAAAGGTTTAGGAGAGACCTAGAAGCATCAAATATGTTGGATGTTTCTTTCAAAGGAGATGTCAATGAGACAGCCACCACCCGCATGCGTCCATGGTTTAGTGCGAGTAAAAAATGCCACCGTAGTGTGACTAAGAGGTTAGTCATTGTAGAAGATTTGAACAATCACGCTGAAGACTACGAATGCTTCCAATTTCTTGATGGAAATCATGCAAAGAGGAGACAAACCACACAAATGGAACATACAGGTTAAAACATTGAACTATTAGTGTGATTGTGAATTCACAAGAAATTTTAATTGTGGAGGCGAAGACTAACATATTGATCATTTATTTTGTAGGTGGTTCAAATGCAGCTGAAACATCTCCCCGCCGCCGCTTATCTTTCAACAATTTAGTGTCTGTGCAAGGTGTGTATTGAATGTCCTTAATTTCATAACATTTATTTACTGTATGTAAGGTAAAAATCCTTTGATACCTTGTCTAATATTTAATGCATTGTGTTGTAGATGCAATGGATATGCAGAGAGATGTATCTTACAGAATGAGTAGGTTGAGCTTTGGAAAGTAAATGTATGGCATGTTGAGTGGGCCTATATTATAATTGTAAACATTTAAAATTCATGTATATGAGATTGTACATTGCATATATTTAAAATACATAAATATGGAACATGTACAACTGACCTACTCTTTGACTATTTTTAGAGTATTTAAAAAAAGTGCTCAGTGGTGTTAGCCAACGTAGAACCGCTCATGTAATATATGGATAGTATAAAATATTTTAACAAACAAAAAGTTGATGTAATTATGATGAAATGATGTAATCAATAGTAACAAATTATCATGTCAAATTTTTATTGCTACTATCAAAGTGCTGAAAAATAAACCTTTTTCAACACTATAAAAAATTAACCATTATTTTCCACAAGGTACAAACCGTGATTCTGTTCCACCTTTATGTAACAATGTAAAGCAAATCAAGTAAATAAAAGAGAGTGTGTTTTTTGCCATGTTGAAAAATGCATGGTATTTTTCAGCACTTTGAAAACGCAATCATGTTCTCCAAAAGGTGCAACCCATGGTGATTTTCCTTCTTGTTGTAAACATTGACTCCACATCAACTACTTATCAGGTGGAGAAGGGTTGAATATTTCCAATGTGATGAAAAATGGAGTGTGTTTTTCGCCACGTTGAAAAATGCATGGTATTTTTCAGCACTTTGAAAAATGCAATCACATTCTCCAAAAGGTGCAACCCGCGGTGCTTTTCCTTCTTTTTGTAAACATTGACTCCACATAAAATACGTATCAGGTGCATAAGGGTTGAATATTTCCAATGCGATGAAAAATGGAGTGTGTTTTCTGCCAAGTTGAAAAATGCACAATTTTTTCCAGACTTTGAAAAATGCAATCACGTTCTCCAAAAGGTGCAACCCGCGGTGCTTTTACTTCTTATTGTAAACATTGAATCCACATCAACTACTTATCAAGTGGAGAAGGGTTGAAATTTTCCAATGCGATAAAAAATGGAGTGTGTTTTCCGCCACGTTGAAAAATACACATAGTGTTTTTCAACACTTTGAAAATTGTAGTCACGTTCTCCAAAATATGCAACCCGTGCTGCTTTTCCTTCTTGATGTAAACATTGACTCCAAATAAACTAATCATCATGTGGATAAGGGTTGAATATTTCCAATGCGATGAAAAATGAAGTGTGTTTTCCGCCACATTGAAAAACGCACGGTGTTTTTCAAAACTTTGAAAAACACAATCACATTCTCCAAAAGGTGTAACCCATGGTGATTTTCCTCCTTGTTGTAAGCATTGACTCCATATCAACCAATTATCAAGTGGAGAATGGTTGAATTTTTCCAATGCGATGAAAAATGGAGTGTATTTTCCGCTATGTTGAAAAATGCACGGTGTTTTTAAACACTTTGAAAATTGCAATCACATTCTCCTAAAGGTGCAACCTACAGCGATTTTTCTTATTTTTGTAAACATTGAGTTCGCATCAACTACTTATCAGGTGGAGAAGGGTTGAATATTTCCAATGTGATGAAAAATGGAGTGTGTTTTTGCCACATTGAAAATACACGGTATTTTTCAACACTTTGAAAAATGTAATCACGTTCTCTAAAAGGTGCAACCCGTGCTGATTTTCCTTCTTGTTGTAAACATTGACTCCACATAAAATACTTATCAGGTGGATAAGGGTTGAATTTTTCCAATGTGATGAAAATGAAGTGTGTTTTCCACCATGTTGAAAAATGCACGGTGTTTTTCAGCACTTTGAAAAACGCAATCACGTTCTCCAAAAGGTGCAACCCGCAGTTGTTTTTCCTCCTTGTTGTAAACATTGACTCCACATCAATTACGTATCAAGTGGAGAAGGGTTGAATATTTCCAATGTGATGAAAAAGAAGTGTGTTTTCCGCCACATTGAAAAATGCACGGTATTTTTCAGCACTTTGAACAATATAATCACGTTCTTCAAAAGATGCAACCCGCAATGCTTTTCCTCCTTGTTGTAAACATTGACTCCACATCAAATACTTATCAGGTGGATAAGGGTTTAATATTTCCAATGCGATGAAAAATGAAGTGTCTTTTCTACCACGTTGAAAAATCATGGTGTTTTTTAGCACTTTGAAAAATGCATTCACGTTCTCCAAAAGGTGCAACCCATTGTGCTTTCCCTCCTTTTTGTAAACATTGACTCCAGATCAAATAATTATCAGGTGGAGAAGGGTTGAATATTTTCAATATGATGAAAAATGAAGTGTGTTTTTCGCCATGTTTGAAAAATGCATGGTATTTTTAACACTTTGAAAAACATAATCACGTTCTCCAAAAGGTGCAACCCATGGTGCTTTTCCTCCTTTTTGTAAACATTGACTCCACATCAACTACTTATCAGGTGGAGAAGGGTTGAATATTTCCAATGTGATGAAAAATAGAGTGTGTTTTCCGCCACGTTGAAAAATGCACGGTGTTTTTCAGCACTTTGAAAAACGTAATCCCGTTCTCAAAAAGGTGCAACTTGCATTGATTTTCATCCTTGTTGTAAACATTGACTCCACATAAACTACTTATAAGGTGGATAAGGGTTGAATATTTCCAATACGATGAAAAATGAAGTGTGTTTTCTGCCAGGTTGAAAAACATACGGTATTTTTCAACACTTTGAAAAACGCAATCACGTTTTCCAAAAGGTGAAAACCACGGTGTTTTTCCTCCTTGTTGCAAACATTGAATCCATATCAACTACTTATCAAGTGGAGAAGGGTTTAATTTTTCCAATGCGATGAAAAACAGGGTGTTTTTTCCACCACATTAAAAACCACATGGTGTTTTTCAACACTTTAAAAATACAATCCCATTATCCAAAAGGTGCAACCTGCGGTGCTTTTCGTTCTTGTTGTAATCATTTACTCCACATAAACTACTTATCAGGTGGAGAAGGGTTGAATATTTCTATAGAGATGAAAAACTGGGTGTGTTTTCTATCATGTTGAAAAACGCATGATGTTTTTAAGCACTTTGAAAAACACAATCCTATTCTCCAAAAGGTGTGACCCACGGTGTTTTTCCTTCTTGTTGTAAACATTGAATCCACATAAAATACTTATCAGGTGGAGAAGGGTTGAATATTTCCAATGCGATGAAAAATAAAGTGTGTTTTCTACCATGTTGAAAAACACACGGTGTTTTTCAGCACTTTGAAAAACGCAATCCCATTCTCCAAAAGGTATAACCCGCGGTGATTTTATTTCTTATTGTAAAAATTGAATCCACATAAACTAATTATCAGGTGGAGAAGGGTTGAATATTTCCATAGTGATGAAAATAAGGTGTGTTTTCCACCATGTTGAAAAACACACGATGTTTTTAGCACTTTGAAAAATGCAATCCCGTTCTCCAAAAGGTGCAACCCACGGTGCTTTTCCTTCTTGTTGTAAAAATTGACTCCACATAAAATACTTATTAGGTGGAGAAGGTTTGAATATTTCAATGTGATGAAAAATGAAGTGTGTTTTCCGCTACGTTGAAAAATGCAAGGTGTTTTTCATCATTTGAAAAACGCAATCACGTTCTCCGAAAGGTGCAACCCGCAAAGATGTTTTTCCTCCTTGTAAACATTTTTTCCACATCAACTTCTTATCGGTGGAGAAGATTTGAATTTTTCCAGTGTGATGAAAAACAGGTGTGTTTTCTGCCACATTGAAAAATACACGATGTTTTTTAGCACTTTGAAAAATGCAATCCCATTCTCCAAAAGGTGCAACCCGTGGTGTTTTTCCTTCTTTTTGTAAACATTGACTCCATATAAAATAATTATCAGGTGGATAAGGGTTGAATATTTCCACAAGTGATGAAAAATAGGGTTTTTTTTTTGCCACGTTGAAAAATACACGGTGTTTTTCAACACTTTTAAAAATGCAATCCTATTCTCCAAAAGGTGCAACCCATGGTGTTTTTCCTTTTGTTGTAAACATTGACTCCACATAAACTACTTATCAGGTGGAGAAGGGTTGAATATTTCCATAGTGATGAAAAATAGGGTGTGTTTTCCACCACGTTGAAAAATACATGGTGTTTTTAGCACTTTGAAAAACGCAATCCCGTTCTCTCGAAAAGTGCAACCTGTAGTGATTTTCCTTCTTGTTGTAAACATTGACTCCACATAAACTAATTATTAGGTGGAGAAGGGTTGAAATAGAGCGAGTTTTAAGACACGTTGAAAAACACACGGTGTTTTTCAACACTTTGAAAAATGTAATTTGGTTCTCCAAAAGGTGTAATCCGCATTGCATTTCCTCCTTTTTGGAACGATGTAATCCACATCAACTACTTATCAAGGTGGACAAGGGTTGGTTTTATTGAAACCGTTAAGAATTTTTTACTCTTAATGAATGGTAACACACATTTAAACTAAGATCAAACCATTGTAATGTATACGTAGTATGAAAATTACATGCTTCAATGAGTACTTGAAATTTAAATTCTCTATAATATGTACATTAACTAGAAGTAACATTCACAATACTCGCAAATTTTAAATCTTATTCCAATTTAAATATTGTTATTAGATTTTAAAAATTCTAATATTTATTATGTTTTGATGGTTTAATTATTATTTACTCTTTTAAAAACTAAAATATACGTTTAACCAACATCTGTTGATGTCAAAGGTCACATGGACAATGTCATTTTCTTACAAACACTTATTTTATATCAAAGGTCACTTGGACAGGTCTTACGTGTGAGTGACTACTATTTTTTCTCATTTGATGCCTTGGCTAGGATGTACATCTTCATCCATAATTCTTTGTGACCTTTGTGAATTTTAACAACGAAATTAAAGCTTGCTACTTGATTTTCGAACACTTTTTTGTTCGATTCACACGTCGTCTCCCAATTCTTAATTTCTAATTCCAACTCTTGAACCTCAAGCTCCAACTCCATCTTCTTCGAGGAAGTATATAGTAATTAGTACAAAAATTCCTTATTTTTCTTTAACAATTTTAAATATTGCAGTCTAAGTCTTTCACGCTCGATTTTATAAAACTTTTCCTTGTTCATTGCAAGTTTCATTTCTATTTCCATACAAACTGACGGGGATGACTCATCTTCTTGTCCAACTTTGACTTTTTCATTTTCACATGGGTCTCTACAGTCTTTCCAAACACATTAGTACTGGCACTATAGAATTTTGCATAATCTTTCGGTTCCGGCATTGGTGAGGCCTTGCGCTTTCCAACCTTCTTTTGTCTTGCCATCTAATTAAACCTGTATTTAAACAACCAATTAATATATGTTAACATTCAAACGTAATTGTAACCATATACCATACACGGAAGAAGAACGCAACTAAGTAACCATATACCATTTACCGTAATCCACAATCCATAGTCACATTAATACATTAACCATATACACAGTGACAACATCATCATTTATACAATAAATGGAATGTGACATAACAAGAATAAAAACCATCTAATGCGCTATAAACAGAACCACAAACCATATTCAATTTAACAAGAATGTAATACTAAATCGTAAATGTCAAACACATTAAAGTAACAACCTCATCACACATATATACACTTGTCTTCTAATCACACTTGTATTACTCTTCCTTATTCATCACATCGCATACCAGATATAACAATTCAAATACATGATCTAAATACTAATTAATGTGCACATCATAACATCAACTAAAAACAACCATATTAGTGTAAAATCACGTACATCTAATAATCATAATATAACCACATATGTCTATCCATATCATCTATTATGCTACAAAGGAAAAATTCATCAAATATAACTAATTTTTGCATACCACATAATCAATATCTATACATATATGTCAAATATATAAGTAAAATTTGTCAAATATGTAAGTGAAATATAAAAGTTCTATGACTGGTATATTCATTTATTATCATTGTCTTGGGTGGGAGTGCCTAGTGTTTTTTCCTCAATTATCACCTTGGCCTACATGTACATCTTCTTCCATACTTCCTTATGATCTTCGTGTATTTTAAGAATGGTATTAAAGTTTGCTACTTGATTTGTGAACACTTTTTTGTCCACTTCACGCATTGTCTCCCAATTCTTAATTTCCAGTTCTAACTCCTGAACCTCGAGCTCCAACTCCATCTGCCTTGAGGAAATTTCTCCTATTTCGTCCAATATTTCCTTATTTTTTTCGTAAAATATAAATTTTCCAATGCAAATATTTCACACTCGGTTTTGATACATCTTTGTCTTCTTTGTTACAAGTTTCATTTCTAAATCCAAACGAATTGGCAGGGAAGGCTCATCTTCTTGTGTAGCACCGACATCTTTGTTTATAGAGCTCTTTGCATTCTTTTGAACGAATAAGTGTCACTATCGAATGATTCATAATCATTTGGTTCTTGCACTAGTGAAGCCTTGCACTTTCCAGTCTTCTTTAGTCTTGCCATCTAAATAAACCTGTATTATAACAATCGATTATTATCTGTTACCATTCAAACATAATTAGAAAGGAAATAATGCACTTAACTTATATGTAACAAAATATTATCATGGATGAAATATATACAAAATTTTTGTAAGCACATCAAACCCAAGTATGCATACATGGATGAAGAACACAACTATGTAATGATAAACCACAAACCGTAATCCATAATACACAAAATTTGAAAACAAAATTGTGAATTATCTGCGATAAATTACTGAACACGTCAAACCCAAGTAGGCATACAAGGAAGAAGAACTCAACTATGTAACCACATACCATAAACCATAATCCACAATCCATAGTCACATTAATACATTAACCAAATACATAGTGACAACATCATCATTTATACAGTAAATGGAATGTCACATAACAAGAATAAAAACCATCTAATGCATGTTAAACAGATCGTAAATGGATAACTCTATGTAACCCATAACCACAAACCATATTCAATATATCAATAATGTAGTACTAAATCGTAAACCTCAAACACATTAAATTAACATCATCATCATATACACATATATACTAATCTAACTCCTCATAATCAATGTTATACACAAATTTTTTCATCTCCTTCGTTGCCTAGTGTTAGTGACAGACAATACTCCATCATAAAATATAATACATTTCTTCTCATTTCTATGAATGAATTTGGCGTGATGCCAAGAATGGTGGGGCATCTGATGTCTTTATCCGAGTATGGCACGTTATCTCAACCTGTACCGCATCATCCTGAAATCCAACCATATAGTAAATAAGTCAACGTAGATGAATCTCTCAGTTAAACACATAATTAAATTAAATCATTCATTACAACTACTTGCCTCTTCAGGAGTGTCAAGTCTGATATCGCTAAGATCCCAAATAACAAACCCTTTGACACACTCTACCAAAGTGTTTGCAAATGTATTAGGGTAGGGCAATGGAGTAGTGGGAACAATGGCCTTAGAAATAATCACTTTGACGGTAAATTGGGGGAGTGTGATGCCATGAAACTTTGCGTGTGGGATACTATCACAAACCACTCCTCTCGTGATAACCATATCATCTAACATTAACCTGAGTTCGACCCCGTCAATAAAATCCTAGAATAACAACAATTTCAATTGCATTATGGGAAAATCAAATGAGAACATTCAATAACTTACCAGTCTAGTTCCACCATCTCTCCTATTGTCAAGAATGGTGTTTTTCCCCTATCCTCATGCCTCCCTCGTCAACCTATCTCTCCTAGATTGGAAAATAAGTTGTAACTCCGGGACCTTTCATCTCCGCCTCCCTTACCTCACGTGAATCTATCTCTCCAATAATATCGAGACCACAAGATGATTAAGAAGGGTGCGTGTTATCGCAAACGTCTCGCCTATAACAATCGAGTCATCAAGACAATTAAAGTAATAACAACATAGGGAAAAATAGATTTTTCAAGTGTGTGTTAAGTGGTTTTTACTTCTCTCTGTAACACACTATGAATCGAGTGTCTCTATCGGCGTCGGAGTTGATACAAGGGAATGTCATAATCATATGCATGCCTATAGTTAGCATATACAAAAATAAAAAAACTACATTGTATCCTTACTTACGAAAGACTATTAATTACTTATGTTATCATTCGTAGGGGGTCAACATTTCTGCTACTTGTTCCACCCTCTTCTCTAGCTTCCTATTCATGACAGAATATTAAGTTTTTGATTTCCAACCAAACATAATATATAAAATACTATACTAATCTTAAATTTACCTCATTCGATATTTGAGTTTTAATTTCTCTCTCTCTCGACCAATGCTCCTCTCTTGCCTTTCAAATCTCCGTTGAATCATAGGCATGCATTGCATCATCCACCTCCCTCTTTCCTTCCTGGCTCAACTCCTCGAATCAAGATTTGCATTCTTTTTTGCAAACTCGATCGATAACCCTCCTCCGCTGCAAGTAGAATCGTTGCCTCAGGACATAGTTCACATCCGCCTCCCTCTTTTGCACGTATGCCCTGCTTCTATCTTGAGAGATAGGTGGTCATTTCCCGTATGCTTACGACCACACTTATGAGGTTCCACAGAGGGAAGATTTTTTTCTACTTGGTGATGTTGATTTATTCTATGCAACTTGGAAAACCTAACATCCCCACTAACAACACATGATCCATGCTGGCAGACATAACAAATACAACCATTAACATATTCGGTTCTATACTCTACGGGTGGCTCACGGATATCTGAGCGAATGGGCTCGAAAGGACCATATGATGTATCACCATCAACTGTTGGAGGATCATCTCCCTTTACTTCCTCTATGACACTTGGGAAACCCGTACGTACCATATGATTTGAAGGTTCTTGTATCTAGGGAGTCCAAGTGCATAACTATTAGCCCAACATAAAATATTAAGTATTTTACAAAATAAGTAATGTTCACATATTTGAATATTACCATCATCAAATGTGAAGAAACCTATGTGAAAATATAGCAATTTCATAATTGTTATCCCAACAAATGACATTAGGTACATTGCTACGACAAATAATTAATGTTCACAAAGTTATATATTACCGTCTCATTATTTATGTCTTCCCTAAAAACATAAGAACGGATTGTGAACATGGATTGACCCATGTCACCGAGCTTCCGCATGTTTCATTCATGTGCGTTGTCATAACCATCATTGAAGTGACACATTGTAAAACAAGTTAAACTGAAACAAATGGTGCACGATCTTATTTTTTTATTTTGCATTCATATTGAGAAAATCGTGCACAATAAATGATTTGTGACGAAATTATCCACACACATTATTTTTCAAAATTGGATACTCGACTCTAGATGTTTCCAAAGTAAACATGAAATGTGAATTACAAGTGTGTTAAAAGACAAGATAGGATAAAACATGATGTATCCAAAATGCCTAGTCTATCAACCAACACTATAGGATGTATCATCATATTATCCACAAAATATATAATATATACGCTGGAGACAATTCACATAATATTAGTTATTCACAATCTAATAAATAATGTATGTCTACCATTATGCAAAAAGGAAATACAATGTGTAGATATATCATATTGAAATTTCTTCCATGGCAAGTGCTAGAAAAGCTACCACTTCTTGGTTTATAGTGTCCCTCGACACTCAACATACATCTAACCTACCTCTATTAACTTTCATGCACGTATGAACATTTCACAAAGCAAGATACACTCTCTAGTGCTTCAAATAGAATAATTGAAAGATTTACATTGTTACATTGGTATACACCAGGTCATTTGTTTCACAACAAGGATATCATGAGAAAACACACAAATTTTACAAACTTTGTGACGTATCACTTCCTCAAGACCCAATATCAAGGCCCTATACTCAGCTTGGTGGAAGGTCATAGTGGCATTTCCGACAATTGTACCTCTTTCTACTATCTTGCTTCCATCAGGGTCATATAATATGAATGATGAACATGCAAGATTTTCGGAGGTATTCGAAACTCAATTAATTTCCAATATCCAAATGGAAACCATGTTTACCTTTACAATGGACGCAAATATATAGTTAGAAAACATAAATAAAATAGAATGAACACTTCAAATTTGACTTTTTCAATACAAACATCTGTAATTTAACATATGACAAGGCCCTAAAACATTTTCCCCGAGTTCGTTCATTAATTATGATTTCTTAATGGAGAGTCAATGGAGTTAGTACTTTTTCTAGGGACATACACTCTAAATAAGTTAACATCATGTATTCATGAGTGAATTCTTTTAGGGAAATAATTTAGAATAATTTTTAAAAAAATTGTTTTCCTATAATTATTATGAAAATATGTGCACTTTAATTAAAAATATGTTATTACTTAGTCGATTTTCAAAAAACTCTCTCAAGTTTCTAAAACTTCATTACAATCAATGGTAAAATGTACTTCTTTAGCTTTCCTAAATGGGATGCTGAAGTTTAGACCATAAGGAAACAACAATGTGTTTTGGGGTTTTCATTTTATCAAATATACTAATCTTTCTTGATATTTAACAAGTCCATCAATAACATATAGTAATGAGAACGACATTCCAATAATAGTCATATTTTATTCACTACAAAACCATTGTAATGTATATCTAGTGTTAAAATTACATGCTTCAATGAGTACTTGAATTCTCTAGAATTAACTCATTTTCAAACAATACGATTTTCTATATTATGTAGATTAAGTAGGGTACATGTGCATCTCTAGATGAGTTGAAATCATATTATAACACTATTGACACACAAATAAACAAACTGATATATGACTATCAAAAAATGAGAATAAGGTAGACCAAGGGTGACATGAATGAATTTCAAATAGAACGGGACTCTTTTCTCATAAACATGTAGTTTACCAAAACCTTTTGGACTTAAATTCCTTGTCAAGTGCACTGACCTAGAAAAATAATTTGAACTACACAAGATAATTAATAAATAAATAAATAATCAAAGGGGGCCATATGAATACCATAAACGATTGGAAATGATATTTGCACCAATACAATCTTAAATAGGAAAAATGATCATAACCCATACTTAGTGAATTTGACATGAATATTTAAATATTTTTAGACCTTGTTAATTTTTCCTTTTTTAACTAATCCTGAAGACATTTCATTTTTGGGGTTGTGAAGATTTTAGAAAATCATTACCAATGTGCATTTGGTTCCTAAATATAATTATAACATAAATGAATTTTAATAATCTAAACTTTCTCTAAAATATATAAACATTAGTCATTTTAAAAATATAATCTCAGAGAAACAAATTTTCATACTATGGAAAACATATTTAATCTAATGCTTGACATATTTAATATTTAAGCTCATGTGAATCAAGAATATATTCGAACAACAAAATAAAATATATTTAAGCTCGTGTGAATCAACATTTGACAAAAATTAAATATTTATATAGGTTTTTTCAAACATGTCATAAGTTTTTTAGTACAAAACATATAAAAGCAATATCTTTTATTTTTTGTTTTTTTAGCAGCAAACTTGGAGTTGCTTCCATGTGTAATCTTTTTTACACAATGTTTTGGATCTATTGCCGGTTTATGACCAGAACTCCCATCTTCCTTAGCTTATGGGGAGGCTCATACTTCTAGGCCTCCTCCATCGTGTCATAAGCTAAATTGTATCCACGTGAATGAGAATCTATAGTGTGGAACTTAGACAAATAAATCATTGAAGTTTCCGGAAAATTGAGTCAGGCTTTAACCATGTTTGCAATTTCTAGTTTTGACGGTTTATTTTGGTGATGGTGGTCTATGTAGACCACAAATGTGGACCTCTTGAAAGTTTCCTCCCTTTGAAATTTGGGAGTAGTCAATGTTATTCTGTGGGATTCAGATGAATACAGCTGCATGTATTCATTTTCTCCAGACAAAAGAGAAACTAAATACAACAACACACATGCATACAAAAATATACAATTAACGTTAGTATGATACATGAAAAATCTAATAAATGTCACCCAATATGATAAAATAATCACAACATCAGAAAGCTAATATCCATGAAAAATTCAAGTATCAATATATGCCAACGGCTATCCTTCACTCAAGATGCACCCTCCCATAATATCACAACCATCCATTACAAAAAGGGACAGTGGTTATATTATGGGAGGGTGCATTTCTGAGTGGAGGGTCGGTGGGCGACTTTAAAAACCTCTGCTCAACACAATATACCACCCAAATATCGATGCAAAATCCTAAGGGGAAATCCCTTCATCATGCAACAATAGTTAGGCATATCAATGTGGCATCCTAAGGGGCAAGCCCCTTCAACACGCACCAATTCCTATCTTTGCAGAGGCACTTTCCCCCATATGCCAAATTGAGAGTGAGAGTATCATATCACATTATTTTTATAGCTTCAACTTACATCATAAAAAATATAACTAATAAACAATTTTCCATATGCACATTATCGTTATCTACAAATATAATTAATACAAAAAAATCAAACTTACTCTAATGTTATTCAATTTAACACAACTAATTTCTCTCAATCATATTAAGAAATTACTAAATGTTTACAATTAATTATATCAAAAACATACTAAACTTATGATAAACATACTAAATCAACTAACATCAAAAACTAACATCAACTAACATATGATAAACATACTAAATCAGCTAACATAAAATAATAACATCAACTAACATATGATAAGCATACTAAATCAGCTAATGTAAAATACTAACATCAACTAACATATGATAAACATACTAAATCAGCTAACATAAAAAATAGCCATACTAAAGTAGACAAGAGTTAATATTTACTTTATGTAGACAAGAGTTAAAATGAATAAGGATCCAATAGTATTAGACCTTCAAACACTCATCCTCACTCCTATTTCTATCAATAGTAGAGGTTCCTTTATTTTCAGAAGCTTATGAAAATTTGCGAAGATAGTAAAATCCCATATTATCTAGGTCTGTGATGAAATCATAAATGGGTTCTCCCTCAAATCAAACACAACCGGTGGTCCCTCATTTTTCAAATTGCAAAATGTTCCTCTTCTCATGATTCCCAAAATCAATGGTCTTTCACTCTTTAAAAAGGGATACACACTCTTAATGAGACGCCTTGGGGAAAATGTGAAGCAAAAATTCCAACCATGAAATAAAATGTTACTCACGTTACTGAGATTCAAAGTACTATTTTAGATTAACACTTCCATATATTTGTGTTTCTTTTATGGTTTCTTTATCTATTTGCATCCTTTAATGTAGTCTTGAAGTTAAAAAATGCTTACACATGTAGGATATGTCAACCCCATTTTCCCCACTTCCAACTAATTTGAGACAATAAATAACCTATTTTAATCTTCCCCTTTTCCTAATCTTCTTCAATATTAATTAACTCTCTTTTTAGTTATTACATCCACATTTCATCACATAGTGTATTAACCCTAAATTAATTAAATAGAGTTATCTAATTAGCTTATATAGAGTTGAATAAATTGTACATTTCATCACATAGTGTATTAACCCTATATAATTTAATGGAGTTATCTAATTAGCTTATATAGAGTTGAATAAATTGTATATGAATTTCATTAATTCAGACCACATTCATTTACAATTCAATAATAGAAAATATCATATCATAGTGTGCTAAAATGATAAGGAAAATAACAGTATAATTTTGGTTTGAGGGGTAACATAACTTATTCAGGTTGACTTATCACAATATCATTGCTACATATAGTATATATGAATAACTCTAAATGCCTTTAGGTCAATGTTTGCTCACATAAATATAGAGGTATTTCTAGTGCTCGATACCACAAACGGATGCCACCTTAGCTCAACTCTATTCAGATCATAACCATTATTGATATGCCTCACATTAAGTATTGTTAGTCATATCATCCACAATCTCATTTTGACTTGACAAAGGCCCTAATTGAAATTACCAACTCTTTTTTCTTGTACCTTTATACTTGATTGATTCTCATTTGATCAAATCTATATACTCAATGATGTAGTCTATCATGTGACTCAAGAACAAGCTTACCTTAGCATTTCTCCAAAAATATGCATGATTGATCTCAAGAATACTACCCATTCAAGACAATTAATGATCATTTACACTTCTCTCTAGGTATGCAAAGATTTCTCTAGGGTCTCTTTTTGCTTCTTTGATGTTTGTGCTTGTATGTATATCATCACCTTCAGTAGATAACTTACCTTATCTTTTCCCTTTCTCCCTTGTACAATATTCTTCACTATTTTCAACCTACATTGATATTCAATCTTGAGTGGAGCTATATACTCTGTTTTCTTTCTCATTCATATCATAACAGTCCAATCAAAATGCTTAGGTATCCTATTGAGGGGATCACATCATAGTGAATGATGCTTAAGAGTACACTCCCGATTATTGATGATTAATGACCTTCCTTTCTAGATCTCACCTTGAATTCAAGACACACCTATCCATGGCATACATTCCATTAATGTAGAAAGTCTGAAGAGAGGTTTTGAAATTAAACTTATTAAAACAAGGTATCGATCCATGGCTTGAACTCTTGCCTTTATATAGGAATTTGATATAGGATTATTCCATAATATAGATATATATATATATATTATATATATATATATATATATATATATTGATTGAATCAATACAATGTATCCTTTGTCTTTGATATCTTGGATTACAAATTTGAGAGACAAATTTAGATAGACAGTTCTAATACTGAGTTAAGACTGGTTTTGGGATCAGCTGATACAAAATCCTTTTATTACTTTGTATAGCATTGTAAACACATTAATTATTCCCCTAAAACATCATGCAACCTATTCTTGGATGTTGAAACATAACAAAATGTCAAATTTGCTTCACTTACCTCTTTCTCTGTTCACTTGTGTTCTTCCATTTTCCCTCAAAATTCCTGTCATGGAATTCTTTGTGTTCACTCAATGATATGCTCTGAAACTTCGTGGTCATGCTCTCTTGGCTCGGGAAGAGATTTGTTGCAAATTTTAGAGGATTCCATCAGGTGAATCAAAATTTATACATTACCCTAGTTGAAACCCACCTGTGGCCATAGAATTATTTGTAACTCCCTCAAAATTCAATATCAAGATCTCAAATAAATTACATTTCAATTGGAATCAATTCCTCCACATTTTCAAATTAGCAATCATGAATTTTAACGTGGTTTCATCACTCAAGTTCTTCTACATTCTAGGAAAGATGACCTCTCAAGTTCTTCTACTCTCCACTATTGACACAAGTTACTCTCATCTACATTAACTTGCCAATGAAGATAATACCTAGAGGAGCAAATTTTCTTTTTATACTAAGAGATACAAAAATTTCAAAACTTGCTTTTATTATTGAAAAAAGACAAAATATACTAATCATAAATTAAGAAAATTTAACCATGGATCTACTTGGATGGCAAGTGGGTTTGGCTTGGCTATGAAAACAAGAATAGGAAAAGAAAGAAACTGTAGTATGAAAACAATTGAACAATAGAGACTATTTGAAGGTATAAAAAAATGCAGACTATAAATTCAACAAATTAGCCATTTAAAAAAGTGACATTTAAAAACAAGTTGCCTTCCTATTTAAATCAGGACCATGATTTAATAATTTTACACTAATAATATTTATGTGGTGGATTAAAAATAGGTTGGCACGAGCTTAGATGCACTCTTAAGGATCATTGCAAAAAATCAATATCAAACTATCCTCACATCTTATGCATATCCAACAAATAGAGATCACATTTTGTCGAGAAAATCATGTGCCGTGTGTATGCTTCCATACATTTCAAATATTGCACTATAACATATATAAATTAAATAAATGCATATTTGAATTAAAAAATAGGGCTTTTAGTGGCACACATTGTCTTGCATCCACATCTATAACTTATTAGTTAGAGATATGAGTATGTAGCAATCAATGTTCCCATAACTATATATCATATAAGCATGAATTTATAATTAATATTTATTACTACACAACAATAACTAACAATAACTAGAAAGGTTGACAATATCCTATAAAAATTGAAAAATGAGAGTCGTCAAGAAATGAAAACACAATCATTAAACTAAATATCAAGAAGCGTGAAATTTATACGAAAAATAGTAGATAGGTTCCCTAAAAACACTTTACAATCTTAATATCTATGAGATATATGTAAATTCAAAGGAATAGAATATTAAGTTTGTTTTCTTTTCAATATATTTTCTTCACATCGTATACCTTCCATTTTAAGAGTGAATCTCCAATCTTAAGTTAAAGTATATCTCATTTACTATATATAAATAATCAAACTAATATATTTAAAATTACATGTAAAAATAAAATCCCTTGCAAGCAAAGTTCCACTACCTTAGTACAATATTAAATCTTCTTTAGAAGAAGAGCGATAATTACTAGTTAAGGATTTCCCTATCTTTAACACTTTTTTAATTGTATATATCTAGGCGGAAGAGGGCCTATGTAATTTTCGCTAGCTGAAAATTTAGTTCTATTTTTTTACCATACTCTCTTCTTAAATTGACAGTGTACTTTGTTTATGTAGATACAATATTATAAATTATTTATATATGGGGTTTGGGTGTCTAGTGTTGTAAGGCACACAAATTCAATTTTATTTACGCCCCTACATAACTCTAAAAGTTGAATTTCTTCAAACTTCTCCACATAGTCCCAATTGCACTCCTCACAACTCTAAAGGTTGAAATAGTTCATGTTGCACACATTCCCATTTGTACATATCCCACAATATCACATATTTATTTAGTCATACTTAGTTGGGATTTTTAAAATTATATTTCCAGAGGTTTGTGTGGATTTTTAAAATTATAATCAACAACACCAAAATAGTTTTTACACAAACCAATAATTAAATTGTGATTCAACAACACCCAACTAATTTTGATCAACACCATAAAAAGGAGTACACTTGAACAAAAGAGTTTATGAATTGTTTGGTTATGAGAATTACCTTAAATATTGCAATCCATAAGTTTCATAATCTTATCAAACATGAATTAACATAATACTTTTCGAATCTCAAAGCCATGTGTTTTTTTCTTTCCTTTATTCAAAAATATTAAAATAGGAAAACTCTGCATGGAGTTACATTGTATACGTTTTAAGGGAGGAGGAAAACTTGTGGACATTAAAATAGAACTCAATTCTTCAATGTTAAAGTTTAAAAGTAACTGTAACTGATGGTTTATAAAGGTATAATATGGGATGTCATGAAATTTAAAAGTAGTTTTTCAATTATAGTAATTATAGTAAGAAATTAGTTTAAAATTTCATTGTTGAAAAACACACTTTTCAAAATTATTTCCTCCATATAGAAAATTGTTGATAGGTAATGATACCAATAAGTGCACTATTGACATTATTATAGGTACTGTATTATCCATATAAAATTCTTCTTATTTGTCAAATTTATTTGTGTGGGCATTTTTATCTTTGCAATTTTTTCAAAAAAAAATGATAAAGTAAAGTAGGATTAAAGCCTCGATAGCCAATAATCAAGGGTTAAATTTCAGTGCCACCAATGGTCATATTTAAAGTTTATATCTTGTTGTTGCAATATTTCAAGGTTAATATTATAACAAATTTTAAAAGCACTGACTATGATTTATAATAATTGAAGCAACTCGTGAGATATCTATAATACATTACAATAGTTAAGAGAGGTATTTAGATGCCTTATTCCATTATTGTCAATATTATAATGGTTCAATAAATGAATGGTGCAATATTAGAGACATTTTGTTAAACATTTCACATAGATTCTTTGAGGCATTTCGTAGGCGTTTTGTCAAACAGTTCGCAGATCAGATAGGTGCCAAACAATTTGAATGCTTTGAAGAACTTGGGGTTTGGAACAAAACTGCCCATATTCGAGTTTGAATGCTTACACCTAAATTTGAATGCTTACCTAAGATTTAGTCAAATAGTTTGAATGCTTACACCTAAATACCATTAAAATACCTAAGATTTAGTCAAACAGTTTGAATGCTTACACCTAAATACCATTAAAATAGCTAAGATTTTGTCATACAGTTCGAATGATTTGTTTATGTGAAACAATGGTAGAGCTTCCAACTTAAGATTTTAAAATTTTAAGGAAACATTTCGCAGAGACAGAGGTAAATTCATGTTCTTGTGAAGTGACAATAAGTTTAGATTAACTTACTATGAATGCTATGGAGATGACTTCAATCCCGTGCCTGCGTGGAATACCTTCCTCTTTGGAGACACCTTCCTTTGCTCATTCCCTTTTCAAATGGACTATTCGACCCCAAAACAAGAAAGAAAAACCATTAATCATGATGGGCATCTGGTAAAACTACACAAACAACCATTAATGGTGACAGATATGGCACTTACAAGTAATGGTGACCGTGTGGCATCCTCCTCTATGACCCTCATTCCTCTGGCTCAAATGAACACCCGCGAGAGAAACTGAACTAGTAAAATGCAAACAAAAACTTGTGTTTTTACCCCCTAAATGCAGAGATGGCGATTAAACCGGAGGAACCCGTGAAGTCTCTTTGGCGTGCAATGATTGCCCTGTTATGCGGTGAGTGTTTCATTAACTGTGAAGAATGATTCAGAGGCATGTGGGAGAATGATTCAGAGGTATGGCTAGAAGCGACAATGGCACGGGGAAGGAGAAGGCACTTAATTCAATAATTCAAAATTGCACGCTACTCCAAAACGCCAAAACAACAATGGAGGTACCCTCCATGTCAGTGATCCCATCGTGGGTCCCATCACTCATTTTCCGGTAGCGGCCTCATTTATGGTGAGTATGGGGCTATGCATGGCATGGGAACATGGAAAAAAGCACCCACATGCATAGGTGTAAAATAAGTGAAGCTTAGCCGGTGGTCAAAATTCTCGGGCTAGGTACTTGTTCTTGCAAAAATTTAATAGCATGACCACAATATATAGATATGGTAAACTAATTCTCGTGGACCCTAGTCATTGAACCTGTCAAAAGTCACGTCATATCCTCACCGGAAAGAGTTCACACACACACAACATACCTACCAAACAAATTTTTACTTTGGCGCTTTCAGGACACTTCATTTTAATGACGCATCATGCAACCGTTTACCTACCAAATGAGATGCCGATGGTTACCTCTTGTATTTTCCAACTTGGTAACTTATGCGACACGTATAAAGGAAAGTACAAATTCGACCTGGATATATGTTATGATTTGGATGGCATTCATTACACGTATTTGATGCAGATTTTGTGAATATGTAACTTACTAGAAAATGTTTTAAATTGCCCACAGATGTGATATTTGATGTTGGCACTCGCTATCCCGGTAAAAAATTAATGACAGTTTAACGTATATACAAGTTTACAACTCTTCAAAATACAATTTTCATAAATTATAAAGTACCAATCGCAATTTGAGAGGGCAGCTGGGCTATTCCCTAATAGAATGCACTGCCTACCATCATGCCAATAGAATGTCATATAATGCATCATAACAACATATCATGAGTCAATGTGCCACATTAGTTATGTGGAGAGGACGGGAAAACGTGGCCTGTAGTTTGATGTAACGTCATCATAGAAAGGAGAGTCGGGAACAAAATTTACACGAGCCTAGAAAATTGAGCCATGGTTTGAATTGGCATCATAATTTTTGGTGCGTTTAAATAAATCATTCCCCTGCCCAAAAATTCATGGCATGCTCAAAAAAATTAGGATTCGAATCATGGGTGACCTCCATTATTAGCCATGGTTTGAATTGGCATCATAATTTTTGGCAGCGGACGATGTATCCAACATAAAACAGGATCATGGGTGACCTCCATTATTAGCATTGTTTTTCCATGTTGGAAAATAGGGAAACCACAAAACATACATCATCTTTCATTTTGTTTTGCAATAGATATAACTGTTAATAGAGTTATTAATTTACAAAGAGGTGTTTGGCAAAAGCCTCCTAGGATCAAGTCTCTTGAATGCTTTCTCAGACAATAAAACATAACATTTGTGAGCAATGTGAAAATGTCAATGCACTATACTTACCTTTGATCCATTAAACCATCTAAATATTTATAGAACTACTTGCAAAAGTGTTGATAAGAGCTACTGCATGTTTTTATAAAATAGTGATTATTTATCTTGAAAACCAATTTCATAGTAGCAAGTGGAAGAGGTTATAAAGTGGGTAGATGATGCAGAGCTATAATGGAAGCAACCTCTCTAGACATTGTTCAAACTGAATTCAAGATGACATGAGCTCATCATACCTTAATATTCATGAAAAATGGAAAATTTCTTATTCATTTGGATGTTTCATACCTCTTTGACAAGTTTGAGACTTTACTTGCTTCATATTCCTGCAAAATATGCTTTCTTGATGTTAAGAACATTTGTTATAGGCAATTCAAGGTTAGGATTATCAATAATGTATTAATGATAGTTTACTAGCATCTTATAAAACCATTCCTCCTTTCCCTACCCTAGCTAATATTTATGCACTCACATATATTATTCATTGCTCCCTTACCGAACTTTCAGATTCACCCTTCAAGCTAACAAGTTACTTGCAATTCCTTTCCTTAGACTTGTCCTCTAAGACTCTTCCTAACCTTCTTCTTAGACTGCCTTCTAAGACTCTATACACTTTCCTTATTTCAATTTCTTAGGCTCTGTTATAATGCTCATAAACCATGCACACAAGTTTCTCTTAGCTCATACAAGGTCCTTCTTCCATCTAATGGAGTTATTCTTTAACTTCAAGCAACTATGCATTTTTCCAAGCTTTCTTCTAGACTGTCCCTTTAGACTGATTAGCATCTTTTACTGTGATTCACATCATATGCATGAATATATGTCTTATGACTTGTATCTTGATCAATAAGACTTTAGACACCTTACTCTTGGTTACCAAGATATTTTTCAAGATTCAAACAATTGAATTTAGACAAGAAGACATGCAAATCAGTAAACATATAAAAGCCATCAAACTGCATGTGGGACACTGGGATCTCTTATCAAAATAATTATTAAAAAATATAAATAGTAAAATAAATAACTTTATCTTCTACTTGGATTTTAGGGCTAAAACTAGAATCCATTTGAATTCTTATCACTTCAATAAAAAAATCATTTGGATTTCAACCACTAAAATTAAAGCCTATGTAGGTTTTAACTAGTAAAATAGATTAAATTATATTTTTTCCAACTAAATTAAAGAAAATGTGCATCTATACATTGAAACACCCACACTAACTATGTCACCGACAGATACATCGAGATATTCTTAGTATATTTCAGAGCTAAGAGATTCACCTCATGCATAATATGCATTCATATATACTGCACACAAATGTTGTATTACCAAATTAGACTACTCCATTAGCTACACTCACCCTTCATAATCCTCCCTGAATCTATCCACAACCCTCTTCCTCAACTCCATACGAATATCTAGTTGAGTCACATTGAATTGAGTACTGTTTGGAAATATAATATTCTGTTGGCCTCACATCATTGCTATTGAACAATGGTTAGAGATAAAATACCAATGTTGACATGAAGGGGTGATTTTAATGGATAAAGATACTTATCTTTGCATGTTTCCCCCTCTACAAAGATATCCTCTCTTTTGGCATACATTATTCCATCTTAGATAGGTCCAATCAACCTTTGTAATAGGGATCGGCTTGACACTTAGCTCAGTTCTTCTTTGTAAGGGTCATAATGGGTGAGCTCCTGAAGTGACTTGACCTTTGTTTATCCGAAATCAAGCCCCAAGTACCTTTTTCTTTAGCACCTTCTCTATTCCTTACAAAGCAAAATAATCCAATAATCTTGGCCCCCTGACTTGTTTACACACCGATCTTGAATTGATATGGGTGATCAAGACCATCATGAGCCCATCCCGGCTTTTGTGACCAATGTGGCTCCCATAAATCCCGCTTTCGACACCCTTCATCATGAGTCACGAATTGAAGTCACACTTTGAGACCCATTCAACACTTTTCTCCAAGATATGTCTTGCCCTCATATATCCATCTCAACCCATATTGAGCTCATGGCCACTTTTCATGCTCAATCTATTCCAAATTAAGTTGTGTAGGCTCCAAAGTGGACAGATATTTGTGTGCAATTCAATCTTATCTCTCGTTATTTATTTCTCAAGGTGGCTTTAACAACAAAAAAACATAAAATATATAAGATGATAGATAAAACATATGAATGAATCCAGAAGAAAAGGAAAGAACCATAAACATTATTATTAAATATTTGGCGATCGGTATTTGTGCTCAAGTATTCGTTACTGGCATCACGTACTTGCTAGAAACTTGGTATTTGACCTTAATAGTATTATACTAGTAATATATATTTATTATATTAAAACTTTTGATAATTGCTTAATACGTCTTATCAAATGTGTCCGTGAGTCATGCGTAGATCCTAGAAAGTTGGAGGTGAATTTTGTTTATAGAAGTCATCAATTTTTTTTTAAGATTTAAATATTTCACAACATTGTTGACTAGTGTTTCTCACCGTAGCCCTTCTTTTGAAAATTTTAAAAGTAACTTGCACTTTTCTATTGTCAATTTTTTTATAGTTTATTTTTCTTTAACATGCAAACATTTACCCACCCCGGTGGTTATTATTACCAAATAATGCACCACATACATCCCAACAAACCATAAAATAGACTATGCACATGCATGTACATGCTTTAGCGAACTCCGCACGTCAACGGCCACGTTAGTGTTTTTCTTTTTTAACAAAGTGCAATGCAATTAGAATGCAACATGTGGTAGGTGGTAGGCGGGATGGTGGTGAACGTGCATTTGGAACCCCTGTGTCACTAGTTCGACCCCAACCGGGTCTCTCTCAGCTGCACAAAAAAACTCATACATTGTGTTTTTCAACCCAAAAACAAAAACTAAGTCCTAATCTGTTATGCCACGTGGCTCTAGATGATGTCATGGGTAGCATGATGGTTTGCATGGTCACTATGATGTATGTGGTGCATTATTTGGGTAGTATAGTCGTCACTCCCTTTTTGATAGGTTTGAGGCCTTGGGAAGGGTTGTGAAGGGTTCAATTTTGAGCCCTATATAAGTTGTTAACCGGTTGGAAAATAAAGTAACCGTCTTGGTCTGTCCTCATCCCCTTTGGTACGGTGCCTTATTCAAATGAAGTGTCGTGGAAAGCACTAAGATAAAAATTTGCTAGGTACCTACTTATGTTGTTCACGTGAAATATTTCTAGTGAGGATATGACATGATTTTTGATAGTTTAATGACCGGGGTTCAGATAACTGGTCTACTATACCTATCCATATAAGTATTGTGGTCATGTTATTATATTTTTGTAACAATAAGTGTAATCGAGAGAATTTTCTATTGTCAAAACTCTGTTTAAACTTGATTGTACTCATTCTCGTTCATTCTCGATTCACCATGACTTCTCCATGGCTGAGTTTGAGTCCTCTACAACCGGGAGGATGTCTAGATCCTCTACCACATGGCTTTAAATATTGCCTTCCTAAGTTTGGTTTAGGTTATGTAAGATGTAGCAACCTTACCACCCGAAAGCATCATCTTGTCAACTTTTTCATGACAAGTTGGGTGTTGGTCAGTAAACTCGAAAATGTAGCTTTCCGTATTTTCACTTTAACTATGGAGGATCATGCATTGACATGGTTTCGGTCTCTAACACCACCCGAGGCTATCCTAGTGATATGATTGCATGACCCATATTCATATCCATTATAAAAGGAATGATAACCAGATCGTACTCAAGCCAAGAAATCGATGCTAATCAAACACCACGCTCAATAAGATGAAAGTAATTCTCTAGAATAAATTTAATAAAACCTTTTCAAACAAATGAGTAACAATATCATATATTATTATGGAACTCAAAATTAAATATAATGAGAATGGGCCTTGCTTATATAGGTGAAGAATATCAATCTAAGAACTAGTCAAGGTTGTAGATCAAGCCATAAATTAAGGAAAGAACTAGTCATTAAAGAACTAGTCAAGACCATAGATTTAGGAAATAAATACTCATCAAAGATCTAGTCAATACCATATATCGAGGAAATAACTACACCTAACAACTAGATAATATCTCCCTAATATCTAAATAAATAAAAAATATCCACACACATAAGTGAGTGAGGATAAATACAATAAAGGTAAATAAAGTACCTAAGTGAACATGAGCTAAGGTAAATACCTACTTTAACACCCCCTCAAGTGAATCTAGGAACCACAATAAAATTAACATTTCCATAGTATGAGTCCCGACAACTAGTCCGATCGGTACTCATGTATGATCTATCCATAAAAAAATATCGAACCAAAAAAATGGAAGAATCCTGGTAGAAGGAAAGAGAAAGAAGAAGAATAAGAAGGAAGATGTTCTCATGAAAACCCCCCAAGAACAACTTATGAAACCCCAAGAATGCCACACAACTCAAGGTAGTGAGGATATTCAAAAGGGTTCAGTAAAGATGTCCGCAACCTCGAGTCGAGTCGAATGTAATCCAAGCAAATGACTCCATCCGAATGTGTTGACGAATGAAGTGTATGTGTATCTCAATATGCTTGGTCCATTGGTGCTCAATAGGGTTGTGAGAAATGTGAATTGCACTTTGGTTATCACACCAAAGTATAGTTGGTCAATAACTATTGAAGCCAAAGAATCTTTTGACTCATCAGAATCGCTACCCTGTACTCTACCTCTGAAGATGAAAGTGCAATATCCTGTTGCTTTTTACACACCCGAGCAACAAGAGAAGAAACGAGAAAAAAAGATAGCCATAAGTGGAATGCCTATCATCAATAGAACCTTCCCATTCTGAATTTGTATATCCAACCAAATAACTAGAACCCTTAGTGTAGTGTAGGCAAAAGTGGGAAGTTCCCTGCAAATAGCGCAAAATCCTTTGAGTAGCTTGTCAATGACTATTATAAGGAGAATATGAAAACCAAGATATAAGCCCTACTACAAAGGATATATCAGGTTGAGTATGGTTCAAGTACATGAGACTTCCAACCAACTTCCTATACAATGTAGGATCACAAAGTGGAGTGGTACATGTGGAGGTTAGAGTAACCCAGATTGAAAAGAAGATGGACTTGCCTTGCAATCAGCAATATCAAATCATGAAGAAGATTATGGGTGTACTTTTTTTTGACTCAAATGAATCCTTGAATCTATCTCGAGAAATCTAAAAACTAAGGAAATAATGCATTAACCCAAGATATTTTGTGTCAAACTAAGTAGAAAGAGACCTCGAATAGTTTGAATGTAGGAAGAATAACTTCCAAGTAAGTAACATATCATCAACATACAATACAAGTATCACAATATCCTCACCAACATGTTGTATATATACTATATGATCGAAGTGGTAATGAACAAAACTAGTAGATAAAAGAAAATATATATCTTCTCGTACCAAGCACGAGGGGCATATTTGAGACTCAGAGAGATACCTTCGAGTCTACAAACAAGAGAAGAATCCTAAACAAATCCAGCATGTTACTCCATGTATATTTCCTCTTGTAAATATCCATGTAATAAGGAACTCTTCATATCTATTTGGTATATGGACCACCCCGTGATGCAGCAATAACAAGTACAAGGTGTACAAAATCCATCTTGTCAACGAGTGCAAAAGACTAAGAGTAATCAATACCTTCATTTTGTGAAAAACCATTTGCAAAAAGACAAACCTTATACTTGTCAATAGAACCATCACTGCGTATTTGGTTCAAGATACCCACTTACACCTAACCATCACATCATTTGCCATCACATCATCCAACTCCCGTATCCCATTAGCATGTGAAATATTAATGGATCCTCGAAATTTCTTGACACAAAAGTCTAAAACCTATAGAATGTGTGTGATGATTCCTAGTGGGTGGAAGATCCTGAATGAAAGGTGTTGCCTTAGAAACTGTAGTATGATCCCACTTAGGCATAGTGACAACATCAGTGGGGATAGGATCCTCGATGACATCTATAACCTCCTTAAAGAAAGGATCCACTAGATGAGATAAAGAAGAAGATTTAGTCATGAAAGAAGATGAAGAATCATGAGGTGTGAAGCGCTCATCAAATTGAACATGTGTTCGAAAAATAACCTCATGAATATCATCATCTGAAATTCAATAAGCTCTCATGTCCTTACAATACCCTACACAAATCAAGGGTTTACTCTTCTTATCCAAGGCTTTCCTTTTCTTCTTTGGCACAAAGGCCTAAGCATGGCTCCCAAAGACTCGAAAAAAATGAGACATCTGGATTAGTTTTGGACCAATCTTCCTCTGGAATCAAATGCTCAAGTTCTTTGTCCGGTTTATGATTCGAATGTAGTTAGCACAATTAACTGCTTCTTCCCATTATATAAGAGGTAAATCTCTAGAATGCATCATGTAGTTATCCATTTCCTTTAAAGTTTGATTCTTTCATTCTGCTAAGACATTCTATTGTGGAGTATGAGGAACATAATGTTGGTGAACAATGCCATGAGATGCCAAACATTCGTGAAACTCATTGCTGAAGTACTCCCCATTATCGGTGGGTCAAAGCACAATGTTGTGTCCCACTTTGTGTCCCAAAAACGTGAGTAAGAAGTTGGGCGGGATCGGAAATCGAGGGTGTTCGCGCGAACACCCCTTTCGCGTGAACCCCCTTCGCCTGAACTGCCACGTAGGACAAAGAAACTAGTTCGTGCGAATGGGGGTTCGCGCGAACACCCCTTCGCGCGAACACCCCAATTCAAATAATTTTGGTGGTAAAGAGTTATATATATATATTTATATAGTTTTGGGTGGCAGATTTAGGGTTTAGGGGGGTTCGCGCGAAGGGGGTTCACGCGAACCCCCTTATGTGGCACCTATGTGGCACATTTTGGCGCCAAATTCATTTGGAGGATAATTTTATGCCAAAATGTGCCACTTAGGTGCCACGTAATTAGGGTTAACAAATGAATAAAATTATAAAATTTTAACACAAAATACAAAATTTTATTAGCTTTCTAAAAATATAATTTTCATTTTTTAAAAATATGTTTTACTATTTATTTTTTATATTTTACTAACATATGGTATTTTAGGACAACCAATTGTACACAATCAACCCAATTTGAAAAATAGCAAAAAATATCAAAAAAATTTGAAAAAATTAAAATTACTATTTATTGAAGTCTTCTTCTTACCTGTGAAAAAAAATTCAATTTTGATATAAATCTTAAAAGTTATTGGCATAAACATTTGTACGCCATTTATTTGAAAATATTTTTACTAAATAATTAATTAAAAAAATATATAAGTCCAAAAAATATGAAAATTTGATAGCACCTCAAAATTCAAATCTTGAACATATATCTAAAATTTCATGGTGAGTCATTCCTCTTTTAGAACATAAAAATCAATGTATGAATAAAATTAAGAAAAAGACCATTTTTTTTGAATTTTTTTTTTTAAAAAATTTGCATGTATTCTACACTCTAAACACAACATTTCATTAGTTTGTGGAATTTCATGAATGTGTACGGTTTTGTGGCTATTACCTTTAGAAAGTCAATGAAACTGAAAATTCATGTTTATAATGGTACAAAACATACCAAAAAGTGGGACATTTTATTGTGCTTTTACCCGGTCATGAAGGTTGTTTATGAAACTAGAAGATAGTTTCTTGACCAAAAACTTGAAGACTTTGAAGTGTGAAAAAACAACACTTTTGTACTTGAGAAAATAAACCTAAGTACGCCTCGAGAAATTATCAATAAAGGTAATTACATACTTAGCTCCATTAAAAGAGGGAGTAGGAAAAACCATCAAGTCACTATGCACAAGCTCAAGTGGTGAAGAAGCTCTCTTGGACAAATTCTTAGGAAATGGATCTTGGTGTTGTTTCCTTAATGCACAGCCATGACAAAATACCTCAAGACAATAAACTCTAGGAAGACCATCAACCATGTTATGAGTGCTCAACTCTTTCACAAAATTTTAATTGAGATGTCCAAATCTCTAGTGCCAAAGCTTACTCTCTGAATCTGCATGAGAAACCAATCCTGTACCTATAGTGGAAGTGCCATCAAAATCCTCAAAGTGATATAGTCTAGAAATATGATCAAAAATACCTTGAGCAACAAATGAATGAGGCTCCAAAAAAGTTCATACTTCTTCCCCACGTGGTGTAAAAGTCATTGTTTTTCCTTAACCATATTGAAAAATTTGATATACAAAAAGCAAATTTGTAGTGATGTTAGGAACATACAGTTCATCTTGGATACTCCCACCATCAAGGTGTATGTCACCTTTTCCTTTAACAAAAATAAAGAAAGAATATATAGCCTCGTTTTGGAAGTAGAAATCAAACCTAGAGATACAGAAGCTTCCTTAGAATAAGTCATGTGATGAGAAGCACCTGAATCTATAACCCAATTATCTGCAAGTGGTGCTGATATCTCCCAACAACATCAAGTACTTTTCCATGCTGATTAGAAGGAGGTGGAGTGGAGATAGAAATTTTGTATTTATTGATTACATCCTCTAAGGCTTGCATTCGCTTATACCCCTATGTTCTTCATGACCAACCCCCCCACAAAAAGATCATGAAAAGATATACTTATTCGTGGATTTAGAAGACTCCTTGGGTTTAGAGTTGTTTTCTTGGGTTTAGGAACATTTTGAGATGGAGAAAGGGTGGATTTAGTTTTAATATTTGGTTTTCCCTTGCCCTTAGGATTATATGCAACTAATGCCTTTTGAGAGGTGGAAGAATCAAGGCTAGAAAATTTGGATTCTTGCCTAGTAAATCTTTCACAAAATGTTTCTAGTTAGGCATTTTGAAGGTGTCACCTAAGACATCCATGCTAGAGAAAAAGATAGAAGAAAATATTTGGAATGGTCCTCTCAACTTGGATACAATTAAGTAAACACAATGTTCATCTTTCTTATCTCTTCCACTCCCCTTCAATTGTTTCAAAAATTCTTGAGCTTAGTGAGATAGTTTATAATTATTGGAAAACTTCAAGATTAATAGAGGTGATCTCAATTTCAAGTTGCATGGCTCTCATGTGATCCACCTTACTAAATAAACTCTTAGATTTCTCCCATATTTTGAAAGGAGAGTCACATTTTTCCAAATGAAACAAAATATTATCACTTACATACGTTCCTATCAAACCCATACACTCATCAAATTTGCACTAGTACTGAAATTTCTCATATTCTCTAGTGAACACTAGTTGTTCTAAAGAAGTTAAAGCCCATAATCCTTTCCGCTTAATTATTGTTTCAATTATTTTTTTCCATGTGTGGTAATTATGTGTTGTTAAGGGATCAACATGATTTAATACAGAAGTAGATAAAGACATCATTCTCAAAAAACACAAAAAAAAATGCAAGACCCAAGAAATGCAACAAGATCCCCCGATTTTTCCACTTTATAATGAGTCTCGTGTTACAATATAACACTTTATAATTATAGTGTGATTCTCAAAATAAATATTTCCAATGGAATGAGCACGAAAAAACAAGCACTTTAATTTTAAAAATGACACTCAAATCCGAGGTTACCGATCAAATGATACACGCTTTTCAATATTATGCTCTACTATTTATTTAAGTTGCCACTAAAACAAAATAAAATGCTCTTACATTCACCACATAAATAACATGAAATGGGGCTGGAGTTAAGCACCTAATAGTAGGAATCACAATCTTAAACCCTCATATGACAATACCATATGACCAAGGGCTAAGAATCCTGAATATATGAATATAATATCAAACTTATTCGTAAAATAAAACTTAAAAACAGATTTCAACAACAATCTCCTACTCTGATACCATAAAAGGAATGATAACCAGATCGTACCAAGACAAGAACATAGATGCTAACAAAACACCACACTTAATAAGATGAAATCAATTCGCCAAAATAACTTTAATAAATCCTTTGCAAACAAATGAGAAACAATATCATATATTATTATGGAACTCAAAATGAAATACAATGAGAATGGGCCTTCCTTATATAGGAAAAGAATATCAATCTAAGAACCAATCAAGGTCGTAGATCAAGCCATAAATCAAGGAATGAACTAGTCATCAAAGAACTAGTCAAGACAATAGATTTAGGAAAGCACTAGTCATTAAAGATCTAGTCAATACTATAGATCAAGGAAAAACTATACCTAGTTCAACTAGATAATATCTCCCTAATATATAAATAAAATAAAATAAATGTCCACACACATAAGTGGGTGAGGATAAATATAGTAAAGGTAAATAAAGTACATAGGTGAACATGAGCTAAGGTAAATACCTACTCTAACACATGATGGCACCGCATATACACCATCCACATGCATCACACTTTTCCAAACAGTCACCTACCAATGTGGCACAATAACACCCAGAGAAATTTAGTCATCATCGAGAATCCATGAATGGAAAGCTGCCCCAGATTTAGGATGAAGCTGGAACCTTTACACACCATCATAAGAGGAAGAGGATGCTCCGGACGCTGCCACCTTCTCACATCTTTTCAGACTTCAATTGAGATAATTTCATTCCTCCTTTGCCTCCCACATTTGCGATTTTGGCTCTAATTTACCTCTCGTAGAAAAATGGGACCTCTTAGATTCGGGTATTTCAATTATATTTGAATACTTGTATTCGGGTATTTTACCTCCTATCTCCAACTTCCCAGTTGGAATTTGGGTATTTTACCAGTTTCTTGTATTTTGTTCTTTAAATTTTTACCAATTTAAATAGAAATATTCTGTGTTAGGGTTTAAATAGATAAAATTTATGTTGGGGTTTTAACATAATAGAAATATATATATTGTACCATCCACATTGAATCACATCGAGATTTCTGTGAAGTTTCTTAAAAAAATTTCTTTAATTTTTTTGCATGTATTGTGTGTTGGGGTTTAAACATAATAGAATATATATTTGAGAATAATTGAATATATCTAGATTATTTTGGCACGAGGCTATCCATAAAAGGGACAACTATTTTTACGTATTGTCCACAACGAATCTTGTTGAGCTTTTATGAATACGATTGCAGAGTTCCCTATTTTGGCGTTGTTTCCACAGTGAATCCCAAAAGCTAAAAAAAATATAGAAAACATAAAACCCACAGAACATTTGTCACGGATAAACCATTAGCTGATGATACTCGATGAAATAAAATAGAGCGTTGATGATACTAGCTGATATATCAAATGTATATCTATGAGACAAAGGGTATTACTCTAAATACATGTAATATCTCACATAATAATGATATGATTCAATGTACATCTAATTTGTCCTCTTGTAATCAATTAGTCTCCTACTATTGTACATGGATTTATTGATATAACGTTCTCTACATGAAATTTGTATCACTTTTGACCTACTTGTTGGTCCTAAGACATCATCCACTACATTTCACATTATGGAAACCTATTTGCAATACAGTTTACTCTTCGGACATCCTTGGAACCATGATATGCAAGATATCTTCTACTTTCCATTATTGCATCAATTTTTGACATAATGGCATTGAGTATATTTTCCATGTTGATGCTAATTATTATCTATATTGTAAAGTAGATATGGATAATCCATAATAACTTTCGGTCACTCCCCCATCACAACCTATTCCTATGGACACGCTAGATACATATGTTGTTGGTGAGACTAGTACTCCTATTGAGCATTCATTGTATATACCTCTACCTAATGAGTTATTAGTTGACATATTAAAATTCTATCTGTGAACAATTTTAAAATCTAAAAATTGTATAGCCTCAGGTAGTTTCATTCACATGAATATTTATTTTAGATTCGCGGGGTGTCAAAAATATGACTCGGGCGTTTTGGTTTCTTGATTTTCTTGGCTAGTCAATGAATGTGCTGTGATACCTACTTGAATACATACACATACCTATACATACAAATAAATATGCACGTACATACATGTATGTGTGTGTGTGTGTGTGTGTGTGTGTGTGTGTGTGTTTGTATATGTATGTTTATATATGCATATGCATATCTATATACATGTATATAAACAAGTATGTATGAGTATACATATAAATATGTACATGTATGTCTCACATACGCAAACATTTGTGTTATCATATGGTAGTGTTGTTTTTGGTATACACACTCTGTGTATACCATAGAAAGAGATATAAAGACTATCTATACTCTTGACCTTACCGACTAGTGAATGAATGTGTTTTGATACCTAATCGAATACATACACATACCTATACATACATATGCATATGCACACACATACATGTATGTATACGTATGTGTGTGTGTGTGTGTAATTGCATATGTATGTTTATACATGAATATGCATATCATATACCTATATATGTACACGTATGTATGCGTATACATATATACATATATACATGTATATGTCTCACATACCTTGTATTATCATATGGTAGTGTTGTATGTGATATACACACTATGTGTGTACCACATAAGAGAGAATAAAAACTTTCCATACTCTTGCCTTTGTTGGCTAGTGAAGGAATGTGTTGTGATACCTACTCGAATACATACACATACCTATACATGCGTATACATATGAACGTATATACATGTATGTATACATATATGTGTGTGTGTGTGTGTGTGCGCGTGCGTGTGTGTGTGTGTAATTACATATGTATGTTTATACATGCATATGCATATCATATACCTATACATGTATACATATGTACGAGTATACATGTACATATGTATATGTATATGTCTCACATGCCCGAACCTTTGTATTATCATACAATAGTGTTGTATGTGGTGTACACATTGTGTGTATATCACCAAAGGGAGATTAAAACAATGTCTATACTCTTGACTTTGTTGGCTAGTGAATGAATGTTTTGTGATACCTACTTGAATACATACACATACCTATACATACGTATACATATGCACATACATAAATGTACCTATACGTATACATATGTGTAATTGTATATGTATTTTTATACATGTGTATGCTTATGCAAAGTTTTGGCACTTAAAGTTTTTGTTGCTTGTTTAATCAATGGAATCAGGCACCAAAAACCAAAGCGATGCATTAAATTCTCGCCACCTTCTCACATCCTTTCCTCCTCTAATTTATCTTCATTCGTATTGATCGTATCGCCTTAAGATTGACCTTTGGAATTGGCATGAGTTGTTGATTGGATGGTGACTAGGTTGTGTTGACTAGACACCAAAAAGGAGGATGTGGGTCCCACAGATAGGCATTACTTTGCAATTATGTATGACATCTTATGGTGAATTTTATGGGGTCGTGTGATCTTGTCGCCAAGATAGACAACTATGAATGGGATGTGAAACCTACTTATATATACACATACATATTCGAGATACACATACATACTTGTACACAAGCACACACGCACACACACACACACACACACATATTTATATATGTGCATTTATACATGCATAAACATATATATGTATATTTATGTATGAGTATAAATATACATATGTATATGTAATGGTCCCACATACCTGGACCATTGTATTATCATATGGTAATGTTGTTTGTGGTATACTCACTATGTGTATACCACATAAAAGAGATAAAAAACTATCTATACTCTTGACTTTGTTGGCTAGTGAATGAATGTGTTGTGATACCTACTTGAATACATACACATACCTATACATACATATAGATATATGTACATACATACATGTATGTATACGTGTATATATGTGTGTGTGTAATTGCATATGTATGTTTATACATGCACATGCATCTCATATACCTATACATGTACATGTATGTATGAGTATACATGTACATATGTATATGTATATGTCTCACATGTTTGGACCTTTGTATTATCATATGGTAGTGTTGTTTGTGGTATACACACTCTGTGTATACCACAAAAGGGAGATAAAAAACTATCCATACTCTTGACTTTGTTGGCTAGTGAAGGAATGTGTTGTGATACCTACTCAAATACATACACATACCTATACATCCCGAGGCTATTCAGCGACAGGATCACATGAACTACATGCATATCCATGATGGCCTCACATATACACCATCCAAATCCATCACACTTTTACAAGCAATCACACCGCCAACATGGTATAATAACACGGAGTAATTTAGTCAACAACGGAATCCGTGAATGGAAAGGTGCCCGGTTTGGGATGAGTTGGCACCTTCACATGTCATCCTAAGAGGCAAAGGATGTTCTAGACACTTCCACCTTCTCACATATTTTCAGACTTCAATTGGGACATATGTGCGTACATAAATATGTATATATGTGCATCTGTATAAGTATGTTTATGTACCCATTTCCATATGCATATACATATATATGTACATGTACAAGTATACATATACATATGTATATGTAATTACATATCTAATGGTCTCACATACCTGGATGTTTGTATTATCATATGGTAGTGTTGTTTTTCATATACACATTGTGTGTATACCACATAAGAGACATAAAACTATCTATACGCTTGTCTTGGCGGCATGTGGCATGTCAATGAATGTGTTATGACATCTACTTATCCATGCACATAATATCTATCTTTTGGGACATGACTACCTTCTCTTCAAATTGTTCATTTAAAACTTTTGCTTCGGTCTATATTTAGTTGTCTTACTTTAGTCCTGCATTCACTATCGTTCTTACTACATTTATCATTTTATTTGGTTTAGAAGAATGGGGCATAAAAGTACTCAAAACCGAGTGTCTGCCTCAATTTTATTGTGATATTCACAAATATCGGTGTTATTTGAAAAGGCGGGATGATTGGAATTCCTATACAAATTCCAAGACTATAAGGAAGAAATAGTGAAAGAATTCGCCAAAAACTTTAAGGGAAACTATTCGAGTGTAATATGCAAAAAGATTATAAGTCAAATTTTAGGTGAACTGTGATTTCCTATATATTATTACAATGCCCTAAAAATTCTTTTGCATTGTATCACATAAACGTTAATGTAAATAATTGTATATATTTACTTGACTTTCCAAATTCACAACCTCATCAAAAGGGGGTCCCACGATATGCATGTATGTGTTGGGAATTATGGGGGCATATGCGATTTAGTCACCAAGATAGCCACAGTGCCCATTTCTATCTTACATGGTATACACATAGCTTCTATATAACAAACAATACTCCCATATGATAATACAAACGTCTAGGTATGTGAGACCAATAGATATGCATATGTACATGTATACTCAAACATACATGTACATATTCTCCATGTATCTTCTTATTTTCATTATAAATTATTTTCTTCCTATCATTTTCCAATTATTCAACGCTCCTTTACTTCTTCCACTTCAAACACGGGATACTCCTCTTTTTCTCAATTCTAAAAATGGCCAACCCGTGTCAGTTTGAACACATTTCATCACTATAATTTTTTTCATCCACAACATCTGGGGCAATAGGGATCATATTTATCCCCCTCCCTCCCTTATTTCTTCCCTATATGTGTTTCTACGATAACGTCTAGGGCAATAGGGATCATATTTATATCCCTCTCCCTCCCTAATTTCTTCTAGACAAGCTTTTCTTCCGCAACATCCGGGGAAATAGGGATCATATTTATCCCCCCCTCTCCTTATTTCTTCCCTATAAGCTTTTCTACCACAACATATGGGGCAATAGGGATCATATTTATCCTCCCTCCTCCCTTATATCTTCCCTATAAGCTTTTCTACCACAACATATGGGGCAATAGGGATCATATTTATCCCCCTCCTTCCCTTATTTCTTATATATGTACGAAACACTACTAATAGTATGTAATGTGAAGTAAAAGAAAAACATTTGAATTTTCATTTGTATCGTCATATGCATACAAAACACAGTATGTAAACCACAGTAAGAAAAGAAAAAATAGTTTGTATACCACAACTAACACACAAAAAAGAACCATGTATATATATTGAAATGTATAGATATGTATATAAATTGTAATGCACGTATTTGCATTGAAAATTTCAAATTTGCAATGTTGAATATGCAAAAAAAAACATGTTGTATGTTTTTCTTATGATATAAGCTTTTCCATTGTAAAGATAAACATCGTTGCCATTTAGATATTGGAAATTTATGGAGTTTCTAATAGCTCAAAAAATATTACATGTTCATCATTCATATTTTATGACCCTGATGACAACGAGAAACTAGAGAGAGGCATCATTGTGGGAGATGTCACTATGACCATCCACTAGGTTGAGTATAGGGCCTTGATATTGGGTCTTGAGGAAGTGTTATGTCATGAAGTTTAGAACATTTGTGTGTTTTCTCATGATATGATTGTTGTGAATCAAATGAATGGTGTATACCAATGTAACAATGTAAATATTTTTATTCTTCGTGTTCAAGCGCTAGATATTGTATCTCGCTTTGTGAAATGTTCATATGTACATGTAAAAGTTAATAGAGGTAGGTTGGATGTATGTCAAGTGTCTAAGGCCACAATAAACGAAGAAGTGGTAGTGTTGTTAGAAATTTTCATGGATGACATTGTAATATGATATATGTACACACCGTATTTCCTTTTTGTGTTATGTACAATTATGTTTGTAATTATTTAATGGCTTGATAATACGTATTATATGTGATGCATTTGTGGAATGGTAGACATAGTTTTTTTATCACACAAATAATGCATCCCGATGTCGGAGATATAATACAAATTTTATCACAAGATACTATAAAATATCCCTTATGGGGATACCACAAAATAATGCAGAAAATATAGAAAATTGTAGCCAAATAAAATACATATTTTTGCAAAAACAAATTTAACATCTAGGCAGAACCTGAATAAAATCAATAACTCCTAGGATACTTGCCCAAATCACTTGAAAATTTAAGGAGAGCTTGCTAATATTATAAATAACACAAGAAAATTATTTTTGGAATTTTTGGAATAATATAATGCTGCCAGAAAATTACAAAATTCCCTAAACAGGTGTGAAACTTAAAAAATTCATAACTTCTCTAATAAGCAAGATAAAATTATGAAATTTTGGAAATTACATATACTAATATGGAGAATGAAAACCCAACCTCTAGATCTGAGAATGTCAGTCCGGAAACCCTCCAAAAGGGTGCTGCAATCTCCAAAGTAAGTCACCCCCTTGGAAAATGATCAAAAACCTCTAAAAAGTCTCTAGAAATGATGCCAAAACCTGTTCTTATCGCTGTCGTAAATATGATCTGAAAACCCTTTGATTTTCTCCATAAAATTTCACCAAAACCCTTCCTCTAAAAATATTTCTGTAAAGAAACCCTGAAATCAACTCCAAATGGCAAGCTAGGGTGGATCTTTCACCACCAAAGAATGCCCTGGTAGCTAGGGATGGATCTCTCAAAACTGAAGTTAGAGTCCTTGTGGGATCTTACTCCACAAGATGGAAATTTGCAAACAACGGTTGCACATAGAGAAAATATGAGTTTATGCAAGAATGATCTCTATCACTCCCCCAAACCTCCTTTTATAACATCTCATTATCTTTTTCCAAGTTGGGAGCTCCATGTGGGACTAAAAGTGACCCCAACAAAGAAATAGAATAATAAAGTACCATAGGCAACCCCAATGAAGAAATAGAATAATAAAGTGTTATGAGGCCCCCCCTAACGACAAAACATAACATCTAGTCCCTCCAAATCACTTTATGCTCATGTCAATGAAAAATTATAACAAATGAACTAGATATTCACACCCAATAGCTCCCAGCATCCCTAGCCCCTTGGGTATGACCAAGGCTAGGACTCGAATTGGCCCTTAGGCCCTTGGCGAAGGAAAGGGGACATTACAGTCCTCCCTTCCCGAAATTTGCTTGTCCCCAAGCAAATGCAAACTAGGATGTTGTAAGATTTGTTGTCCCTCCCAAGTAGCATCCTCAAGTGGCAATCCCTTCCACCGCACCAAATATTTTGTGATCACTCTGCTCCTGAGACTCCTCTATCTCACCTCAATAATAGATTTTGGCTCAAACATCAGCTTCCCCTCCTCATCCAGTGGTGGAAACTTCGTAGATGGTACAATATGCTGCCCAAGTTCCTTCTTAAGGCACGAAACATGGAATACATTATGTATCTTCTTTGTGTCCCTGGAAGCTCCATCTCATATGAAACTTCCTAACTCGCCAAGATACCCTGTATGGAACCTAAAATCATGGTTTCATCTTCTCTACACCCGTCTACTTAAGTGAGGACTACCTGTATGGCTGAAAGCGTAGGAATACTAGATCCCCTACCTCAAAATTCCTCTCTATCCTATGCCTATTTACATATGCCTTATGCTAATTTTGTGCCTTTCAAAAGGTTCTCCTTTAGGGATTTTAAGATATCATGGTTCTCCTCAGAACCAATCACGAGCTTTGGGAGCTCTATTGTATACTAATACTTGAATCCGCAAATGACATAGCGTCATACCCATACAAAGCTCTAAAATGAGTCATGTCGATGCTCATATGATAGGTGGTATTGTAGCAATACTCACCCATGTGTAACCATCTAATCCATGCCCACTGATGACCTATCACATAACTCCACAAGTGGCCCTCTATCCACTTATTAACAATCTATGTATGTACATCGGTCAATGGGTGATAGCCTGTGTTAGGGGTCAACTTCGTATGTGTAATCCTAAATATTTCCTACCAAAATGTGCTCATAAATATCTTATCCTTATCACTGACAATATTTTTAGAAAAACCATGAAGCTTAAACACACTTGTATAAAATATCTTTGCATGTATGCTACCTCATGCCCCTTAGGTAGGGAAACTAAATGAGCATACTTAGTCAATTGATCAACTACAACATAAATGTAGTTATGCCCATGCAAAAAGCGGAGTCCTGTGATATAATCCATAGATATGTTTTCTCACTTTTTCTTGGGAATGGGAAGAGGCAAAAGTAATCCTGCTGGAAAATGATGCTCGGATTTGGTTTACTCAAAAACCATACACTCTCTGACATGATTAAGGACATTTTCCTTCATCCCCTTCCATGCAAATCTCTCTCTGACAAACCTATACATTTTGAAGTATCCAGGATGTCCAGCTAATGGTGTATCATGTACTACTTGAAGGATATTCTTCTTCATCTTGGACCCTAGTACAAGGAAAATCCTATCCTTGTAGTATATGAGATCATCCAAAACCCTGTACCTATCATCATGTATAATGTCATCCATGATATCACATGCAAACTAATTTTTGGAATACTCAACAAGTATGTGAGCCTTCCAATCTGCTGAAATATCAGACATAGAAATAAGCATAAAAATAAGGTAAGGTGTCCTAGATAATGCATCACCACCAACATTATTCTTACCTCTAGTTTACTCTATGTCGAAATCATAGGTTTGTACCTTGTTTACCCATCTATGTCGGTGATCATTGAGATCCTTCTTCCCAGAATAACCTCAAACTGTTATGATCCGTATGAACTACACATTTTCTACCCATAAGGTATTATCGAATTTGGCCAAAGTGTGCATAATGGACAACATATCCTTGTCATAAATTAAATACACTCTCTCCACAGGGCTCAATTTCTGACTCTCATAAGCAATGGGGTGTTTATCCTGTATGATAATTGATCCAATACCCTCTCTTGATGTATCACACTCTAGAACAAATGGGTGAGAGAAATCGCAATGCAAGAATGGGACATGAGCTCATCACCCCCTTGAGGTGATCAAATACTTGTTGTGTTGCTTTTGACCAAGAAAAATCCCCCTTCTTGGTCAAGTCTGTCAATGGAGCAGTCAACCGAGAGAAATTCTTCACAAACCTCCTGTAGTATGTGCATAGTCCCAAGAATCCTCTCAAATGTGTCAATGTCCTAGGTGGCGGCCAATCCAAAATTGCCTGTATCTTCTCTCTATCCACCTTCACTACTCCCCCACCAATCACATATCCCAAATATAGAAGCTTTTTCATGCCAAACTCACACTTAGAAGCTTTTTCATATAGCAAATTAGCTTCTAATATCCCCAATATCTCATCAAGGTGTCTGATGTGGTCCTCCCAAGTCCTGTTGTAGACAAATATATCATCAAAGAAAACCAATACAAACTTCCACAAGTGGCGGTTGAACACATGGTTCATGCAAGACTAGAATGTAGCTGGTACATTAGACAATCCAAATGGCATCACTAGGAACTCAAAGTGACCATAATGGCATCTGAAAGCTGTCTTATACACATCTTGCTCTCTAACCTTGATCTGGTGATATCTAGATCACAAATCTATTTTAGAAAATAGATTCGACATATAGCTCATCTAGCATCTCATCAATATGTGGCATTGGATACTTTTTTTTTTGTCTTCTTATTTAAGGCACGGTAATCTATGCACATCCGCATGGTCCCATCCTTCTTCTTCACCAACACTACTGAAGAAGAAAATGGACTAGAACTCGATCTAATATGTCCCATATCAATGAGCTCATGGATAGTCCTCTCAATCTCATCCTTAAACCATTTGGGGTGATGGTAAGGAGTAGTGACCACATGTCTAATGTCCTCAAGCTCAATCACATGCTCAAATCCCCTATCTGGAGGTACACCTGGAGGTATGTCACCAAAAACTACACTATGCCTGTCTAATAGGCGTGTATACCACATGATACTTTGATTGTCCATCCTTTGATTCCTTGGTAGAAAACAAGTACATTGTACTACCCAATCAACCCCATTGTTCATGTGAATCCTCTCAATCCTCTTCACTGTAACAACCCGGGTACATCGAAGATTCTTAACATCACATTTTTCTCCTCATAATTAAAATTTAGCTCCATCATCTGAAAGTTAGTCTGAAACTCATTGAGGGAGTGGAGCCACTTGTACTCAAGCACAAGGTTGGTCTCTCCAATGCCAACTATATAGAAATCATCAGTAACTATATAGTTACCCATCGTGATGCTCAACTGTGGAACTTGTTGCGTGCATGTCATAGACTCTCCATTGGCTACAACTACATTGAAGCCCTCAAAATATTCTGCATGTAATCCCTGCTTCTCGACCAATGATGCATCAATGAAGTTGTGGGTTGCCCCACTATCAATGAGTACCACTACTCGTTGACCCTGTAACACTCCCCTAACTCTGAATGCCTTATACCTCGGGGTACTAGACAAAGTGGAAATAGTCTCATGGGGAAAGGTCTCATCCTCCTGTTCAACCCTTGTACTATCCAATGTCTCTCCATCTCCATCCTCCAATCCCTGAGTATCCAAATCCTCATCATCATCACTCTCCTCAAATACCTCTATGAATTGGGCCTTCCCTCTACCTCTGCAATCATGTCCTAGAACCCAAGGTGTGTGGAAATCGAAACATAGTTTCTTTCACCTCAACTCATCTCTATCCTCTCTAGACATGAATGGTTTCTTTGCTACATCTTGCCTAGGTAGGGGAACCTTCGGTTGTGAACCATCGGATCTAGAAGGAAGTACCTTAGGCTGACATCGAGGTGGGAACCTCAACTTTGGAGTGGAAAATCCAAATCACGTGCTCTCCTAATATCCTCATGCAAGGAAGAAGGATAAAATGTATTTACAAATCCATCTAGAGCATCTTGTCAAACTTGCCACGAAAAGTGAAGTCAACCTCACCTTTGAAACATCAGATACCATAACTGATAACCTCTTGAAAATCTGCAATGTACTGATCTAGAGAACTTTTCTACCTCAAGTGAGTCAACTCTCTAAAATTCCTATCGGGGTCCCTCCTGTCAAATCTACTCATCAACCTCTGTGTGAACTCTGCATAAGTAGTAATATGTATGTTCCCCTATGTAATCAAGCCATGGTACCACCTGTTATGAGCATCTCCCTCAAGATTTAGGATTGTAAAATTAATTACATCATCTTCATGCATGGGATTCAAGTCAAAGTAAGTCTTCAACTTCTGAATCCAAGACTAAATGGTGCACTTCTTAGAACCATCTAATTGTGGGATGGAGATTTTTCCCAATCTCCTCTGTAACTCGTGTACTGTGATTTGATGATCTTTCTTAGGCCTACTACCAATCTTTATTTTTCAATAATTCGGAATTACATACTATCACAAAAACCCTCACTCAAATTATGGTACCTCTCCTAACAATACTCCTCATCCACAATATCTATTGGTTTTGTACCTGTGAAACTTTTGGATCCTTCAAGAAATAAGGTTCGTGAAGCCCCAAAGGTCCTGGAAGAAGAATGGGGAGACCGCTTCCTTGAATTTCCACCCTCACCTCTTTGACCTGTTCTCCCATATTGCTATTTCTCCCTCTATCTGTATGAGTCTCAATTATACCCTGCGTTAATCTCTCAGTGAGTTGGCTCAAATAGAGATTAGTAGTTTCATGTTGCTTTACCATGTTGGTGAACAATTATTTCATCAAATCCACACCCAGGTCCTCACTGTCTCTGTCTTTGTCTCCCATCTTTCAACCCCAACAGGCTGGAGAAACAACTACTCTGATACCACTGAAATATCCCTTATGGGGATACCACAAAATAATGCACAAAATATAGAAAATTGCAGCCAAATAAAATACTGATTTTTGCAGATTTTTTAACAGCTAGGGCAGCGAACTGAATAAAATCAATAACTCCCAGGATACTTGCCCAAATCACTTGAAAATTTAAGGAGAGCTTGCTAATATTATAAATAACACAAGAAAAATATTTTTGGAATAATATAATGCTGCCAGAAAATTACATAATGCCCTAAACATGTGTGAAACTTAAAAAATTCATAACTTCTATAATAAGCAAAAATTAACATCTAGGGAAGAGAACTGAATAAAATCAATAACTCCTAGGATACTTTCCCAAATCACTTGAAAATTTAAGGAGAGCTTGCTAATATTATAAATAACACAAGAATTTTTTTTTGGAATTTTTGGAATAATATAATGCTGCCAGAAAATTACAGAATGCCCTAAACAAGTGTGAAACTTCAAAAATTCATAACTTCTCTAATAAGCAAGATAAAATTATGAAATTTTGGAAATTACATATACTAATATGGAGAATGAAAACCCAACCTCCAGATCGAGAAGGTTAGTTTATAAACCCTCCAAAATTGTTTTGAAATATCCAAAGTAAGTCGCCCCCTTGGAAAATGATCAAAACCCTCTGAAAAATCTCTAGAAATGATGCCAAAACCTATTCTTATCACTGTCGTAAATCTGATCTGAAAACCCTTTAATTTTCTCCACAAAATGTCACCAAAACCCTCAAAACCCTTCCTCTGAAAACCTCTGAAAATATCTCTATAAAGCAACCCTGAAATCAGCTCCAAATGGCAAGCTAGGGTGGATCTTTCACCACCGAAGAATGCCCTACTAGCTAGGGATGGATCTCTCACCACCGAAGCTAGGGTCCTTATGGGATCTTACTCCACAAGATGGAAATTTGCAAACAATAGTTGCACATAGAGAAAATATGAGTGTATGCAAGAATGACCTCTATCACTCCCCCAAACCTCCTTTTATAACATCTCATTACCTTTTTCCAAGTTGGGAGCTCCATGTGGGACTAAAAGTGACTTAAGTGACCCCAACAAAGAAATATAATAATAAAGTGTTATGAGGCCCCTCCCTAACGAAAAACATAATATCTAGTCCCTCCAAATAACTTTATGCTCATGTCAACGAAACATTATAATTAATGAACTAAATATTCACAACCAATAGCTCCCTGGGCGTCCCCTAGCCCCTTGGGTGTGACCAAGGCTAGGACTCGAATTGGCCCTTAGGTGCTTGGAAAAGGAAAGGGGACATTACATACTCAGACCTTGGAGTCATCATACTCTGTTATGGTGTGTACTCTTAGAAAAATACATTTAGGCAATAAATTTTTCCAAATTGTTATTGCTAAGATGAATTATTATTGTTTATGATTTTTTGTTATTTATCTAATTTCGGAAAGTGGATTGTTTGAAGTTACATTTTGCGGACATTGTGTATTTGTGGAAGGTAAGAATATAATATTTTGAATTACATTTTTCATTCCTCCGATTAAAAGATAAATATTTGTATTATATTTTATGTTGAAATTGATTTTTTAACTAACTAATCTTATTTTAGGCACATGTGCGAGCCTCCAATCGAGAAGATCAAAGCAGCGAAGGTAGACTTTGTACCTTTAGATATCTTCTTTGGTATATATGTGTAATTTCTATACTAATCATTTTAACATTAATTTTTTTTTAAAATTGGACTTTGGTATTATTTATTATGTTAGTAACGAGGTTTTATATGGTATGGATTGTTGAGTAAAGGACGACGAGACGGTTACAGTGAACGTTGCTTCATTATCACATGTACAGGCTGATATAGTTATAGAGGAGGTAAAATTACTTTCACTTAACGTTGTATTTGTTATCTTAATTTAATTTGATTTGATTATATATTATTGTGTATGTGCGTAACAATTTTGTATGACTCACAATGTGATATTTGGAATGATGATTGCAGGAGGATGCACCTAGTGTTGCTTCTCCCGATCATGTGGAGGAGGATATCATCGAGGATAGAATAAAAAAGTGAGGACTCATTTATGTCCATTGGTGAATAACTATTTATATGATGTTGCTAAATAGGCTTCTCTTTGCTATAGGAGGGAACATTATGGGGATCACATACTTTATTGTTGCGTAGTACCCCAATTGTGATAGAAAACTTTACAAATTACTGAGACATTAAAATTCCATAAGACATGATGCCCATTCCATCTCTCATGTTCCCCCTGAGAGGAAAGGGAGAAATTTAACTAGTAAGTATCCTCGGTGGGCCTCTCGAAAAGTGGAGGCGACTGAGGGGAACAAAAAGAGGGAAATATTGAGAATTAGCTGAGTACATGCTCTATATTACATAGGTGACGCGTGATATGACACATTTGCAAGAAAGATGGAAAGGCATCATTCATCAAGCTTAGCGAGATGCTCCAAGAAATAGGTTGATTTCATGAGGGACTATGATTCGGAGACTGCGAGGGATAAGAGGAGGGCATACACATTGAATTTGAGAGAAAATAAGAAAAATAGGGTAATTTTATTGAGTAACGGTTTCATTTCACTCGTTTCTCATTGTCAATACATAAGTATTATCTATTTCTTATAATTGACATGTCAATGCCTTAACAGGATGTGGAGAGTGAAATGGATGCAACACTAGAGGAGGTCATTCCTGAAAGAACTAGTGGAGGTGATTGTGACATAAGTTAGTTGGTTTATATTTAGTTTTTAGTTAAACACTTGTTCATGAATCATTCATTAACATTTGCATTGATACAATATGTATGTAGGAGGATGACATGTCGTTGTTGCATCTATATGAAAAATGTAAAAAAAAAAGCAACGAATCCAACCAATAGAAAGGAAGTTGAGGTAAATAAAAGTGAACACAAAATTTGTGAATTGTAATTTGTAGTTTTTGTTATAAAACCATTGTAATAATTTTTATTTATTTTGTATGTTGGTTCATTGTAAGAGGGTATGCAGTGACACCTTTTCAGTTGATCATGGATGTGGCGGTGCAAGCAATGTAGGGCATGGTAAGTCATGGACCTTAATTGAAATCTAAATTTCAAGTTATCATTTTCCCCTCTAAATGTAAAAAATATAAATTTGTATTGTAATAAGGAATTTTGGAACTTGTTATATTTCTAGTTTAAGTACTTGCTTTAAGTGAATAAGTACTTGTTTGATTTCTAAATATTTACTTAAATGATATGTAGATATTTCCATCTCTATGCATATCTTTGATAGATAATTATGAAATAAAGGTGTGTCGGTGGTAATCGTTCCCAATATAAAACTAAAAAGTATGGATAAATATGTGTAATAGTCATTTAAATATGCACAACATTGCATATGTTTGAACTCTTGGATCCTTTATTTGACCTTGTAATCACTTGAGACTCTTCTCTTTATCTTCTTTCTTTACTATCCCTACTGGATTGTATCTTCACTTATAGTTTGACATGATTTCAGTATTTACATATGTATATGTATGCACTTCTTAGTCTCAGAGAAGATTTTTGATTCTCTGAGTGAATACAAGGTGATCTTAAGCACTGTGGTGAGCATTTGGCTCTTGTAGATTGATTCTTGTGCACTATTATTCCTTATTACTTAGGTATGACTGTATGTTTGCATTTTATAAGGGTGTAATCCTTGGATTTTGTACTCTGTAATTGTATAATGGATTAAGATTAACAAGAGCTTTAGTTTTTATAGTTATGAGGATTGGAGTAAGTTCTTGATGACAAAGGAAGCTTGAAACTTGTTCAAGACTACATCATTCCCTAGTACCTTCTTTGAAGTCCATGCAAGTGAGTTTGTGTGAGAAGGTTTTTATGGATGGTAGGGATCAGATAAAGTTGTACATGTAAAGGTAAAATGTAAAGATCCATAATTGATATCCTTTCTTGCATATTGGGAAGGTTGAAAAACAAATACAAGAGTGTGAGGCTCATTTTTGGTGTTCTTCTTGCATGTTAGGGTTCTTCAAGGAGAGTAGGAAAAATGTGTTTTTATTGTGTTTCATTCTTGGTATAGTAGTGTGATATGAAATTCTGTGTTGTGGTGGAGTATAGCAGGGGATGCATGCCTTGTAAAGTAGTGTAAGATTGATTTGTGTTGAAATTTATGTTGAGATTTGTAAGTTTTTTGTTTGCATGCAAATGTATGTTTGATGAATAGGGTATCTCTATGATTGTTATGAATTTCCCTTAGTTGAGAAAGAATATAGAAAGGAAGAAAACCTTGAGCAGGGTGGAAGAGTGATGAGACAATTATTGTGATAGCAAGGATACTTGAAAGTTCCCGGTGATGGTATAAATGAACACAGACATGAATAAACTGTATAACATTGTAACACATTCTTTGAGAGCTCAATAAGTTGAGAGTTGTCATCTTGGAATAAGAGGATTTTCAGAAAGAGGATGCATGTATGTTGAAGTTTTAAGCCTTATACCATCTTCTCGAAGCTATGAATAGGAGAATCAAGTTAGAATTTACTTCAAGACATCAATACCTTGCTTTCTGAGCACTCAAGTGACAAGGAACTGAAACATGAAGCTATAAAGAGAGGTTAGTATTAAGATAATGTGAATAATTTTTCTTCCCTGGTAATTTGATTTTGTGGAATAGATGCAAACAGAGCCTTAGCTAAAATTAGGAGTCATGACATCAAGTTTTAAAAAATAATGACAATTTTTTTGTACTTGGGTTCTGTACGTGGGTCCCTAGAAACCTTCACTAAAGATTTGGCTAGGGTATGTGAATTTGAGGCCTTAAACATCGAATTTGATCCTGAAATTTTGAAGAAACCATCTTGAAAGACTCCTTTAAAAGATTCAACAAGAATTTTGGTATTTTTTTGGAGGATTTTTAAGTTGTTTTTGACAGTTGGTTGTCCCAGAGGTTATCTCAATTTACAGACCTAGGGTTTGGTTATGATTGAGGAGTTAAAGGCTCAAACGGTGGAATTATGGATTGAAATTTGAAACATATCATTATTGCACAATCCTTTCAAGGGTATTGAGAATTTAAGGAGTAAGAAAATCTAGAATCTTCCCATTTCGTGATAGTTATCTATCTCAGTCTGTGTTAAGGAAGAAGACATGATATTCAATGCCCCAAATAGTGAGTTAAGTAAGATTTTAGGATGAAAGACCATATAGGTTTTTGCATGCATGGAGAATTCCTAAATAGATGACAAAAAGGTAAAGAGTTAATTGGTTGAAGAAGGAAATTACAAGTTAGAGTAATCAAGAAGTGAATTTTGTGGAAAGGGCATTTGCACAAAGAATGAATTCACCAATTTTGCTAACACCTTCTCCTTGTAAAATGGTATTGGAACATGCCCTCAGATTTTTGTAATACACCTAGAGTGCCCTAGTCTTGAGTGACCAAAAGGCATGGTTTTTAGGCTCTAAGGAAGACTATGTGTGAAAGAGAGTGTAAGGTTGAAATTTTAGTGAATCTAGGGAAACTTGATGGATGAGACAAGATGAATGAGACCTTAGGAGCATGTAGGAATGGCTAATGAAGGTCACTGAGGTCTGCAACATGAACTGTGACTTGTTGTGAAGTTCCTCTCCTTAAGAAGAAATGAACTACTTAGACCATGGTTAGAAGAAGTTGGGGTCAAAACATGGTAATAGGGATTCTTGGATAGTTAAGAAGTATGGAGCAAGTGGGAAAAGATTAGAGAAGGATAAGAGGCAGGGACAATAGTAGTGTTGAGAGGTCATGTAAGAGAGGTACAAGTTATGCTTGTTAGAATCCTATTTTCCAATGCCTATATAAGGCAGGTTCAATTAAGGTAAGAATATTGGTTCTAACCATTGTTTATGTATTTTTTGAGTAATATTATAGCATTCCTCAAGGTGGCTAAGCATGACCACTTGTACAAAGGAGAGGCTAAGATGTAAGAGTTACTTGTGTGAGTATGATGGTTGAAAATTGAATTATTTTAAGTGATTTGAGGACAAAGTTCAAGATGTTCTAAGGTAAAGACAATTGGAGTACAAGAAGTTGACTTAGTTACTACATCACTTTGTCTTCTTAACGTGCATAGTAGGAGGTTTTTCTTGGTTTAGGATAGACTAGAATAAGTTTTTCCTAGACTAGAAATGATCCTCAAATTGTAGAGTAGGTAGAAGTGAAGTTTGTAAATATCTTGATATTTGAGTATATGAATGAGATTATATGCTTTTGTCTACATCACTCCTAAGAGATTGTCTTGCCTTGGGACACCTCCTTGCTTCTAGACCCTATTCCACTACTTCCCTTTTACCTTTTCTGAGTTCCTTTTAACCTCTGTCAACTACTTTCACTACTTATTAACCTCTGTCGGCTACGATATGTTTGTTTTAACAAATATTTACCTCTTTAAAAGTTTAAAAGTGGTTATGATGAATATTGTGCTTTTACATATTTATATGTTGTTTGTAACTCATATTTACGTTCAATTCATTGACTGCAGGCATCTCTCGGGACCCATGGGAGAGAGGAGAATGAGGATTTTGACATGCACCCTAGTTTACAGGTACACAATTAAATATCGATTGATTATGTTTTCACATATACATGAACATTTAATTATGATTTATTTTACTACTTACTGCAACTAATTTAATCAAAGGATTACAGGTGTATCTGCATAGGTGGCTTCAAGAGAGAAGGGGAGGAGCATATTCTGCATACCCGAGGATTTACAGTAACCTTTACGCAAAGTGGAATCGATATTCTATATTCCAAATCATTTTATTATATAAATAGTATTAAAATAGGAATAAATTTATAGTATATAAATTTATTTTTGTTTGGACTAACTACTAGAATTCTTTCAAAAGACTAAAATGTTCCTATAATGCAGGCCTCATCCACTCCTGCTACATCCGTAGCGATTCCCACTATGGTGTCATCTATTGGTGATGCGGTGGATGTCTGGATGTATGGAAAATGGTGGGCCATGGAAAATTGCACAATGTTGGTGCTGATCCAATCTGCTATGGGAGGAAAGTTCCATCAAATTGTGTTGTTGTTAATATCCATAGTGTCATCGATCCTGATTGCCCTCTACTATTTCCTACCTCTTTTGAAGACATGCTGACAGATGTTGTCAATGGCTTTACCATTTGGCCACTTTCTGAAATGCATCATAGCCAGCCACCTCATGTAATAGCTTGTTTGGAAATGTTTTACATGCGTTTTGGATTTGTGGTATTCTTAGTATATATGAATTATATAATTTAAAAGCTGTTTAAATTTTGTAAGATAATGCGATACTTACTAAAAAACAAAGAGGGCACCAATTATAGGAGTGACACCCAACTCGATACATAAGAAACCCAAAAGAAAAAAATATATTTTGAAAGAATTACCTCTGTTGCATGCACTAGACAATAGAGGAAAAACTAATTTCATATTACTAACCAAATTATTTCAAAACATTAACATTAATTTAATGACAAAGTTTTAATTGATAAAATTGTGGCTTGTTTTAATATAATAATATTAACATTAACATGTGTTTTAATTGTGTATTTGTTGGATTTAATCATGATTATAGTTGTCATAAGTGTTTTTAGTTTGAATGTGCCATGATGCTTCACAATCGGTGCATTATTCATGATTATTCTTTATCACAAATGTTTTTTGTTTTAATGTGCCATGTGGCATTGTAATGTGTTGATTATTCATGATTATATCTATCATATTTGTTTTTTGTTTGAATGTTCCATGTGGCATCACAAAGGGTTGATTATTCATGATTATACCTATCACAAATGTTTTTTTTGTTTGAATGTGCCATGTGGCACCATAATGGGTTGATTATTCATGTTTATAGCTGCCACAATTTTTTTGTTTATATGTGCCATGTGTCATCACAATGATAACCACATGTAATCATTGAATCTTCTCCCCACTTTATTCAACCATCATGTGATTTTGCAAAATACTTAACATGTGAACCGATTTTTTCCTCTATTTATAACAACAAACTAACATTGTTTTTTATTTATATTGCAGGTGAAATTTGAATCCATTTACTTCCATCCATCAATCTTAGTCAAGGTAATTTCTTTTGCTTACTAGTTCATTTATCACATCTGTAAGTGAATATGGCATTTTCTTTCTACAAGTTCCTTTGTTTTTACTAGTTCTTGTCATCCTCAAAATCCCCCTCATTTTTCAAGTCAATTTTTGGAAATTTTTAGTTGGTGCCTTTGAGAGATGTTTGAGCAAATTGAGGTGTCTGGAGAGATAGAAAAAATTCATGCTTTGAAGAAGTTGGTGCTCATTTGCAATCTCGCCTGTTAATTTAAAATATTACAGTCCGCATGGTTTGATAAACTTTCTGTCTTCCCATCTGGATGCTTAAAAATTGTTTCCTCCATTCAAATGAAATTGTCAAATCCTTTTCCTATGTCTGTGGATCACATCGAGCCTGGTATTGTTTACAATTCTTCTTTCCACGAGGAACAATTTGAAATTTGGGCATAAATGGTGGAGTTTTCCCTCCTCTGTATTTTTTTCTACAGTCGTGAATGACGGGCATATCTTCCCTGTCAATTTTTGGCCCTAGCATCCACGAGTATGTGGACATCTCTAATTGGATGTGGTGTGGTGGATTATTTTTGTGAACTTGTCACTTTTGTTATTTTTACAAAAGTTTCAAATTGGCTTTGTGGCCCCAAAGGATCCTGATTGGTCGAATCGAGCTAAGGCGGAAAGACAGGTTTTCATTCGAGGCCCAAATCGGCTAAGTATAGAAGGACCGTGGAAGGTGCCACATGTCTCTTCGGTGCACTTTTGGTATGGTGCACAAAAGCGGAGACCCCAAATGTGCGTAGGCCCTCCACGTGGTCGATTCGAAAAGACAAAGCCGGACATTAAATCGGCTAAGTGTAAAGAGTCAGGAAGGTGCCACGTGCCTCATCGGCACAAATTCAAAAACTACATCCCAAAGGTAGACCCTAAACTTACACCAGCCCTCCATGTGGTCAAAGCCTCAAAAATGTTAAATCGGTCGTTGAAAAGTCTAAGGCTAGCAGATGATGCCACATGTCTCATCAAGACACGGCTTCAAGGGTTGAACCAAAGGTGGTTCCCAAAACAAGTGCCAGCTCTCCACGTGTCTAGGGTCCAACGAAGTCAAAATGGGTAGAATCGGCCGTTTAATTGACTAATTATAAGAGGGTTGACGAAATCCTCCACATGCATCATTGATGTAAATTCAAAAGGCCCGACCCAAATGGACCCAAACCCTCCACGTGTCGAGGTATGGAAAATTTATAGAGCCAGTTGTTGAATCAACTAAGGAAAGGAGAGCGCACAGAAAGCCCCATGTGTCCCTTCAGCACTCTTTCAAGGGGCGAATCCAAAAGTAGGTCCCAAACGTGCACCAGCTCTCCATGTGTCCAATCGGCGCACCTCTAAAGGTCAGGTCCAAATAGAGTCTCCAAATGAGTAGGAATCCTTCACATCTCTGAGTCGGTCATAAAGCCTTCACCAAAAAAAGGGAAAATGTTAAATGTTAAGCCCGTGTCGAAATTCAAAGCGAGAAGGTGGGTCGATGGAGAACTTTGAGATTTTGAGCCTTGTTTCCATAAAAGGCGTAAATTGATAAAGTGAAGCTGCGACCCGCTCATGCCAATGGATAAAGTCAAATGTTGATCCTGCATCGAAATTCAAAACGGGGAAGTGGGTCGGTGGAGAACTTTGAGATTTTGAGCCTTGTTTCCAAAAGAAGTAAAATTATAAAGTGATCCGTGACTCCATTACCACTCAAGTAAAGCCACATGTTAGACCTATATCAAAAGTGAATTTGTGGGCTTATAGGGCTATGGTGAAATTTTGCATCTTTTGCGCTAAAGGTGCAATTTCAATTTCAGGCCCGCGGATCCATTTTGTGAAAATTGCATTTTCACCATTTTTGTACGGATTTGATTCAAATATTCAAATGAGCATAACTTTTGTTCCAATGCTCGAAATTTGACAAATTTTATATTGTTGGAAAGGTCTTGGTCTCCTCTATGTCATAAAGCATAAAATATTTTTTCAGTAGGATTTGATGGTTGGAAATATGGAAAATATATTTCACGCCATTAATACGTGTTTTGATTGCTTCTAACAAATCAGATTTGATCCGATCTTACATCCTTCCTTCTCAACATGCCTTGTGACAGGACATAGAGAAGCCCATTTGGATATCTTGGTTTGGGTGAAAATATGGAAAACATATTTCGTGCTATTAATATGTGATTGGATTGCTTCAACTAGATCGGACTTGATCTGATCTTCCATCCTTCCTTCTTCAGCACGCCAAAGACTTGCAAAACTAGATTTGAAAGATTGTAGGCGATTTGCGGAGAGAATTGATGGTTGGTGGTTGAGCTTCCAAATTATATTGTCTTCCTTCTCTCCTCCTCTTTTTTCTTCATCTATAAATGTAAGAGTTTGGCTCATTACAAATGTTGGACTCTGATACTTTTGAAGTGTAATTATAGTTGAAAGTAAATCAATACAAAAGGATTTTCCCCTTTTCTCTATCTTCCTCCATTTTCCCCTCTTGCTTACCTAAAATTCGTGGATCATTTATCTTCTGTGATAAGAAAATTTGTGTTCTTATTGATATGATTTCTAGAACTTTGTGTTTGTGGAATGATATCTTATGCTATGAATGTGAATGATTTTGTTCTGTATCACTCTTTCTTAGTATGTATAGAGTTATACTCTGATATCTATATTTCTGAAAGTATTGTTATATTCTACTCTTTCCTTTCTTCAGTTCTTCCATTCATTTGTATTGATAATATTTTTTGGTATAAAAGCATTTCAAGATGTCAAAGGTCTAGCCTTAAGATGAAAGTTGTACATTTGTATATAAGCTTTGTTGTTTTCTTTCAATAAGGGAACCTCTCCCATAAAGATGAGGGACTTGTTGTCCCATGACTGTGATTTTGTTAATGTACCATTTTATAACCCAATAGTTTTGGTGACTCTCTTGGGAAATTCTATGGGGATTTTGCTAACGGTTTTGGAGACTCGCTGGGGATTTTGTTTCAACGTATCCCTTTCTAAGAACAACTTCAAGATCATTTTTGATCTGGTGACTCTACGATATACACGTGGGAAGAAATCTCTAGGGGGTTGAAGATTCTCATTTTCAACTTCTGGAGCAACAAAACTTCTCTCTTCTTCCAAGAAGAAGAAAGCAGAGGAACTCATTGCAGTAAGCACACCTCCTGTTAAAGAAAAATTCCAAGAATAGCATTCCTCCATAACAACTCAGCCCTAATCTTCTTGCTCCGATACTTTTTGGTGTTTCAGTTCCCCTTCAGACAATATTCCCACAAATGGCAACACCTCTACCTTGGGGACAATGGATTGGGCCTCTTTCTCTTCCTCAACCATTGCATGAGTTACCTAGGAGTAGTAGGAAAGATTTTCCTAAATTCCAAGGTGATGGGAAGGTACACCCAGATGAACACATTGCAACCTTCAACGTTGCATGTGGGATTCTTGGGATTGAGCATGAAGACGTTTCTATCAGGCTCTTTGTAGAAACATTGTAGGATAATGTTGTTGATTGGTTCTATCATCTTCCTGCTAGGTCAATTACTGATTGGACCACCTTGAAAACTCAGTTTGAGCAACATTTCAAACTTCTTTGAAGATGTGCATGCTCTCTTGGATCAAATTTCTCATATCAAGAAGGAACCACATGATCCCATGAGAGAATTTGTGGCCAAATTCAACAAGCTCATTCATAAAATTCCATAGAACACTCATCCTATAGATCAAATCCAAAAATTCTTCTTCCTCAATGCTCAGTTACCTGAAGTAAGCTATGCACTAAGGAGAGCTAACCTTGCAACTCTAGATGCTTTGATAAGCATTTGGGTATCAGTGTTGAGGATGATTTAATCATGTCTAGTAAACTGAAAATAGAATCCTCCAAATCTAAATCATCTTCTTCTTCCTCTTCCCTGGAGCCAATTCTAATCAGTTAGTACAAAAGCTTGCAAATGATCTCATTGCTATCAAGAAACAATTGGCTCAACATACTCCTTACCAAGATATTCCAAGGAAGAATTTTCAGCCCAGGAACCAGTTACCTCCTTCTCATAATAAATTGGCTATTGAAGGCCCACCTATCAAGGTTCCAGTCAATGTAACTTGTGAAGTTCAAGAACCTGATGATGAGGAGTTTAATGAACTCTATGAAGAACCAGAAGAAGAGGTTGATGAAGAACTGGAAGAGCTTGGTGGATCTCAAGTTCATTTCCTTACCACTGAAGGTATGGATGATGAAGATGAATATGATGAAAGAGTGGCAGAGATGAATAGTGAGTCATATGTTTTTATGAATTGGGAGAAAATGAACAGAATAGAAAAATTGATGCATCCTGCTAATAAATCTAAGGAGTTTCCTATAACTATTCCGGTGGTTGCAAGAAGAGGAGCACTTATCCCCCCTTTGCCTCCATGAAAAAGGTGAGTAATGCTAATCCTCCTCCTTCTACCTCTATTTCCAAAACTTCTTTTCCTTCAATTCCTAAAGTTGATAAATCAAAATTTTCTCCTGTTCCTAGTAGTGATGCCCCATCCACCTCCGGGTCTTTTCATATTATTGATCACCTCAAAAAGACCAAAATCCAAATTTCAGAGGCAGATTTTTACCAAACCCATCCAAAATCCTTTGCTAAAATGGTAAAATTTGTCAATTCCAAATCTAAAGCCTCATCCAATACTTCTAAAGGTATTTTTCCCACTCCCTCTTCCTCACCTCAACCAAGCCTTGTGGCTACAGTCACTTCCCCTAATGAGAAAATTGAACCATTCTATGTGACTCTCCTCATAGCTAGCCATAAACTCAGTAATTATGTTATAGACTCAGGAGCATCAAAAAATGTAATGCTTGCAAAATTAGCTCATGCTTTAGGCCTGAATCTAACACGTACCTTTGGTTCCTGTTATTCCATGGAAAGTAGAGAAGTTCCTTTGGTTGGAAGGATTAAAGATGCACAAGTAGCCTTCACTGCTTTTCCAGAGAAAAGGGTTACAACCACTATTTTGGTTGTTGATATTCCTCCCTCATATGGTATGTTGCTGAGTAGGAATTTATGTAAAGAGGTAGGAGGTGAAATTCAGATGGACTGGTCACATGCCTTGATCTTGGTCAATGGAAAAATGAAGAAGTTGTTACGAGAAAAGAAAACTGAGTATATTGTGTAAAATACTGATGATCCAAAAGCAAAAATACTCTATGAATATATAGGGCATGAAAACTATATGATCATGTTAGAGGATGAGGCAAGTCTTTCTGAGGGAGTGATTCATGATCCTAATGGCATTTGGACTTTGGAGTTTGGTGGAAGCTGATCTTGACTAGTTCAAGAAGGTGGTGTGGTGTTAATCTCTCAAGAAAGGAAGATTCATCCATTTTCTTTCAAGCTTAATTTTGAAAATACAAATAATACAGCTGAGTATGAGGCTCTCATCCTTGGATAGAGCATGGAAAAATAAATAGGAGTAAAGAATCTTTGTGCTCGTGGTGATACAAAGTTGATTGTGAAAGCAGTAAGGGATATTTACCAAATCAAGAATAGGAAATCGAAACATTATAGAAATATTGTTTGGGATTCCATTGAATTCCTTGATGATTTCTCAATTGAAGTTGTGCCAAGAGAAAAGAATACTAGAGATGATTCTCTAGTCATGCCTAGGGATCTTTGTTGATTCCTCATCCAGATTTCTCTCAAGAGAAATTTACCATTAAAATTATTCATAGGCCTAGTGTGCTAGATAATACAAGCAACTGGAATGTTTTCAATGATGTTCAACACTTTATCTCTTTCTTGGAGCTTAAATATAACTTCAATCAGTTATATTTTGAAGGAAGTGAAAATCGCCTAGAGAATATCTACCCTTTAATGAGGAAGATATCAAGGAAGAGATGGATCAGGATGGCTGTATTAAGTTGAAGGGTAATAAGATTCCCAAAGGACTAGTGAGTCTAGAATATATATTTGAAAAAAATGACCGGTTCATCAAATCTGAAGCTTCTCTAGGGACTCGACAATCTGCTTTGAGTATGAAAAGGTCGATATTGGAATCAATGAAGAACCCAAGGTGGTGAATATTATAAAAAGATGCACTCAAAAAGAAAAAAGAAAGCGGTAAACCTATTTTAAAAGTATGTTGATGTTCTTTCCTATTCATATGAAGATCTTAAGGATTTTCAACCAAAGGAGATGAAACACTATATCCCTTAAAAACACAGGATCGAACCTTTCAAGCAAAAGCAAAAGCGGTACAATCCTAAGGTTGCTGATACTATTTTTCAAGAGATCCAGAAGTTACTAAAAGCCAAGATTATTTTCCCTATACATCATTTGACATGGATTGCCAACATTGTGCCTGTCAAAAAGAAGAATGGCAAGACTCACATCTGTGTAGATTTCAGGAATTTGAATCAGGCCTATCTAAAAGATAACTATCCACTCCCCATGATGGATCAATTTTTGCAAGTTGTCTCAGACTCTGAGATGTTGTCTATGCTAGATGGATTCTCTGGATACAATCAAGTGGAAGTCAGTACCCCAGATCAGCACAAGACTACTTTTACTACCCCTTGGGGCACCTTTTCCTATAAGAGAATGCCATTTGGTCTTATCAATGTCGGTGCCACTTTCCAGAGGGAATTGGATTTAGCTTTTGGCAGTCTAAAGGGAAAGTGTATTGTTGTTTATGTTGATGATTTGAATATTTTTCGAAAATAAGGCGGATCATCTTGACATCTAGAAACAATTCTTCAAAAATGTAGAGAACATGGAGTTTCCCTCAATCCTAAGAATTTTTTCTTTTGTGTTACTAAAGGAAAGTTCTTTAGGGCATATTGTTTCCAAAGAAGGGATCAAGATAGATCCAAAAGCGAGTTCAAGCAATCTAGCAGATCCCTCTTCTCATGAGCAAAAAGGGTGTTCACTCTTTCTTTGGCAAGATAAATTTCTGTTTCTAAAAATATTGTTCATAGTGTGAACATTTACGAGTGGTTTGGGTTATTTAGCAGTAATAATTTTTAATATTTATAAACTAATATATAAGTGTGCACAATTAGTTGTCATGCACAACTCATAGAGATAGAAATGTGTGATAATATCTAGGGATTGATAGAAAGACTAGGGAATAAAGGAGAGATATGGGGATAACGTGATAAGACTTGACTCCATGATTTTAGGAGCAAGAAATTGTATAAAATGCCCTCTCATATTGATAGAAATTGCTCCATTTTTTTACATTTGGTTTCTATCTTTAGTTTTCATTTCATGTGTTGATTTTAATTAATTATTGTTTAATTTATTTATGAAAATATAGATATTTATCATCATCTGGTATCATCGCGGAGTTAGGAAGATTTATGAGAGTGATTATAGGACAAAATTGCAGCCTCAAAGATGCATATTTGAGAGTTTTAAAGCTTCCATTGCCATTTTCTGGATTCTGATCTTTAAAAAAATGACTGGTAATTTGTGTTTTTCTCAAAAACCCAAATTTAGAAATTTTGTAATTTTTGGGTTTGTTTTTTTGTATTATGGGAAAATTTTGTCAAAATATTATAGAAACCGATTTCGTATTTTAAGAGAAATCATGGAAACAATTCTCATGTTTCTAATTATTTTGTAAAAAAATAGTGAGTGATTTCCAGCAATAAAACTCTGATATGCTTTATTATTTTTGTTAAATATAAAGCATGTTATTATTGTAAGGGTGCATTAACGGTTGAATCGACACCCAATATAATTATAAAATGATTCTCAAAGAAAAATTTGGCTGAGTTAGAAACATCATGATGGAGGATGGAGACATAGGAGGATGGAGGCAAATTGGCATCTTTTGTTAGTCACCAACAAAGAGATTGCTTCATGGTATTGGTGACCTTTTATTTTTATTGTGTGGTGTGTTTACTTTATGTTGTAATAATGAACATAAGTAACATTCTGTTTAAAGCTCCTGCATGAGCATAATTTCTATTTTGTAATCCCTCTAAGTTAGAAACAATGATGTGAGAAAAATAATGTACGTTGTTATGTAGTGGTTGGTTCCACTAGAAAACCATTTTCTGAGTTGGAGGTTATCTTTGAAAACCTCATATTTTTTGAGTTGTTGGTACTCATTGAAAACCTTCATTTCTTTGTAGCTCATGAGCGAGGTATAGGAGACTGCTTTCCCCATGTTCACACTAAGGGGGTGACTATTACCGAAATATTGTTCATATTGTGAACACTTACAAGTAGTTTGGGTTATTTGGTAGTAATATTTCTTAATATTTATAAAATAATATATGAGTCTGCCCTTACAATAATTTTTCATGCACAACTTGTAGAGATAGAAATGTGTGAGAATATCTTGGGATTGAGAGTAAGACTAGGGAATAAATGAGAGATATGGGGATAAAATGATAAGACTTGACTCCATGATTTTAGGAACAAGCAATTGTATAAAATTCCCTCTCATATTCAATAGAAATTTCTCCATTCTATTTACATTTGTTTTCTATCTTTAGTTTTCATTTCATGTGTTGATTTTAATTAATTATTGCTTAATTTATTTATGCAAATCTAGAGATTTATCATCATTTCCTAAGGAGATTCATCCCATATTTTGTAGAACTAACTATGAGTGTTGCTCACATGATGAAAGGAAAGAAAAAAATTCTTGGACTTACGGAGGTAAAGAAGAATTTGAAGGTATCAAGAAATCCATCACTAGAACTCCCATCTTAGCATGTCCTGATTTCAACAAAGATTTTATTATCTATTGCTATGCTACTGAGAGTACCTTGGTTGTTGTGCTAACTCAGAGAAATTCTGAGGATCATGAACTTCCAATTGCATTCATGAGCTATGTTCTAAAAGCTCATGAATTGAAATATACCATGATGGAGAAACATGCTTTTGTAGTGGTCAAAGTTGTCAAACAATTTTATTTTTATATTCTTAATTCTCACTTTGTTGTACTTGTACATGATACAACCATCAATTCTATTCTTACACAACGGGAGTTTATAACTAAGGGAGGTAATTGGGTAGCTAAAGTCCAAGAATATGAACTTGATATAAAGCAAACTAAGCTAGTTCGGAGTAAAGGATTGTGTGAGCTTATTGCTGAATTGTGGTGATGAAGAATTGTCCACAAAAGTAGTTGATGTTTCTGTTGTTCTCTTCCTCGGTTTAACATATGAGTGGTGTTGGTACCCAAATTTAATCTCCTTCAAAGTTCAAGTATCATCATGGACCTAGCGGGATGCTCGGAGGTAGATACATGATCGGATATGTCGTTTTGTAGCCGGGGAAGCAATCTATCGACTTTTTGGCACTCAGGATTTGAATAGGAGTGGGTAGCACCTTAAGAGGATTTTATCTATCCTCACTATTTTAGGTCGTGCCTTTCAACCAAGGTAAGATAACCATTTTGTATCATGTTTTTTATGGAGGAGATGGAGATATCCTTTCTAATGAAGTTTTCAAGGATACCTTGAAGAAAATATGATCGATGTGCAACAAAATCTAACTCTCATGAGTTGTCACTCTAGATAGTGGAGATATTCTCTAGGCGAGGTTCAGGCTACTAAAGACATTTGGAATCCTGATTGTTTCTGCATGTATTGGTAATAAAATTTATGCATTTGTATACACACATGACAAACGGGGGTAGTATGGGTAGGATTGGTTGTTTTTAAATAAATTTTGGTGGGAGGTGAGGTAGAATGAACTTGATTTGCCAAATCTCCGAGAACTCTTACAAGCGGGAAAGTCTAGAAAATAAAATGCTTCATAATAGCTAAAATGTCCTTTTAACATGAATATGTACTTCAATGAAGGCCCAGATTAGCACTTTTTCACACAATCTATAAAATTCTAACACGAAGGATCGAGTTAAAAGACCTAATAAAAACATCAAAACTTAAGATCAATCACGCCTAAGGTACACCCAGAGGCTTACAAACAATCTCTGTCAACAAATGACGAGAAAAATGATTTTAAATCATTTATTTCACCCCAGGATGAAAGCTCTTACGAGAAATGAGATTTCAGATGCCACTAAAATATCACAAGGATTGAGACCTATGTGATTAAGACAAATTTTGATACAATATTGCAACAAGAACAAGAAAAACTATTTACAGACATTGAAAAATGAAACAAACACATTTTGCTCAAGATCAACACGAGAATAACTCGAGTTTGATTAAATTTATCAGGGAAAGTTTCTACAACAATATCAGATCTTGTCAATGGATGTACACTTTCAACCACCTTGACACGATCAAACTTAATACAAAAGAGATATACAAAGGCTTCTCAGACGGCTTCTCAAAAGACAGGCTTTGTCAAATTTTCCTCTTGGGAATTTTCTTTGACCTCTAATACTCCAACCTCCACACGAAAACTTTGTGCCATTTATAACATTTACAATAGAGCCCCCTTATTCCTCAAAAGATAAAAAAATTTAATGGACAAGTGCTGCGCCATGATCTTGAGCGCGATTCTCGAGAATCGATACGTAAAAGTTTTCGGGTGTTCATGGGGTAGATTTCTTGAAAATCTCATCATTCAACTCCTTTATCTAGTAGAACACTCCTCCTACAACTCTCCGACCACTTCCACCCCTAATCTATCAAATCACGGTTCCTTGTGTGCTCGGGAGAAGAAAAATGGAAAATTAGATCGACCCAGATAGTCGGACCATTTTAATGGCGAAAGATGTCTCAGATCTCTCCCACCAAATTTAGATATCAAAATTAACTCACCTCTATGTTTGGCATGTAGGAAATACTAAGAAATCATGAAAATCACACTTATAGGTGTGTTTCGAGTAAAAATGAAGGGAAAATCATATTGGACTCACAATTTCCATTGATACGTACTTTGAATTTGGGCCATCCACATAGAAGATTCAAATTTAAAATAGGCTCGGAGGCTTCCTTTGAATTTTTACAACCTTTTGAAAAAATGGAAAAAAATTCCATTTTTCTCCACACCTCTACCCTTGGGAAATGAGCCTGACACGTGTCCTAAGGTGGGCCCCAGTAGAACCGCAACCAAATTCTACCATTTCACCTCCTTTTTGGAAAAGGAAATTTTCCAAGTTTTCCCCATGACTCGCCCTTGAAAACGGGCACTGACACGTGTCCCAATGTGGGTCCCAGCAGAACCCGTGCTTCCCTTTTTACTTTTAACTCTTTTCTCCCAAAAGGAAAATTTTCCAAATTTCTCCCGAGAGTCCACACCTCCACCGTTGAGTGGAGCAAGCTTTGACTTTTCCTTATCGGTCTTGTGGGCCATTTTGAGATTTTAAACCTTTTGATGTTGAGAGGAAAAAAATCCAATTTACCTCCAATGGTGCGCTTCCCTGCCTCTTTGAATTTTCAAACTACCACATGTCACCATGGCGCACCTTGAGATGGTCCCAAAATTTGATACCTTGAATGAGCGCGGGCTCGCCATGTGTCACTATGGCGCAACTTCAAAAACCTTAAGGTTTCCAAAATGATTTGGTGGGGGTGCGCTTCCATTTTATAATTTTACTCCATTTTTCCAAAGGGAAATACATCAACTTACCTCCGAAGGCCCACATCTCCGCCACTAGCTTTGCCACATGTCCTCTGCTTGGGGTAAAAGTGAGACTTTTCCCCTGCCTCTTAAATTTGCTCCAATCGAGCCTAGTGGGGCCACGAGGTGGGTTCGAACTTTTGCCAAAGTAGCGAAAAACAAAAAGTTCAAAAACACACCCGCCGCACCCCATCCAATTAGAAGAAGTCACGTAAGCACCAAAAGAACCAATCAGATTTGGCGAGGGTACGGGACCAAATTTGCCTTTTTGCCGAAAAATCAAAAAGTGATAAGTTAATGAATTTTCCCACCATCCCACGACCAACCAAAAGAAGCCACGTGACCGATGAATGCTAAGGATTAAATTTGATAGGATAAAGACACCCATCAGGCCAAGTCGAAAAATAGAAAATCACCATTCATTCCCGAACACGATTTTTCACTAGCGGATGAAAATTATTTTGAAATAAAAACAAGTGAATCATTATTAGAGCATCTTTTCGACCATGGATTTGTATTTTTAAAGGCATACAAATATAAATCAACCATTCTTGAGCCTCCATGGTTGAGGAAAAATAGGAAAAATGGCAAAGCCCGCGGACTTTAAAGAAATTAGGGAAAAAACAGGGCTGATTCAGAGATTTCTTCAAGGAGGGACATGACATGATGATTTTTGCACACAACTCGAAGAATCTCAAATGGAAATAAAATCTTTCAAAAAAACCCACATTGAGAGACAGAAAATTTCACAATACATAGATCCGAGGAAAATAATGGCAAATGGGCGAGACAAATCGAGCACCAACATCAGCTCGACTCGGGGATGGGCACTCCTGTGAGTGCCACAAGAACAACAATAGACCAAGTACCAAAAGTATCCATTAGTGCAATGGAGTCACTTGCAGAGTAGAGAAATAGATTCATCTTCCGAAAACAAACAGAGAAACTAGCAAAAACAGTTCAAAGGACCACAACAAGCAAAAAAATGAAAAACAAGAAACAAACAACAAACTATACCTTGTATACAAAAGATTTTTACTTTGATCACGGGGATCAATCCAAGAAATGCTTCAAATGCCTGCCATTAACAAGTAGCTCAAGAAATTCACCATCCAAATCCTTCAAGAAGAAGGTGTGTTCACCAATCCTAATATCAATGGAATAAGGGTCCATCCATAATGAGTCAAACTTACCATTCTTGCCCTTATCTTCATGATTTTTATCCCATAACATGACACAATATCTCCAACATTGAAAGCTCTGGGAGTGACCTTCTTGTAAAATAACTTCTTCAGCTTTTCTCTAAACTTTACATGCCTTTGGTGGGATGCTCTCCTTTCTTCATCAAGTTCAACAATTTGGTTAATGCGAGCATCATAAGGACTTACTTCTTGATCCTCCAATTGTTGAATGGTGATATGAGGATAATTGCATATGTAGGGCAGCGCGGGCCTAAGTTCTATACACTAACTCAAATGGACTCTTTCCAGTGGCTCTTTTAATAGTGTTTCTATCGGCCCAAATAGAAAACTTCAACTCTTCACCCCATTTTCTCTTGTTCAGCTCTAAGGTTCTTCTGATAATATTTAGCAGGTTTTTATTATTGGACTAAGCTTTTCCATTTCCTTGGGGTTGTAATTAGATGCATATGTCAAGTTTATCCCATATTTTTTGCACATTGCCACCAAAGGTTTAGCTCTAAAGCTCATGGCATTATCATCTACAATCTTGATTGGCACCCCAAACCTGCAGATGATGTTGTTTAGCACAAATTCCATGACAATTTGGTGCTTTGCCATTTTAATCGGGATTTCCTCCTCCCATTTAGTAAAGTAATCAGTGGCTACAAGAATCCACTTGTGGCCAACACTTGAAGGGTCTGAAATTTCACCAATGAAATCCATTCCCCATTTCATGAATGGAGATTCAATTGATACATGCTGCAAAGGAAGGGATCTTGAAGCTTTTAGTATTCCCAGGAGAAGTGTTGGCAACTCTCACATCTTCTAACCAACAAGGTTGTATCCTTGAAGATATTTGGCCACCAATAACCAGCCCTCAGGATCTTGTGTGCTGTGACTCTTGCAACAAAATTCCCCCCACAAACTACTCCATGGAGATCAAAAATTATCTTGGGGGCTTATTCTTCAGTAATGCACCTTAAGAGGACTCCCTCTAGGTTCTTCCAAGCTAACCCATAATCAGTAATGACATATTTCTAGGAAGCCAACTTAGGGGATCTCTTCTATTTCTTACTTAAATACTCGGGCTATTTCGGATGTACGAGATAAAAATTATATCTTTTTACCACTCAAAATTCATCAATGTTTGAAAAAATCTACCCTACCTTCTTCTACCTCATTTACCTCAATAGTTTGCAAGTTTCTCTCAGCCATAAGTTTAGCCAGGCCCAAACCTCTCACCATCTTAGTGGTTTGGATATCCATGTTATATTCTTGCAACTTGTTCACCCACCTACACCTCTTGCTTGAGACTTCCATATCTAATAAGATGTCCTTGACCATGGTATGGGGAACATAAGAAAAAAATTTAGAACTTAGAATATAAGGCCTAAAAACCTTTGTTACTTTTACTAAGGCAAATGCTTGCTTCTCCATAATAGTGTACTTTAGCTCAGCCCCATATAATGCCTTGCTGAAAAAGGAAATTGGCCTCTCAGCCCCTTCATCATCCTTCTATAGCAAGACAGAAGCAATAGTGTTCTCTAAAGCAAAAGAGAACAGTTGAAAGGGCTTCTTATAATCAGGAGCTACTAGAATAGGTGCATGCTTTGTTGCTTCTTTAATTCCATTGAAAGATTGGATGGAGGCCTCCTCCCATTTGATTCCCTCGTCATTTTTTTAGCATGGAATTGATTGGAATTTCAACTCAATAAAGTTTGATATGAATCTCGATGGAGTTTATCTACCCAAAGAAATACTAAATCCCTTTCTTGGTCCTTAGAATTGGGACCTTGTTGATGGCCTCTACCTTTTCTTTATCAATCATCACCCCTTCTTGTGACACAATGTGGCCAAGTAATTTCACCTTCTTCACTCTAAAATAACACTTCTTTGGATTGAGCGAGATGCCATATTCCCTACATCTTATAACAATCTTCTCTAAGTGTAGTAGGTGATCACTCCTCTTCTAGAAAATACGGTTACATCATCTTGACAAACTAGAATAAACTCATTGATGTAACCAAGCAAAAGCAACATCCATTGCTCTTTGAAAGGTGGATCCAACATTCATCAAACCGAAGGGCATCCTAACATATACATACATCCCCCAAGGAGTAGTAAAGGTTGTTTTGATTCTTTCTAACTCCTTCACCACAACTTGGTTATAACCAGAGAAACCATCTAGGGTAGAAAGTAGCTCAGAACTAGTCACTAACTGCAGCATATTTTCCATGTTTGGTAAAGGATAATTATCCTTCATTGATGCTCTGTTCAAGTTTTTGAAATCCACACACACTGATGTCACCATTCTTCTTTTTGATTGGTACTAGGTTTGCAACCCAAGAAGAATATCTTGTGGGCTGGATGATCCCTCCATCTCTTAGCTTCTTTAGTTCTTCTTGCATTTTGAGGGATAAGAATAGATTGATGGGCCTTTGTTTCTACCTGAATGGCTTTGCATTAGATGCCAAAGGAATATAATGTTGAAACAGTCCTCTATGTATGTATTTAGTTCATAATAGGCCCAAGCCATGCAATCTTGATACCTTTTCAACAATTGGATGTAGGACTGCTTCTCCTCCTCTTTGAGATTCTAACTGCCTAACCAAATTTTCCTTGGCTTCTCCTTTGTGCCAAGGTCATGCTCCTCAATATCCCTCGAGGTTGTCATGCATCTATTAATAATGCGATCAACATTATCAAAATTGGACTCAAGAGAAACCAACCCTCTAGGAATGGTATTAGTCTTTAGTTGAATGATGCCCTTACCAAATAGGGTTTCTTTTCCCTCTGTTGCACATACCAATGGCTCCAAATCAATGTATTGATTAGAAAATTCTCCCTTGTTCTGCAAAAATCTTTTGATCTGAGCATCATCATCAAATACCTGCCAATGTTTAATGTTGTCTAGAGACAGAGGGTTTTGTCAACACTTCCACATCATATTCACAATATGGGGACACTACAAAATTGTCAAAATGAGACCCCAAAACTGCAAGTTTTTCTGCCAAGTCATTGAACTTCCTATCATGATGCACAATGTTGAATGAATCAAACATCTCAATGAAATCCCAAATTGCATGCTTGTATTGTTTCATTCACCGATTATTTGTGGCATCTGACTTTCTAACTTGTTTTACTATTAATTCTGAGTCTCCTTTGACAATGATTTCCTTGACAAAATATTTCCAAGCAATTATTAAACCCAACAACAGTGCCTCATACTCAACAATGTTGTTAGTGCACTCAAAATTGAGTTTGAAGGAAAAAACAAATTTTTCTTGACTCGGAGAAAGCGAGAACAACACCAGCACCATTCCCAAACCTAGAGGAGGCTCCATCAAAAACAGAGTCCAAGGAGATCCTGTCTATTCAAGACACTTGCATTCTTCAATCTTGTGCTCTTTTCCATCAACAAATCCTACAAAGTTATCAGCATTAACACTTGTGTATGATACTTCATAAGGTGCATTGTTGGGATTCTCAATAAGGTACAACATCTTCTTTTCCCGATACAAATTGACAAGGCTGACCTCAATTAGAATGGTAGCATAGGACATGTCCATTTTGACAATCCCACCAACACTTGCAACCCATTTTCTAGACAATAGCATGCCCCACTTGGTTGGGCAATCAACAATGACAACATCAATTTTTAAATTTATATGCGGATAGCTACTGCAAGTTATACCACGGACCCTTCACACATCCCACCATTGGCACCTCTCTAGAATCCATAACAGTACACTTCTCATATGCTATATTGTTACCTTGATGTCCAGCTCATTCATGACTTCTAGAGGAATGACATTGCATGACGCCCATGAGTAAAACATATAGTTGTGTAACATTTTGTCCTTAATGATTAGAGTGGTGAAGAATGGATCCACATTCGATGGAGAATCTACTAAGGATGTCCCCAGATAAACCTCAGGTGGTTCATCTAGCTCTTCTGATGCTGGTGGTGCTTCTAGTTCTTTAATGACTAGTGGGGTCTCCACAATGTTTATGTTTCTACCTAGAGGCTAGTCTTCTCCTCTTTTAGTCCAAAATACTCCAATGCCCTCTTCTTGTGCTCAGGGATCCTAAGCAACTCAACAATTGGAACTGAGATCTTGATTTGACTCAAGAATTGGGAAATATCATAAGAGACAGACTTTGGCAAGGTGGCATTGGAAGGAAATCGACACACTCACTAGGTGGTACAATATTTTTGACTTGGGCATGAATAGGGGTGTGATTTTTTTTTGGAACTATAGGGATTTTTGACAGATGTATCTTTCTTAGGAGCCTCTTTAGGAATGTTTGAAAGTAAGGGAGCTTTTGGCTTGGCTTGAGGCCCTACCCCTTTGACAACCTTACTTCTTGTGTTATATTCCTTCTCTTGAGCAACCACAACATTCATCAATAATTGTCTATCTTCCTCAAAGGGATTCCTCCATCATACTTATTTATCATTAAAGCCCTTAAGTATTCAAAGTCATTATTGGGAAATTCAAAATCTTGTACAGTATCTACTTCTAAAGTATGAGAGGGAGGAAGAATAGGTACCCTATGAATGCAGTCCCAAAAAGTGGCAGTAGTCCGGGCACTTATCAGCTCAATTGAAGTTTCCATTTGTTGTGAGCTAGTGGAACAACTCATCATGCGAGATATCATCATCATTATCATCATCAACTTCCTCTTCTTGCTAATCTTATTCACAAGCAGCATGGGGCATGAAACATATGTCACACCAATCAATGACATTTTCTCCTCCACGACAAAGCAACCAACTCACGGAAGCCAAAGGATCAAGTACCGTTCTCTTTTCAATGGCACGAGACTTCCTATTTCCAAATCCAATAGGTCCCTTACCTCTATCATCATATCTTTGGTGATTTGTGAACCTGTCTTGGCCTTGCTTCTTGTGTTGACCTTGTGAGCTCGCCCAATCCCTTTCTCGCTGGGCTAGTTTCTATGATATTTCTTTGTGCCCTGCCAAATTCTTCACAACTTCTTCCAAATATGTAGCCTTGCTTGTTTGGGGTTTTTTTGGGTTAACCAGCTTCACACCATCCCTCTTAGGAGGTTTTCTAATTACCTTGATATTGTTTTCAATTTGCAAAGCCATAGTGAAGGCCTGCCTCAAATTAGCGGGGTTTTGTCCCTCAAGTAGTAAGCAACCTTTTTATCAAATGCATTTGAATATTTGATCAAGCATGATTCATCACATGGCCTTATCCTAACAGGAAATATCCTCAAGGTCTTATTAAACCTTGTGTTTAAATCATGTATTGACTCATTAGGATTCTTTTTATGTTTTCAAATTTTGTCAAGAGAAACCTAGGGTCAATTCTATCACCATACTACAATCTAAATGCATTGCTAATCTCTATCCAAGAATCAATAGAATTATCGACAAAGCTTTATACCATTTCTAGCATCCTCTTCTAGAGTATGGATAAACAACTTGATATACACATATTCATGTTCAATCTCAAAGTCTTCCATCATATTGATAAAAAGATTTAAATGTTGATCACTAGTTATAGCATTGTTTCCTTGGAACTTTGGCAATTTGTTCCTTACTTCTTGAGGAACTACATTTGGATAACCAGCCATCCCTACAAAATTTATAGGTCCAAAGGTATTCACAACAAATGGAGGTCTGGGTGGGGGCAAGGCCATGTTGTTTTGAGGAGGTGACCCTGGAGGGGTGACAAATTGATGAGGGGTAGAAGGTATTTGAAACATAGGGGTATAACTTTCAAACTAGATATCCCCTAAAGGCCTAGTTTCTTGGAAATCCCTATCAACTTCTGAAAAGACAGGGGCAGAATGAGAAGAAAAATTTTCAAAATCAAATGAAGGCCCCTCTCCAGTTAGAGAATTCAATTCCACAAACAGAGCTACTGACTCGAAGCACTTGAATAACAGTCTTGATAATAGGCGATCACTTTCATCAATGGAGATCCCCTTTCTTGTCTACTGATTTCCCACAACTCTCCAGGATTTTCTTCCTTCTGAATTTGCTTTTCCTAGCTCTGGAAATTATGTCCTAGTAGGATCCCTAGCAAAGAAAGACCTTCTTCCTTCCATATTTTCAAGAGTTAGTAACAAAACTCACTTGATAGATGTTAAGACACTGGTACTCATCAAGAATCAAATCACAGGGAGTCGCCACTAAGGATTTCCACCTTAGTTGTGAAAATGCACTAAAATATGATACGTCAAATGTCTATCAACACTAGAAACTGGAAATGAAAAGAATCTGAATTTTCTTTACCTATATTTATCAATGAAAACAAGTGCAAAAACTTATAGAGAATAGAAAAATTGCATACAACACTGAGTCGAATATGAACTATAGTCCCGTGGCGGTCTAGAAGCATGTTGGTACCCAAATTTAATCTCCTTCAAAAAAGAGAAGCATCATGAACTTTGGGAGGATGCTCGAGTTAGATAAATGATCATGTATGTCGTTTTGTAGCTGGGGAAGCAATCTATCTAACTTTTTGGCACTCAGGCTTTGAACAAGAGTGGGTAGCACCTTAAGAGGATTTGATCTATCCTCACTATTTTAGGTTGTGCCTTTCAACCAAGGTAAGAGAACCCTTTTGTAGCATGTTGTTTATGGAGGAGATGGAGATATCCTTCCTAATGAAGTTGTCAAGGAGACCTTGAAGAAAATATGATCAATACAAAAAAATCTAACTCTCACGAGTTGTCACTCTAGATAGTGGAGATATTCTCTAGGCAAGGTTCAAGCTACTAAAGACATTTGGAATCTGATTGTTTCGTAGGTTTTGGAAGTAAAATTTATGCATTTGTATACACACATGACAAACATGTGTAGTATGGGTAGGATTGGTTAATTTTAAATAAATTTTGGTGGGAGGTCGGGAAGAATAAATTTGATTTTCCAAATCTCTAAGAACTCTTACAAACTAGAAATTACGGACAACAAAATACTTGAGAATAGCTAAAATGTTCCTTTAACATGAATATGTGCTTCAATGAAGGCCCAGATTAACAATTTTTCACACAATCTATGAAATTATAAAGCGAAGGCTCGAGTTATAAGACCCGATAAAACATAAAAACTTACGATCAATCACGCTGAGGTACACCCAGAGGCTTACAAACAATCTCTGTCAACAAATGAAAGAAAAGTGATTTTAATTCATTTATTTCATCCCCAGGATGAAAGCTCTTACGAGAAATGAGATTGAAAATTCCACTAAAGTGTCACAAGGATTGAGAAGCTGTATGATTAAGATAGATTTTGATACAAGATTGCAACAAGAACAAGAAAAATTATTTGGATACATTCAAAAATGAAAAAAACATGTTTTTCTCAAAATCAACACAAAATAACTCGAGTTTGATTAAATTTATCAGGAGGGGAAAGTTTCTAGAACAATCCCAAAGCTTGTCAATGGATGTACACTTTTAACCACCTTGACACGATCAAACTTAATAAAAAAGAGATATAGAGGCTTCTTAGATGGCTTCTCAAAAGATAGGCTTTGTCAAATTTTCCTCTTGGGAATTTTCTTCGACCTCTAACACTCCAACCTCTGCGCATGAAAAATTTGTGCCATTTATACCATTTAGAATAGAGCCCCTTCTTCCCCAAAATATAAAATAATTTAATGCACCAGCGCTTTCCATGATCTTGATCGTGATTCTCAAAATCTTATCTGTAAAAAGTTGTCGGTGTTCATGGGGTAGATTTCTTTGAAAATATCAGCATTCAACTCCTTTATCTGGTAGAACACTCCTCCTTCAACTTTCCAACCACTTCTGCCCCTAATATCTCAAATCTTGTGCCTTGTGTGCTGGGGAGAAGAAAAGCAGAAAATCAGATTGAGCCCGATAGTCGAGACAATTATAATGGTGAAAGATGTCTCCAGATCTCTCCCACCAAACTTAGATATCAAAATTAACTCCCCTATCTATTTGGTATGTAGGAAATACTAAGAAATCATGAAGACTCACACTTCCAGGTGTGTTTCATTAAAAATGGGGGGAAAATCAGATTCAGACTCACAGTTGTCGTTGATCTTTACTTTGAATTTGGGTCGTCCACATGGAAGATTCAACTTTAAAACAGGCCCGAGGGCTTCCTTTGACTTTTACAACCTTTTGAAAAAATGGAAAAAAATTCCATTTTCTCCACAACTCTGCCCTTGGGAAATGAGCCTGCCACGTGTCCTAAGGTGGGTCCCAATGGAACCGTGGCCAAATTCTACCATTTCACCTCATTTTTGGAAAAGGAAAATTTTTCCAAGTTTTCCCCATGACTCTACCCTTGAAAAGCGGCTTGACATGTGTCCCAATGTGGGTCCTAGTGGAACCACGCTTCCCCTTTACTTTTAACTCTTTTCTCCCAAAAGGAATTTTTCCAAATTTCCCGAGAGTCCGCACCTCTTCCGTTGACTAGAGCAAGCTTTGAATTTTCCCTTATCGGGCTTGCTTGAGGCCATTTTAATATTTCAATACATTGGATGTTGAGAGGCAAAAAATCCAATTTTCCTCCAATGGTCCGCTTCCCTACCTCTTTGAATTTTCAAATTGCCACATGTCACCATAGCACACCTTAAGATGGTCCCAAAAATTTGATACCTTGAATGAGCGCGGGCTCGCCACGTGTCGTTATGACACAACTTCAAAAACATTAAGGCTTCAAGAATTATTTGGTGGGGGTGCGCTTCCATTTTAGAATTTCACTCCATTTTTCCAAAGGGGAAAAACATCTAACTTACCTCACGAAGGACTGTTATCACCGAATCACAGCACCCCTGGATCCGATCGATTTCTAGTTTGATCACTCTAAGCATCCAGTGTGATTGGATAACATGGGTACTATCTCCAAGTTGTGGGACTTGCTACTTGAGACAGACCTCCAGAGAAAGCTGGTTCTTGCTCCTAAACTACCTGCCACAATCTACTCTAATGCGGGATAAGCTAACTGCTGTTCTAATCTAAATTTCCAAGGGACCGGGGAGAGAATGCAGAAAATGAAAGCCTACACTAAAGCGGTGATACACCGGAAAAGGAGGGTGTGAGAGTAATCTCCAAATGTGTGAAATACGAGAGGCAAAGTGCATACTAGAAGAGGTGATGACAGTTCACCATAATCCAAAATGCACTCGCAGCAATGAATATTCCAAGCACACACAATGATAATGGATTCCTGCAAGAACATAATAATAGACACAATATTCTTGTGGAAAGATAAAAGAGCAAGAAGAATGCAAGAAAACACAAGACATGGGAAGATACATCCACAAACTTGTATTTTATTGCTTCACTGGTATGCAGAGTTCGATCTATTACAAGATAAGGGCCTAGATCACCATGCAAGGAGTCCACTACTGAGGGCTGCAAACACACCGGCTTCACAAAGCAATTTTAGCGAGCTTTGCTACCCAAAACTCTCTTTTTACAATGAGCCCAACACTCCAATTTATAGAAAAATGAGAAGGAAAAGAGAAGGGAAAAATGGAAATCCCGAAATCTGTCCTTCAACCACTGTAAGAGGCATTAAATTGAGTGGAATGGTTGTCCATTACTTGCAAAAGGCTCCCATAATGTCCCATGTGCTGCAGCGAGAGAAAGAATGATGACCATGCCTCTTAATTGCACTCCGGCTACCAAATAAAAAACACTGTGTTCTAAACCCGGCCACGTTTCCTTAAAAACTCAATCAATTTCTAATTAAATCTGGAATTTATTGATTTCTGTGCATCGGGCTCGGAACCACGATTCCAACGGTACCAATTTTGTGCGATTTCATTGAGAAATGCAAAAGTTATGGCCTTCTGAGTGCGGGCAGTTGTTTTGGGCACAGCGGCGTTTTTTCTGTCATTTGACGGGAATGAGCATTGATTGACTAGAGCTGAATTTTGTGGTGTAGAGGACGTCGTGCTCGTTCCAGAAAGTCTAATTTTATGAAAATCGGAGATTGGAGTCAAAAGTTATGGCCGTTTGAAGTTCCACGGGTCAAATGTTGACTTTTCTCCTTGAGACACGTGGCATGATCACGGTTGGTTTTCGGCTCCTTCGCGCATTTCAGCGTCTTTTCATCCCGGATGTCCCAAATGCTTAGTGCTCCTTGTGCTGATTTCGCGCGAACCGGCCGGTTCGCGTCCATTTGTCCCGGATGTCCCATTTGATTTTGGGCCCTTTGTGCTCATTTGGTCGGTTCGGCCGGTTCGCACATTTTGTCCCGCGTGTCCTATTTTCCTTCGGACCATTTGTTCCCATTTCGGCCGAACCGGCCGGTTCGGGTATTTTTGTTCCACTTGGCCCACTTTGTTTTGGACTGCCTTGACTGATTTCGGCCGAACCGGCCGGTTCGGGTATTTTTGACCCAAACGTCCCAGACTGTCCCTCTCAGCAGTTAGTCGATTTTTTCTCTGTCGAACCGGCATTTCGCGCCCGCCGCGTACTTTTGTCCCATTTGTCCCTGCTGCGTTTCGGACTGTTTGTGCTGATTTCACCCGGTTCGGCCGGTTCGCGCTTTTCTGTCCCAAACGTCCCAGAGGCGACCTTGAGCGGGACTTAGCCAATTTTCACGATTTTCTGGATCGACCTATTTGCCTTCTGCAACCCCTTTTTTTGCATTTTCTCAGAACTTACTCTCTTCCTCTTGGACAGGGGAGTTAGACAAATATGAGGGGACCCTAGAAACATGACTTTTCGCCCTGAATCAATATAATTGCTTGCATGTTATCAAAAGTTACCTTGGGGGTGAATTTTGGATAACGAGACCACATCTCCACCATTAGCTTTTCCACGTGTCCTCCTACGGGGTCAAAGTGAGACTTTTTCCCTACCTCTTAAATTTGCTCCAATCGAGCATGGCGGGCCACGGGGTGGGTTCAAAATTTTAACCAAAGTATCCAAAAAGAAAAATTTCAAAATCACACTCGCCATGCTCCATCCAATTAGATGAATCCACGTAAGAACCAAAAAGAACCAATCATATTTGAGTGGGGTTACAGGACAAAATTTTCCTTTTGCCAAAAAATCAAAAAGTGATAAGTTAAAGCATTTTCCTGCTGTCCCCTAACCAACCAAAAGAAGCCATGTGACTACCGAACATTGAGGAATAAATTTGACGAGAAAAAGACACCCGTCAAATGTCAAAAAACATAAAATCACCATTCATGCCCAGAACCCGATTTTTCGCTAAGGATGAAAATTCTTTTGAAACAAAAACAAGTGAATCATGATTCTCGAGCATATTTTCAACCATGGATTTGTATTTTTAAAGGCATACAAATATAAATCAACCATTCTTGAGCTTCCATGGTCGAGGAAAAATAGGAAAAATGGCGAGCCCATGAAGTTTTAAGAAATTGGGGCAAAAATAGGGTAGACTCAGAGATTTCTTCAAGGAGGGACATGACAATGGATTTTGCAAACAACTCGAAGCATCTCAAATGGAAATAAAAGCTTTCGAGAAAAGCCACATCGAGAGATAGAAAAATTTCACAATACGCAAATAAGAGGAAATAATGGCAAATGGGGCGAGATAGATAGTCGAGCACCAACAAGTGGTATGTTGATATTGCACATTTTCTTACTTATGGAGAGTGTCCATCCCGTTTGAGTGCCAATGAAAAGAGAGATATTAAGCTAAGTTACGCACAAAGTATATATTATGGGAAAATGCTTTATTCGGTGAGGTATAGATGGAAGATTCCTTAAATGTGTTTGACAAAGAGCAAAGAATAAATTATTTTCAGCTTTTCATGATCGGGCTCGTGAAGGGCATTTCTCTTTTGCTTTCACTTCCCATAAAATCATTCGTGTAGGGTACTATTGGCCTACATTTTTTAGAGATGCATCAAAATGGGTAGGTAGTGTTAAGCTTGTCATACTTTTGTTGGGAGACCTAAGTTAGCTACTTTACCACTCAAACCAGTAGTGATTGATGAGCCTTTTCAACAGTGGGGATTGGATTTCATTGGAACTCTTAACCCACCTTCCAATGCTGGACATACTCATGTGCTAATTGCTATAGATTACTTCACAAAGTGGGTAGAGGCTATTCCATTCAAAAGCACTACTTTTGAGGTGGTGTGTAATTTCATCAAAGAGAACATCTTGATAAGGTTTGGGGTACCAAACAAGATTGTGACTGATAATGCTTCCAATTTTTCTTCTTCTGAGATGATGGATTTATGTTATGGCTATGGAATTTCCCTTGCTCATTCTTCAGATTATTATCCTTAAGGGAATGGACAAGTAGAATCAACAAATAAGAATCTGGTAACCATCGTTTGGAAGCTTGTCAATGAATCTCAAAGGAATTGGCACAAGAAGCTCTATGATGCTCTCTGGGCAGATAGAATTACACCCAAAAGAGAAATTGGGATGTCTCCATTCAGGTAGTATATGGTGTTGAAGCTCAACTGCTAGTAATAGTGGAATTACCAGCCTTGCACTTAATGAAATCTATTGAAGATTCAAGTTTCATCAGTTCCGTGGACAAGAGGATCATGTATCTTTAGAAGCTGGATGAAGACATGATGCAAGTTTTTGATAGGATCTTAGCTCATCAACTGAAGGTGATTTTTTTTTTTTTGATAAGAAGGCTAGGCCCATGATTTTCAAGTGGGAGACATTTTTCTACTATGGGACAAAAGACATGAACCTCGAGGAAGCCATGGTATGTTTTATTCTCTTTGGCTTGGTCCTTTCAAAATTAGACACTTTCTTTGGAGAAAATTATTTCTAATTTAATTATATGGATGCATCCTCTCTCCCACTTCATTATACTAGGCAATATTTGAAGTTCTTCAAATCCTGTAGGTGATTAGGTAGTCCTTTTGTATATATTATGTGCGGTGTTTTGTTTTGGTTTTTTTTTCCTTTTTGGTTTGATTCCCTTCTATGTGTGTCGTCTTTTGTATTTCTTCACCTTTGACTCTATTTACCCAATGGATAAGGCATTGGTCTACTTTCCTAGAGTTTTTCTTGAGTTCTTGATCTTTCCTCGTTCCTCTGTCTAAGCCAAGTCATCCCCAGAAAGAGCCAGTTGTTGTCACCCTCAAAATCCCCTCATTTTTCAAGTCAAGTTTCAAAAAAATTTGAGTTGGTGCCTTTGAGAGATGTTTGAGAAGATTGAGAAGTCTAGAGAGATAGAAAAATTCATGCTTTGAAGAATTTGGTGCTCATTTGCAATCTCGCCCTGTTAATTTAAAATCTTGCAGTCTACATGGTTTGATAAAATTTCTGTCTTCCCGTCTGGATGCTTGAAAAAAATTTCCTCCATTCGAATGAAATTTTCAAATCATTTTTCTATGGCTGTGGATCGCATCGAGCTTGGTATTGTTTACTGATTATCCTTTCCATGAGGAACAATTTAAAATTTGGGCGTAAATGGTGAATTTTTCCCCTCTCGTATTTTTTTCTATAGTTGTGAATGGACGAGTGTATCTTCCCTGTCAAATTTTGGCTGACATCCACAAGTATGTGGACATATTTAATTGGATGCGATGTGGTGGATTATTTTTGTGAACTTGTCACTTTTTTGTTTTTACAAATGTGTCACATTGGATCCATGGCCCCGAAGGATCATGATTGGTTGAATCGAGCTAAGGCGGAAAGTTAGTGTTCAATCGAGGCCCAAATCGGCTAAGTATAGAAAGAATGTAGAAGATTCCCTTGTCTCTTGATTGCACTTTTGGTGTGGTGTACAAACATAGAGACCCCAAACATGCATAGGCCCTCCACATGGTAAGAGTCCAAAAATAAAAAGCTAGGCTGTTGAATTGGCTAAGTGTAAAGAGATGGCGGAAGGTGCCACATGCCTCATCGGTGTAAATTCAAAACGTGCGGCCCAAAGGTAGAACCCAAACTTACGCCAAACCTCCACATGGTAAGAGCCTCAAAAAATTTAAATTGGTCATTGAAAAGTCTAAGGCCAATGGACGCGCCACATGTCTCATCAACGCACCTTCAAGGGTCGAAGCCAAAGGTGGTTCCCAAACAAGCGCCAACTCTCCACGTGTCTAGGGTCCAACAAAATTCAAAGGGGTAGAACAAGTCATTTAATCGACTAAGTATAAGAGGGTCGGTGGAAGCCTCCACATGCCTCATTGGTGCAAATTTAAAAGACACGGCCCAAAGGTAGACCCCAAACTTGCGCCATCCCTCCACATGTCTAAGGTTTGGAAAAGGGACAGATTCGACCATTGAATCGACTAAGGAAAGGAGAACTAGTGGAAAGCCCCATGTGTCCCTTTGGCACTCTTTCAGGGGGCGAATCCAAAAGCAGGTCCCAAACGTGCGCCAACTCTCCATGTGTCCAATCGGTGCACCTCCAAAGGTCAGGTCCAAACAGAGTCTCCAAATGAGCGGGAATCCTCCATGTGTCTCGGGTCAGACATAAAGCCTTCACCAAACAAAAGAAAAAAGTCAAATGTTAAGCCCACGTCGAAATTCAAAGCGGGAAGGCGGGTTGGTGGAGAACTTTGAGATTTTGAGCCTTGTTTCCATAAAAGGCGTAAAGTGAACTGCAATCCCACTCATGCCAAGGGATAAAGACAAATGTTGATCCCACATCGAAAGTCAAAATGGGGAAGTGGGTCGGTGGAGAACTTTGAGATTTTGAGCCTTCTTTCCAAAAGAAGTAAAATTATAAAGTGAGTCATGACTCGTTACCACTCGAGATAAAGTCACGTGTCAGACCTATATCAAAAGTGAAGTTGTGGGCTTGCGGGGCTGTGGGGAACTTTTACTTAGTTTGTGCTAAAGGTGCAATTTCAATTTTGGGCCAGCGGATCCATTTTGCAAAAATTACATTTTCGCCATTTTTGTACGGATTCGATTCAAATATTCAAATGAGCATAACTTTCGCTCCAGTGCTCGAAATTCAAAAAAATTATATTATTGGAAAGGTCTTGGTCTCCTCTATGCCATGAAGCATAAAATATTGTTTTTAAAAGGATTTGATTGTTGGAAATCTGGAAAATGTCTTTCACGCCATTAATATGTGATCTGATTGCTTCAAACAGATCAAATTTGATCCGATCTTCCATCCTTCCTTCTCCAACACGCCAAACAGACATGGAGAACCAATTGGATATCTTGATTTGGGTGAAAATCTGGAAAACATATTTTGTGCCATTAATATGTGATCAGATTGCTTCAACTAGATCAAACTTGATCTGATCTTCCATCCTTTTTCAAAGACGCTAAAGACATGCAGAACCAGATTTGACATATTATAGGTGGATTTGTAGGGGCATTGATGGTTGGTGGTTGAGCTTCCAAATCAGATTTTATTCCTTTTCTCCTTCTCCTCTTTTCGCTTTATCTGTAAATATAAGAGCTTGGCTCATTGCAAATTTTGGACTCTAATACTTTTGAAGTGTAATTATAGTCGAAAGTAAATCAATACATAAGGATTTTCCCCTTTTCTCTATCTTCCTCCATTGTCCCCTCTTGCTTACCTAAAATTCATGGATCATTTATCTTCTATGATAAGAAACTTTATTTTCTTATTGATATGATTTCTAGAACTTAGTATCGTGGAATGATATCTTATGCTATGAATGTGAATGATTTTATTATGTATCACTCTTGTTCGAGACGTATAGGGTTATACTTTGCTAAACAGTAGTAACAAATTATTTACTTTGACATTTTGTTTACATTGATTTTACAAATGTAAATACTTGTAACATAATTTTTCACACATGATTCGTTCACCTAGAGGAGTCCTTGCGAGAAAATTTATAAGGAGATGAAGGAAGTTGAAAAAAACATATAAAGGTTTTGGAAGAGAAAATTGCATTTTATGAAAAAGAGAACAAACAACTACGAGAAGAAAGAAAATTTGTAAGGTTGAAGCTCATAGATGCAATGATTCGAAGGCCAATATAGAGATGGAATTGCTTCAACTACAAATGGCACATAAAGGCCTAGAAACAATGAGTGTGACAAGGTTACAAATTTCAGAAGTTTCCTTGGCCAAGGTTCAAGAGATGATCACTATTCACGACCGGGAACACAAACATTTGAAAGAACTATTCAAAAGCACGTTGGGATTTTGGATCAATGTAATGAGAAAACAAACTAAAAATGTGGCATTGACACATGTTTGTAAAATTTTTATTGTTATAATTTGTAACACATCAAATGTTATTTGTTGTGCAAATTATATTAATTATATTTGATGATATTTTAGTTTTTGTTTTGGATCCACATGTTCTTATTATAATTGTATTTTATTTTTAGTTATTATATGGATTTATGTCTTTGTTTCAATGGAAGAAGGCTGGGAAGATAAAATAATATGGTAACGATGACTAAAATCTTACACGATGTTACAAAAATTGTAAGTGTGACATTAGTTTCTGGAATGGATTTAGTTCTATCAGCAATATACCTCAATTGGAGTAGAGAAAAGAATTATTTGGTTGCTCTGTATCTATTTTTTAATCAATATAACTCTTATTTGAGTTGGGTGCCACTTGGCTTTGTAAGATTTATAGATTTCTTCACTAATACCTTTATTTGTCTCCCTTCTAGATAGATCTAGTGTATTAATTAAAAATTTATGTGAGAAAAGTTTGTTCATGTCAATATCTTAAAGGTATAGTAAAGAGGAAGCTTTTGCATACCAGCTAAAGTGGATTCCATATTATTTAGGTGTAGATTGGATGGTATTAATCTCTGGACACTTTATGATAACAATTTTTGATGTAGAAACATCTTTTGGTTTAGTGGGTCAATTGTCTTAATTTTTATTTACATTTGTGTTATGTGCTTTCGTGTTTGAACTATGGTCCTCTTTTTCTTATTTGAGCTTTCACCCATATCATCGTCATCCTAGGATTCTTGATTCTTTCATCATTGTTACACTCTATTTGGATCCTTGTATGGTAAAAAAGAGTTTACATTGATCCTTTGAAACTCTTAAGCATAAGTTTCGACATGAGATTCATTTGTAGCTCTACAACATGTTGTGGTGCTTTTGAAGTATGTTCCAAAAATTGGTTTTTATTCAAACCCTTCTCTTGATTTTGGTGTATGAGAAGGTATTACCCTAATATTGGATTCAAAAATGACCACCCCTTATCTCTCTTCTGTGGTATACACACAGTGTGTATACCACAAACAACACTACCATATGATAATACAAAGGTCCAGGTATGTGAGACAAATAAAATACGGTATATGTAAATAATTAACGAATGATCATTCATTAATAAATGAATGGGGTTATGGTATGACTATTTCAATTTATAATTAAATTTAGCACAATGGATTTGGGTTGTCTATAGTTAGTACCATGATTATATGGACTATATCTTTGAGATGGATGATGCATTGTCCTAAAATTTGAGGTATTATTTTACATACAAATGCACATAATCCACAAGTGTATTATCATTGATTTTGTAGTTCAATAGAAATATATGACACATTTATATAAAAATTAGGAATATCTCGTAGATAAAGATAAAAAGAAAACTATGTGTGAGGATTATATATGAGAAATATATTATACTCATTTCTATTACCTCTACACTTTATCTGTACTTTTTTCTTCTTTTGACAAGGTATTTTATTCTTCCCACTCACCTATCTCTCTGTCTATAAACTCTACTCTACTTACTCTATTCTTATTTTTGCTTATCTCCTCTAGGAATTAACTTCCCACTCCCTCTTATCTCTTCCTAGACTCTTCCTTCTCACTATAACAATACTGATCAACTTTATGACAAAGACTTGACACATTAATACTCCCATGCTTTTCAATACCTTCAACACATTCTAACAAACACCCTATCTTATTTGTTCATTCCTTGTCTTACCTAGTTACTTCTAAGATGGTTAGTTGTATGGTTTTAGCAAGGACTCATCACGATTTGCTCAAGACTATGCTATAGATAACTTGATTCAATTCTTCATTCGTTGATGAATCCACCGAGTGATCTAAGTATTTAAGACCTAAAGTGATGTTAACAAACATCCTTCCCAACTTGTTTACCTTATTTTACATTCAATATTATACTCCGAATAAAGTAGACAACACTCCGAAGCAAGTAGACTATACTCCAAAGAAAATAGACTATAATCTAAAGCAAGTAGACTATACTTCGAAGCAAGTTTACTATAATCCGAAGCAAGTTGAGTAAAGCACTTATGTCCTATAGGAAAATTATCTTAATGAATTATTGCATACATTTTTTAGGAGTGAAATTAATTAATTAGGACATAAATCATTTGGGATTTACAATTAATTATGAGTGAATAAAGTTTTATTAACACATCAAATTATATTTGAATAACAAAACATGTAAATGGTAATAATGCAAACTAGAAAATTAAATAGTAAATTGTGTAGCATTATTCATAAAAATTAAATTTTGCAATCAATTAATATATTGAACATCTCAATAACTTGACATATCTATGTTCGTGACATATCAACTATGGTAGACTATACTCCAAAGCAAGTAGACTATACTTCGAATAAAGTAGACTATACTCGAAGCAAGTAAATTATACTCCAAAACAAGTTGAGTAAAGCACATATGTCCTATAAGACAATTATCTTAATGAATTATTGCATACATTTTTTCCTTTTTACGTATGGACAAAGCATTTGGGATTTAAAATTAATTAGGAGTGAATAAATTTTTTTAACACATCAAATTATATATGAACAACAAAACATGTAAATGGTAATAATGCAAACTAGACAAGTAAATAGTAAATTGTGTAGCATTATTTGCAACAATTAATTTTTTGATCAATTAATATATTGAACATCTCAATGACCTGTACTCCGAAGCAAGTAGACTATACTCTGAAGTAATTATACTATACTTCAAAGTAAGTTGAGTAAAGCACCTATGTCCTATAAGACAATTATCTTAATGAATTATTGCATACATTTTTTCCTTTTTACGTATGGGCATAAAGAATTTGGGATTTACAATTAATTAGGAGTGAATAAAGTTTTTAACACATCAAATTATATCTGAACAAAAAAACATGTAAATGGTAATAACACAAACTAGACAATTAAATAGTAAATTGTGTAGCATTATTCATAACAATTAAATTTTGCAATCAATTAATATATTGAACATCTCAATAACCTATACTCGAACCAAGTAAACTATGCTCGAAGCAAGTAGACTATACTCCGAAGAAAGTTGAGTAAAGCACTTATGTCCTATAAGACAATTATCTTAATGAATTATTGCATACATTTTTGTTTTTTTACATATGGGCATAAAGCATTTGGGATTTAAAATTAATTAGGAGTGAATAAATTTTTTTAACACATCAATTAGTAGGTTCATAACGTGTGTTTATAATAAATCGCCCCCTATAATATGAATTCATCACATTAAATGCGTCACTTCACCTTTGTGAAAGGAAAGATTGAGGCATCCTTTACCTTCTTACGAAATAGAAACATGTTATCAAATTTCACTACTCTAGTAAAATTTGATAACAAACTAGCTTATTGTGATAATTAATTAATTGGCACGCTTGGTAAGAGATGGAAAAACCCATAATTATTTTTCTACGAGCATCTCCAATCGCTGCATAAACCCCTAAGCATGAGGAATCCCAAATCACATGGGTTTTGGAAAGGATTGCATTATGGGTCTTTTGCCAAGATCAAACACATGCATTACCATCGAGCTCTTCCTCATTGGTAAGCGCACTTTGATTGGTAGAAAATACGAGCTACTAACGGGTGAAGTGTCGAGTTGTGTTATTGAAGGGGCGAGTTGTAATAATTGGCTCCATTGAGATAGAAAAGCCCTAGGCGAGCTGCTCTTTGAAACTAGTTATTTTGTGAAGTGAGTTGTCTTGTGGGTGGATAAGCACCGTGTCGATATTGAGCTTGTTGGGGACTACATTGAACTAGGATGATTGTGAGTGAACTATATTATTAATGAAGAGAGATGATTTGTTTTGTGCTTGGTCGAGCTTAGTTGACTATTCATGAAGTCAATGAGAAAAGGAGGTCCAAGACTTGGGAAATTGGTTTCAATTATCCGATAAATAGAGAGTCATTTCCACTCATGCAAGGATATCGGGGTTCAAATGACAATGCCAAGCTACTCATTAATTAAGACCAAGTCCTTTTCAAAGTTCGATCACACTTTTTTGAGGCAATTGGAGACATGCCCAATCCAGACTAAACAAATTTTCATATGAAATATAGAGCCAACCCGAGTGTGAAGTAATAAGGGACGACCGACCGAGGTGAAGTTCAAAAATGTCAAGGTGAGTGATATCGAGCTTTGTGGGTATGCCGAGCTCTTCTTTGAAGCCACCAAGTCACTATTCAAGGATTTAGTATCAAGTTATGATGAGCACAAAGAAAATGTGAGAGTGATTCGTATTTTCAATGGCGAGCTCACTTAGATGGGAAACACAGGGGTTGAGCTATTCACAATTATGGACATGGTGGTGGGAATATATTGGCGAGCCTAGTCTGAGCCAACCTAATGAGAGAAATAGGTTAGTGGTCACTTAGTGGCAGGATGATGCCCAAACTCATAGTTCAAGGCTAATATCACGGTACAAGGTGGATGGCTATGAGATTGGGCCAAGTGACGAAGTAGTATGGAAGGACTTGGCGAACCGAGTCCGATCCAGGGAAATTCCATGAGGAAAATAAAGTAGATGTGCGAGGGGTCGCCATGTGGCTCCTCAACACAATTTCAAAAATTCAGAGGCTGTGAAGACCCTAGAGTTACGTAGGGCCTCTATGTGGAGCTCGAAGCACTTGAAAGTCTAGTTCGTTGAGATTGAAAGGAGTCAACCCAATTCGAGAGGTGAGCTAGAGAATGAGAGAGGTGACTTGGTGAAATCGACACGATTCATGGAGGTTAGTGAAATAATTCAAAGATTGCACAAATGAAAGTGGCCCGAAGAAATAAACAATTCAGTGACAAACACAGTCTAATGCGAAGCCTTGAGTTGGAAATATAGAGGTTAGGGATATTGTTGAACATGGATCCCAAGGAGTTAAGTGACTCATCGCATGTGGCATTGAAGGGGCAAGTGATGAGTCGGTGTAATCCAAGGTGAGTCGGGGTTGAATGGGGTGGTTGATTTAATGAAAGATGGAGACATAACCTTAAGACTGACGTGGAATAAGATAGATAGTGCACTCACCGTCAATGCAAACAAAGGATCCCGTCACACTGGGAAGCAAAAATAAGAGAGCCAACTAAGCCGAGCTAGCCGATTTGGCCAATATACAATGTCTTAAAATATTAGAATCTTCCCTATGCAAAACAATGAAAAGTGTAAGATGGGCCCCACTACTTTAAGTGCCCAAATCTTTTAAATATATGCAAAAAACATTAGAGAAGAAGAGAAATTATGAAATTGACTTTTCCAGCCAAGGAATTTAATTCTCAGTCCCATGGAGATGAAGAAAGTTTGTGCAAGTCAAAAAAGTTACATGTTCTCAGAAGGCCATAACTTGATCATTTCTTAACTAAAATACACACAATTGGTACCGTTAGAACCTTGGCTCCAAGTCCGATGTAAAAAATCAAGAAATTTAGAGATTGATTAAGATTTGATGGAGAATTTTGCAAAAAATGAGCCCAATTCAAAGGAGAGTTGGAAAGTGGTTGGGAATGCATTTAATGAGTATGACCATCATTTTCTCCAACTGCAGGTTATGGGACAACATGAGGAATATTTTGCAAATCTATTTCCATCATTTCACCTTGTTTATTGCATCTTATAAGTGGTTGAAAGCGCAATTTCGGGGTGGATCTTTCTCTCTCTTCTCATTCTATAAACTATAATCTTGGGCTCATTCCTAAAGGGAGTTATCATTTTTTCTCCTGCCCCCTCTCTCTTTCTTCTCTGCTAGGGTTGAATGTGGAGCTTAAGCCTCCTTTCCAATCTTTGTAATGGAATTTTCTTACTTTTTCCCACTAATGTTGTATTGTGCATATTTATTGGAGCAATATAATGTGTCTTGTGATGCATTTTTTCCATCCTTTACATGTTTTATTGGCTTTATTTTCCCTTCTTCATTACAGGGTATATTGTGCATATTCTCGATGTCTATTATAGGTTTTCGGAGTTGTGTTTGATGGGTAAAAATGGTGATTTATGTGAATCTATCTTTGGCCTATGGTGCATTTTTTCCACCCTTTCCATTGCTCACCTCTAACCATTTTAGTAGTTGAATTCTTGGCTAACAACCCCTCTTTTCTGGTGTATCACCGTTGTTAGTGTAGGATTTATTTTTCATGCACTCTCTCTCCTCGAAATCTTGGAATGTTATGTTAGGATTATATAATTATGCTTGAATTAAGAGTAGCTTATGGTAGGTAGTTTAGGAGCAAGAGACAACTTTTCTGGAGGATTATCTCAAGCCCACAAGTCCCATAACTTGAGAGTTAACCAAATGTTACACAAATTACACTGAATGCCCCATCCACACTCGAGGCCATCCGGGAGGAGATGTAATTTGGTGATAATATTTCTTACACACACAGTACGATAGGTTTGAAACACCTTACCACTTTATTTCATCAAGTTTGTGTGTTCTTGTTGAGATTTAGCCTTTGGAGGCACATGCAAATAAAATCAGCGATTCCATTTGATCTAACTAACCCATTCTCTAAAATTCCAGACCATTTCCATCCATTTTTCCATTCAAATTTCTCTCCACACCTCTCTTTTATTATGTTCTATGAAGTCTTGCAACCATGACTTCATTCCCACAGTGGAATTCACACTTTCAACAGTCTGCAAACAACCTCTAATGAGCATCAAAAATACTCGAGATCAACATTATGACCACATTCAAAACCACTATGCTCACCCATATGAGAAATGCCAAAACCAATCTGGTTTGGAACCTATCAAGAACACTGGTATGCATATGATGACAATATTCATATGAATAATGTTGATCTATTGGAGAAGATCCAAAGAATGGAAGATGACATGGTTCAATCTCGGGCTATAGCACAAATGAAGGCATTCAGGATTGGCTACAAGGCACCTTGTCCATGGGAAGGCCCTTTTCCAAGACAATATAGCCCACGAGAAAAGCTTTATTTCATGGTTGAAATGCTGCCACAACTTGTACAATCGACTGAAGATATTGAAACATGTGAGAAAAGTGTGAGACAACCTTGTCAATGGGTAAGTCAATCACCAACTCCTTATTCTTCTTTCTCTCCTTCACAAGTCTTATCATTTCAATATTATCATGATTCAAGCCCATTATATGCTGCCCCAAATGTTGAGTTCCCTTCTCTCGTATCCTATCTTTCCATCTCATCTCGAATATTCTGCCCTTTTCCCCTCCAAGAAGTCACTCCCTCCATATAAAAAAGAGGTTCCACTTCCTTCTCCACCACAAATGGTTACAAAACCTATTGTAACCCAACCTAACCCTCCTCTTGTTATCTCAAGTTTATCTTGGGAAGGAAACAATACTAAAACCAACCAAGAGAAACAAGAAGGAGAGTCTAGTTAAGAAGAAATAACTAAGGATTTAAAAATATGGGCTCTTAGATTCGAGATTGATAAGATCCCCTTGCTGGTTAAACCTATGAAGGAGATGGAGGTCCTACCACATGTGGAGGATAATTTTGGAGAGGAGCATGTGTGAACAAAATAGGAAATGCTCACTAAAGTGCAAGATATTTTGTTGGAATGCAATGACCCTTATTGTCTTGCATGCCTATAACATACTACACTATTGGAAATTTGCATTGAGCCACCACAACCATCATCATCATCTGTAACCAACCATGAGGAGCCTCATGCTATGGAGAAGCATAAATTAGGTTCGGAGGATCTCGAATGAAGAAGATATCATTGAGAGATTCTTTCTTTATTTCATTGAGTATGATATTATTGAGGAACCTACCATGAAGGAAGAGGAAGATGATGACAACAAGGCCATATCAGTCATCATAGAAAGGGAAATTTTGAAAAGGTGGTGTTGTTTAAGAGGTAGAGCAACATTCAAATTAGCTTGAAGCAAACCACTTTCCGAGAGGGTCTGCCGGATGAATCCATTCATGGAGTTGAAATTCAAAAAGATAAGAAAATCAAAAGGATCAGCCCATTGGTTCCTAAGGCCCCATGCCCAATCAAGTATTTGGATTCATTAGAGCCAAGGGAGAATCCAACACTGGTCACACTCACTTTATATCACGAGGATGATCTTTAATGCACCAAGGATCAACTATAACACCTCCAACCAAATGAAGAGCATCTTGAGGAGGTATTCATTTTGTTTGTTGATACTTTGAGTGGTTGGGTGGAAGATAATTTTCCACTCTTATTACTATCCATGTCCATTGCTAAATTAATTACATGGCCACACTTTGTAAAAAAGGAAGCTATTTCTCCCTACATGTTGCAGGCTTTGTTTAGATTTTCCTTGTTTTGGTTAGAGTAGAATAGGAGTAGGTTTGTTTCTGGTAGAAGAAGTGCTCGTGCACACTTTGCATGTATTACTTAAGGCATGTATGATTTGATCTTTTGTATATATTTTTTTCCATGTTGCTCCAAGTAGTATAGTGCACAAGGCATTTCAATTATTATAGTAGGGAGATCCATAGTTGCATGTAATAGTTGCAAACTTCAAATCAAACAAATGCAGAGAAACTAAAATCAGTTAAGGAGGAAATCTTGATGATTCTCTCTAGAACAAACTTCAGTAGGATTTTAAGCCCATGCAAGCAATCAAAGATCGGTCGACAACCCAATTTAGAATTAACTCTATCATTCATCCTTGAGATCACAATTACGGGAATGAGTGAAATTCAAGTTTAAAAAACAATTTTCTTCTCTCTTATGAAATTTGAGAATACAAGCAGAGGATGATAGTCCTAGAAGGAGGAAGGCAACAACATTCCAAGTGTCATGGGGCCAAGAATTTTAGAGTTCGAGTCAGCTCATGATAACCGTACTGAGACTCCATGCCTAATGGAAAGATACATGTAGCTGGTCATGCTCCATTTAGCAGGCTAATGGCCCCCATGAGTCATCAAAATGTTATCTAATTTCACTACTCTAGTAACTTTTGATAACAAGCAAGCTTATTGTGATAATTAATTAATTGGCCCGCTTGGTAAGAGATGGAAAAACCCAACAGCTTTTTTTTTTTTTTTGGAGCATCTCCAATCACTACATAAGCCCCTAAGCATGAGGAATCCCAAATCAAATGGGTTTTAGAAAGGATTGCATTATGGGTCTTTTACAGGTTCAAACCCATGCATTACCACCAAGATCTTCCCTCACTTATAAGCGAGTTGATTGCTAAGTAGGACAAGCTACTTACGAGTGAAGTGTCAAGTTGTGTCATTGAAGGGGTGAGTTGTAATAATTGGCTCCATTGAGCTATACAATCCCCGAACGAGCTGCTCTATGAAACCGAGTTTTTTTGTGAAGCAAGTTGTCTTGTGGGTGGATGAGAACCGTATTAGTACCGAGCTCTCTGGGATTTGCATTGAAGCTGGGATGATTGCAAGTGAACTATATTATTAATGAAAATAGATGAGTTGTTTTGTGCTCGATCAAGCTTAGTTGACTATTCACCAAGTCAGTGAGAAGAGGAGGTCTAGGAATTGGAGGGGAAATTGGTTTCAAATATCTGAGAAGCAGTGATCCATGTCTGTTGGTGCAGGGATACCGGGGTTCAAATGACAATGTCGTGCTACTCATCAATCAAGATAGAGTTCTTTCAAAGGTTGATCCCACTTGTTTAGGGCACGAGAGACAAGCCCAATCCAAATTAAGTGACTTTTCATATGAAATATGGAGCCATCCCAAGTGTGAAGTAATAAGGATGACCAACTGGGATGATGCTCGGTAATGTCAAGGTGCAATATATCCGGCTCTATGGGTATGGCGAGCTCTTCTTTGAAGGCACCAAGTCACTATTTGAGGATTCAACATCAGGTTATGATGAGCATAAAGCAAATGGGGAGAAAGTTGGATTTTCAATGGCAAGCTCAATTGGATGGGAAATGCGAGGTCCGAGCTATTCACAATGACGGAAATGGCGGCGGGGTTATAATAGTGAGCCCGGTCCGAGCCAACACAATGAGGGAAATAATTTAGCGGGCACTTAGCGGGAAGGACAAATCCCAAAATCATAGGTCAAGGCCAATCTCACCTAGTACAAGGTAGATGGAGATGAGGTGGGCCAAGTGACGAGGATTATAGAAGGAATCAGTGAGCCAAGTCCGACCTAGAGGTGAGTCCATGAGGAAAAAGAAAGTAGGTGCGAGGGCTACCACGTGGCTCTTTGACATAGTTTCAAAAATTTAGGAGACCGTGGAGACCCTAGAGTTACACGCGGCATCCACTTGGAGCTCGAAATACTTAAAAGACTAGCTCGGTGAGATTCAAACGAGTCAACCTAATTTGAGAGATGAGATGGTGAATGAGAGAGGTGGCTTGGTGGAATTGACACGAGTTGTGGAGGTTGGTTAAATAAGTCGGTGCGGAAATGAAAGTGTCCTAAAGCAATTAAACATTTGGCAAAAAACAAAGTCTAATGCAAAGTGTCGAGTTGAGAATATAGAGGTTGGCGATATTGTTGAGCATAGAGCCCGAGGAGTTAAGTGACTCGGCGCATGTGGCATTGAAGGGGTGCGAGATGATTCGGTGCTAATCCAAGGTGAGTGAGGGTTGAATGGGGTGGTCGACCCAATGAAACATTGAGACATAACCTTGAGACCCGATGTGGAATAAGCTAGACAATGCACTAAGTTCCCAACGCAAACAAAGGATCCTATCGCTTAGGGAAGCAAAAAGAGGAGAGCCAACTCGGCCGAGCTGACCAAGCTGGCCAATATAAAATGTTTTAAAATATTAGACTCTTACCCATGCAAAAAAATGAAAAGTTTAAGATGATCCCCACTACTTTAAATGCCAAAATATTTTAAAGATGTGTAGAAAACATTAGAGAAGGAGAGATATTATGAAATTGAATTTTCCAGCCAAGAAATTTAATTCTCGGTCCCGTGGAGATTAAGCAAGTCTCATGTGTGCAAGTCAAAAATGTTGCATGTGCTCGAGGAAGGTCATAACTAGAAATTATAAAAAAACTCAAAATTAGTACCGTTGGGCTGTGGCTCGATCCCAATGTACAATAATCAATAAATTCAAATATTTATTAAGAATTGATGGAGAATTTTGTGGAAAACTAGCCGATTGAAAAGAGAGAGCTGGAAAGTGGTTGGGAATGCATTTAATGAGTATGGCCATCATTTTCTCCAACTGCATGTTATGGGACAACATGAGGAAGATTTTGCAAATATATTTCCATCATTTCACCTCATTTATTACATCTTATAAGTGGTTGAAAGGGAAATTTAGGGATGGATCTTTCTCTCTCTTCTAATTCTATAAATTGTAATATTCGGCTCATTCCCAAGGGAGTTAGTCATTTTTTCTCATCCCCCTCTCTCTTTCTTCTATTCTAGGGTTGAATGGGAAGCGTAAGCCTCCTTCTCAAGCTTTGTAATGTTATTTTCTTACTTTTTCCCACTGATGTTGTACTGTGCATATTTATTGGAGCAATATAATTTATCCTGTGATGCATTTTTTCCTTCCTTTGTATGTTTTATTGTCTCTATTTTTCCTTCTTCATTACAGGGTATACTATACATATTCTCGATGTCTATTACAGGTTTTAGGAGTTACATTTAATGGGTAAAAAATGGTGCTTTATGTGAATCTATCTTTGGCCTATGGTGCATTTTGTCCACCCTTTCCATTGCTTACCTCTAACCATTTTAGTAGTTGAATTCTTGGCTAACAACCCCCTTTTCCGGTGTATCACCGTTGTTAGTGTAGGATTTATTTTTCATACACTCTCTCTCCTTGAACTCTTGGAATGTTAGGATAGGATTAGATAGTTACGCTGCATTAAGAGTAGCTTGTGGTAGGTAGTTTAGGAGTAAGAGTCAACTTTCTCTATAGGGTTATCTCAAGCCCACAAGTCCCATATCTTGAGAGATAATCCAATGGTACACAAATTACACCAATGGCCCATCCACACTTAGGCGATTTGGGGGGAACTGTAATATGGTGATAACAAAACACTCACATTAAAGATTCCTTGTTGCCCTCACTTCATATTATTCCCTAAACAACCTTTCTTCATTCTATATTGAGGTATCTCACTTCATACTTTTCATTATCATTCTATTTGTGTTTATCCTTTGCTTTGGTTTAGAAGAATGGGGCATAAAAATATTCAGAACTAGAGTCTACCTCAATTTTATTGCGAGATTCACAAGTATCAGAGCTATTTGAAAATACAGGATGGTTGGAATTCATAAAGAAATTCCAAGGCTATAAGGAAGCAGTAGTGGAAGAATTCATCAAAATTTTAAGGGAATCTCTTTAAGGGTAAGAGGCACGAAGATTCCTGTCAATAGTAAGATCATTAGTCAAATTTTAGGGATTCCTTGTGAAGGGATGTAGATTGCGAAGGAAGGTCTACTTACAAATACCTAATTCAAATTTTTCATGACCATGGAGATCCTGAACTGCAATTGGCCCTAAATAATGCAAAACATGTCAAAGGTATTAGGAGAGATACAATTCTTGAATCCACCTTTTGGATAGTGAAGTATTTCACCTATGAAGGTGAATACAATCTCTTAGGAGGTGATACAATGTGGATTCTGATTCATTTGAAACATGGTTTGCACAAACCAGAGCATCAAGTCAATTTACCTCAATATTTATGTGACAACATCCACAATATGGCCACTAGATATAAGGATAATAAAGGATCAATCAAGCACCACAATCTCATTTACCTAATTTTTCAATACTCCATCAAAGAACATAAGGGTAAAAAGGCTTGGAAAAATTTGATGCAGGAGATGGGTAAAGTTCCCGAAAAATAGAGACATACTCTCTTTGAATCTATTACACCTAAATCAACTCCATCCCTCGTTAAACCTGAAGGATAAATGGTGGAACCTAGCACTAAACAGGGTGAGATATCTGGTGCCACATCTTCTGGAACAATTGCCAAAAGAAAAGAAAATTGAAAAAATTGGGAGAAGAAATTGGAAAAAATAAAAAAATTGATTCTTCTAGAGGATGAAGACGTCGAGGAGGCAAGCTGAAATTTTGGGAAGCATAAATTCAGATCACTGAGAGGATTTTTAGAACAAATCAAACCTAAAGTATAAATGGAAATAACTGAAAAAGGAGTCTTGACACTTTGGCACAACCTTCTACTTCCAGTAAGGAAATAGAAAAAGGAAAGGATCCTCTTACAGAAGAAGAACCTATATCTCTGCTTCACCAAGTTAGGGTATTGAAGAAGATCAAGCTATAACATGTGATTCTCCTCTCTAAGCAAGAAGCAATCATCAAGAAACAACAAGAAGAAATAGAGTTTCTAAAAATAAAGGTACAATCAAAAGAAACCCTTATCTCTTCTTTACAAGTGCAAATTGAAAAACTTGAAATGTAATGCAAGGAAAAGGAAGAAACAACCCTTTCCAACACTAAAGTAAAATTTGATAAGGAAGTTCAAACTTCCTTAAACATAGAGGAAGTTAGAAATGTCTGGGGTATAATTTGTAACAATTATGAAAAATTGCATTCTCAAAACGAGACATTGAAAAATCAGTTGGAAGAGGAGAAGATTGAAAGAAAAAAATAGAAAAAGAAAAGGAAAAGGAAAAGATCAAAAAGGACTTACAAGCTACCTATTTAGTAGGGGAAAAATTGCTTGTATGTGTAAAGACCTTAAATCAAGTATATAATGATTTATTGGAAGAACAGTTCTACAAGTGGAAATTATCTATAATAACATATGAATTTCCATTTGAAATAAATAATTCTAAAAGACACACCAGTTTTGTACAGTAGAAAACACAAAATATCTTCATTCTGCTCATTCTAAATCATATTCACATGTTACATATATATAGGAGTTGTATCTCCTAAAATATAGGATCTCCTATAACAACTCCTAACAAAATGCCCAACAATAAACTATTCGTAAATATATATTGTTATAACAATATATATATATATATATATATATATATATATATATATATACGACATAACAATATAACCAATATTACAAACTTATTTACCACTTAGTAAATAATAATTACCTAATGTAAAATCTAAATTTCCTAACATTCCCCCCTTAGAGTTTACATGGGAAGAAGCACATCTGAAAATTGGAAACTAAATTGTATGCCTCTGTATACTTTTAGGTCTGTATATTGTTGGCTTGGATCTTGTTGTCTGCATCTTGTTGTACATGATCACCTCTATTCACTTGTCTGATCATATTCTAATGAAGTACGGTAGTCAAAAGACCGTACAACACTAGGAGGATCACTACAATCAGCTGCCCTCCTATACAATTGTTCATAGATTCTAAAATGCACATCCTCGTGTTTCAATCATAGTAAGGGAATGAAACCACACACCACTCGAAGAAAAAAACTAAAATATAGAAAAAAAAATCACATCTCATTCTATAAGAATCGCAATGTTCTTAATTGTAGCCATTGTCGTCGATCGCTGCCACTCGATCTCAAACAACATAGGAAACTGCCATTACCACTGGAAGCTGCCCTTGACTTTAGCCATTTTAGGCGCATAATGGAAATGGAACATTGGTGTTATGTTCCCCCCACAATGTGAAATTTCCATTTATTCACACAACTAGGAACATAGAAAAGAAAATCAAATCAAATTGAAAAAGAGATGCCACCATACCAAAATGCAGCCCCATCGTTGGCGACTGACGAGAGGTGTTGATCACCCTCCTTCCTCTGTTGCCTCGACCTCCAATTTGAAGTTGTTAACTTAGTGGAATGTGATCATGTTGCTCAATGATTTCCTATGGACGTCGGGTAACACCGAAAATGCGTCCATGAGGTAATTTTTTATAATTTTATACATTGACATGATGAGGCTAAAAAAGAGGGTATTTTTCAAAATTGATATTTTCTTCCAAAATTATAACCAATGTGACAAGAATGAAAAAATAAGCACTTTTGCAAAAAACGGCGCTCGATTTCGAGTTACCGTGCAAAAGTTATTGAGGATACAATTTCCCGTAAAACAACCTAATTTAATTAAAAATTTTCTCAAAATACCGAGAAAATTAATCGTGTGACCACTCATTGGAATCGGGAGGAAATGAGGATTCTAAAAATACAAAAATTTTAGAGAATGCACGAAAAATATTAATTTGGCAAAAATGTATTAATTGCCCTCAATTTGCAATTATTTAAGCAAAAACTATAGAAAAATTTCCAAACTATAGTTTTGCAAAAATATAAAATAATCAGCCAATCAGAAATAGCTGTGAGAAGGCAAGTAACTCACGACTGATTTTGAGTTGAAGTGACCCGTAATGATTTGTTCATAACTTGAGAACCAGAGCTCCGATTTGCAAACCGTTTAATGCATCGGAAAGATTATTTCCAGAGCTTTACAATGGTACTAACTAATTTTTTTATTTGATTGCATTATCTGAAATATTTTTTAACTGATTTTGATGCCCACACCAGCTTAAAAATCATGTTTTATTTTCTTTGAAATCTGCAAGAATTTATACGTGCCTAAATTATTCTCTTGACTGCTAGAGATATTAATGCACAACACTAAATTTTTGGCCAAGATATAGGATACAAAGTGCAAGAAACAAAACTATTCCAAAATCATTTAATATAATTTGCATACACATGAGCAAGAACAACATTTCTCACTTGGTTACACTCAAAAAACCATCACGAAGAGAGGAGTAGAACGCTCTGATACCAAATCTAAAAGACACACCAGTTTTGTACAGTAGAAAACATAAAATATCTTCGTTCTTCTCATTCTAAATCATATTCACATGTTATATATATATATATATATATATATATATATATATATCTATATAGGAGTCCTGTATCTCCTAAAATATAAGATATATATATATATATACTATATATATATAAATATATATATATATATATATATATATATATATACATATACACAACATAACAATATAAAAATATTACAAACTTATTTACCACTTAGTAAATAATTGTTACCTAATGTAAACTCTAAATTTCCTAACAATAATGACAAAATTTTTGAAGGCATTTACAAAAATATCCCATGAACATCAAAATACCATGTGTGAATTCCAATTGTGTAATCTTATGTTGCCTCACATGTCATATTTTCAAATAAATCCCATTATATGGGAGTCCCAATTAAGAGCCTCTTCTTCTACCATGAAAAATCATATAAAATGGGATCGAAGGACAAATGAGTATTTTGAGATAGTTAAGGCAGAAGGTCTGTGCATGAGGCCTCAATTTTCCAAACCAGCAGATCAATGTGTGACATTTAGGGATTTGGCCTATCATCCCAATATTCAAGACCATCATATTTCTCAGCTAAAAGAGAGCATTGCAAGTGTTCACAAATTCCTTCCTCAAATAGAGTTTGAAAATGCATTGTGCAACTGTGACAAAATATGGGATACATTGAACATTCCCTTGAAAAGGAGGGAGGTACTTTCACCCACAAATCTAAGGTGGTCCATGAGAAGAGAAATGGAAATTACAAGGATGATTCCAAAAAAATTTCAAACAAAAGGCAAAAAATGGATAGGAATGCAGTTTAGACCGCCACTTATTCTTTGCCCCATGCCTTCATGGAAAACAACAACATTGTAGAGAAATGAAGCATTTGAGAAATGGAAAACAAATGTTGAAGAACATGAAGGGTTTTGTGTCTCATTGGAAAATACATGGGCACTTCACACAAGTGTTTTTGACTTGAGAAAATATCTAGAGGACAGGATTTTTTATCCAGATTTTAAAGTGCCTGATGAGGATGAGGTTGAGCATGAGGATAGTGCATAGAAGCAGCTAACTACTTTAACACCAGTTGGCGTTCACCAATGTTGAATGACCTTGATATTTTTAAGTTCTACTGTTTTACTTTTATCTGATACTATATGTCCGAATAGCCTACCATGCTACCTTTGAGTAGAGAAATTCACACTTTCATAGTGAAGCATACAATGGTACAACTTGTGTACAAGAATTTTTATTAAGTTAATACTAGTTAAAGGTGGTTTATATGCTCTTCTTCATTTTTAATAAAGCTTAACATTTTGTCTAAAAATATTGTGCTTTTTTTTTTCTAAATATGATTATTACAAATTGTTCATCATTCTCATAAATAACATTGTTTGACTCTTCCCTTGCTTCAAATTTTTTGTTGTTAATAGAATTATTGTTGTAACAGGACTATAGTCAGATTATGGATCTTTTTCCATAGCTTCAAAGACAATGTTAATTCTAACATGTGGATGTACTACCTATTTTTAGCATAATTTGACTTTGATTATATTGAAATGTTCTTAGCTCAAAATAACTCTTTCATATCACTCATTTGTAAATTGTGAGAATAACTCAACAAGGAAGATAGGACAAGTCTCAAGTTAGATAGGAGATCATATAGATAGATAGTTGTTTTGGTCATGATAAATCCAAGGAGTGTAGTCATCTTCCTTCGGAGTATACTCTACTTGCTTTGGTGTATAGTCTCCTTTAGTTGGTGTATAATCAACTTGCTTTGGAGTATAGTCTACTTGCTTCAGAGTATATTCTACCATAGTTAATATGTAGTGAACTAGAGATATGTCAGGTTTTTAATATGTTTAGTATAATCTTCTTGCTTGAAGTATAGTCTACTTGCTTGGAGTGTAGACTATTTTCTTCGGAGTGTAGTATTCAATAGTGTTAATGTTTATGAAGTTTTCATAAGTTTGTGTGTGTATCATAGCTTGAATGCATTGAACAAGTCTACTATAATAGTGAAGACAATTTATTAGATACAAATAAAAGGAAAACTATGAGTGAGGATTATATATGAGAAATATATTATACTCATTTCTATTACCCGAGAAATATATGAGTGAGTGAATTCTTGAGTGGTCTTAAATCCTTAAAACCTTCAATTTATCCTTTATTATGCTTATTATATGTTATGTACCAATTTCCAGAGCTTACTTCAAAGTACAAGTCTTAATTTGCAATTGTGAAATCAAATCCTCCTTACTAGCTATCGGGTTTAGACCATAGACTGTCATCAATTGACACAAATAATTTGATTTCCCATCTTCCTAACCACTTTCATAGGTGTCTGATGGACTCCTAGAAATGATCTTAAAATTTTCAAGTTATAACTTGCTTCATAGGGCACTCAATAGTTAATAGATCTTGTATTTTGGTTTCCAAAATTACCACCTATAGTTGTCCTTAAGGACTGTCATCACTTTTCAAACTCTGTAACCTTATCTGGCACTGATTATTTTTAATTATGGATAGTGACTCTATGAATATTATTCATACCAATTTTAGATCATTGAATGTACGTGTAATGTCTCCAAACTACCTTCATCTTACAAACCCTAAGAGGGTTTCTAAACTACCTAAGAAGATAAGTTTTGGTATAAAATGCAAAATACTCCAACCAAAACCTTGAAACTTAATCTTCAACACCTTCTTAACCTTATAAATATATTTTTTCTAGTAGTGGGTGATGGATAATATTCTAACCAAATACAACTTCTCATAGGTCACTATCATGTGTTTATCAAAACCATGTTCTTTTCTCTACGCAAACCCTCAACAATTGTTAAATTCAAGAAAGTTTTTTTCAAGACCTTTAACGTTTACTAGGGATCTATATTAGTCTCTCCTAAAATTACGAGGAGTCATACGTTCATAAAAAATATCAATTCAAATCTTAAAAGAGGTTTCACATGCAAGACCATATTGCATCTTGCATAACATGGTTTAAACCATTGAGATTCAAGATCTTAAAAATCAATAGATATAATATATCCTTGTAATCATATAACTTAACTATAAAAAATCCATCATCTTCAATCTAGAGGAACCCCAAAAGACCTATCAATCATTCCTTAAACCTTTCACAATGTCTTTCTATGTGGAAAATAATACGGGAAGGGTGAATAATTATTTGTATCTAGGAAAATATCGAAGGATTGAAAAATGGGTAAGAGTTTGAAAGAGAAAAAACTACCTTCCACACAAGATGCAATACTAAGGGAAAGTTTTATGAAGTGTAGACTATTTACCTCAGTATAGTATTCCATAGTGTTGATATTTATGAAGTTTTCATAATTGTGTGTGTTTATCATAGCTTGAATTCATTGAACAAGTCTTTATAAATAGTGAAAACAATTTATTAGATAAAAAATAAAAGGAAAACTATGAGTGAGGATTATAAATAAGAAATCTATTATAATCATTTATATCACCTGAGAAATATATGAGTGAGTGACTTATTGAGTGGTCTTCAATCATTAAAACCTTCAAGTTATCCTTTATTATGCTTATTATATGTTATGTACCAATTTCTAGAGCTTACTTAAAAGTACAAGTCTTAATTTGCAATTGTGAAATCAAAACCTCCTTACTAGCTATCGTAGGTTCGGACCATGAGACTGTAAATCGAAGCTTTACACAACAAATTTGACTTCCCATCTTCCTACCCACTTTCATAGGTGTTTTATGGACTCCTAGAAATTATATTAAAAGTTTCAAGTTAGACATTTCTTCATAGGGAACTCATGAGTTAATAGATATTTTGGTCTCCAAAATTACCACCTATAATCATCCTTACGTACTTATCATCACTTTTGAAATCTTTGTAATTTTATATGACCTTTGATTATTTTAAATTATGGATAGTGACTCTATGAATATTATTCATACCAATTTTAGATCATTGAATGTACATGTAATGTCTCCAAACTACCTTCATCTTACAAACCCTAAGAGGGTTTCTAAACTTCTGAGAAGACAAGTTTTGGTATAAAATGCAAAATACTCCAACCAAAACCTTCAAACTTAATCCTCAACACCTTCTTAACCTTCTAAATAGATTTCTTCTAGCAGTGGGTGATGGATAATATTCTAACCAAATACAACTTCTCATAGGTCACTGTCATGTGCTTATCAAAACAATGTTCTTGCTCTATGCAAACCCTCAACAATTATGAAATTCAAGAATTTGTGTTCAAGACCTATAACTTTTACTAGGGCTCTGTATTAGTCTCTCCTCAAATTTATGAGCAGTCATAGCTTCATAAAAATATCAATTCAAATATTGAAATAGGTTTCACGTGCCAAGATCATATTGTGCATAACAGGGTTTAAACCATTGAGATTCAAGATCTTAAAAATCAATAGATATAATATCTCCTTGCAATCATGTAACTTAACTATCAAAAATTCATCCTCTTCAATCTAGAGCAACCACAAAAGACCTATCAATCATCCCTCAAACCTTTCACAATGTATTTCCATGTGGAAAATAATATGATAAGGGTGAAGAATTATTTGTAGCTAGGACAATATTGAAGGATTGAAAAATGGGTAAGAGTTGCAGCAAGAGAGGAAAAATACTTTCCACACAAGATGCAATACTAAGGGAAAATTTTACGAAGTGTAGACTATTTGCTTCAGAGTGTAGTCTTCCATAGTGTTGATGTTTATGAAGTTTTCATAATTTTTGTGTGTATCATAGCTTGAATGCATTGAACAAGTCTTTTGTAAATAGTGAAGACAATTTATTAGATAAAAATAAAAGGAAAACTATGAGTGAGGATTATATATGAGAAATCTATTATACTCATTTCTATTACCTAAGAAATATATGAGTGAGTGACTTCTTGAGTGGTCTTAAATCCTTAAAACCTTCAAGTTATCCTTTATTATGTTTATTAGATGTTATGTACCAATTTCCAGAGCTTAATTCAAAGTACAAGTCTTAATTTGTAATTGTGAAATCAAATCCTCCTTACTAGCTATCGCGGGTTTGGACCATAGGATGTCATCAGTTGACACAAATAATTTGACTAACCATCTTCCTAACGACTTTCATATATATCCAATGGACTCTTAGAAATGATCTTAACATGTTTAGTATAATCTTCTTGCTTCAAAGTATAGTCTACTTGCTTGAAGTGTAGACTATTTGCTTCAGAGTGTAGTCTTCCATAGTGTTGATGTTTATGAAGTTTTCATAATTTTTGTGTGTGTATCATAACTTGATTTTGTCAAGTTTTTAAGATGTTTAGTATAATATTCTTGCTTCAAAGTATAATCTACTTGCTTGAGTGTAGACTATTCACTTGAGTGCAATAGTATTGATGTTTATGAAGTTTTCATAATTTTGTGTGTGTATCATATCTTGAATGCATTGAAGTTTCCTATCCAAATCACAGTCCAAATTATAGTTGCTTTGCAAATGAGCTTCTCAAACTAGGTTTACAAGAGTGCATACAGTCACCTAAGGGGACTAGCAAGGATATCTACCCCTAGCCTTTGGTGGAATACCAAATTTCTTGTTGAATAGGCTTGAATACCATGTCATCATTATTTTTACAAATTTCTAGGGCTTAATTCCATGCATAGGTATTTTTTATCACTCGTTCCCTTGTCAAACCCTAATTGGGTGCATTCATCCCGAGAGGCTTTTTTTGTCATAACTCTCTCTGTAACTTCACTTAAAGCTTCAAACTTGCACTGGAGGTCGAGTTCAATATTAGGTAAGGAATTTTATTACCAGTGAGAGTGGAGGCATCCAAAACCAGATATTTGCTAGTTTCCTTCCCCACACTACCCTGAGGATCACACAACTCACTGTATAGGTAAAGAAGTGCTTGTATTTGATTTCTAACCCTGCATGCATGGAATTGTTAGTCACCCCTCACACAATGGCCACAAAATGTATTAGACATCCACCCTTTTTATATCTTCCTAAACAACTAGACACTCCTCCAAACAACAAACTCGATGTTACAATTTGCTCAGTCACATGTCTCCTATTCATTCCAACAAGTAAGAAATTTTTCATGTAATACATCTTCCAACTCCAAAAAGAATGACTATCTAGACCCTGCTCCACGTGATCACCACAAATTAACTCCTCAAAATATTTTTCAAGAGTAATCACAGTCATAACATATATCAAAGTTTGCATGGTTATAGTTGTTAAACATGCATTACACAGTACAAAGGTCTTGCTTCTAGTTTTAGTGTACACCTTCAACATCATGAATAGATAACTCACACACATGAATCACCCAAAAATGCATCAACATACCTTCTCCCATCAACAAAACTATCTTGAAGGACTCTATTTTTGGGTTACATGTTAGAGTGAACATATAGTTGAGAAATTATGTGAAATTACAATAACTTTAACCAAATAAATTATATGAGATCCATGACAATATATTATCACACCATATAAAATTCATAGGCATGTGGGTTATGAAGAATTGAATGTTCTTAAGATATAAGCTAGAATATAGGTTGTTGAGCTAATATTGGCACCATGAATGCTATTGAATGCTATTGGATGTCTACACTAAAACACACCACCATTATGCTCTGATCATGTTTATGTTTACACAATAGACTAATGCCACATTAAACATAAAATTTGTTGGAAAAACTTATGAGCTTGTTTCACATAGAAAAAATGGCATGGCTGAATGTGTATACATATACTCGGAACTTTGAGAGTCATATATATAAAATTCAGAAATAAAATTTCCCCTATACAATGGGGTTAACAGTAATGATGTTACAAATTTTGATATTAAGATCAAATGTTTTCAATATGTGGGACCAAATCAATGTAGGACAAAATAAAGCATAGATTTAATGTAATGTGCAACAATGCTTTATTCAAAGCTTTAAGACTTTTGCACACCCCTCCATCGTATAAGCTGAAAACAAAAAAACATATACCACCATTATCATATACAAGATCACAAAATATACCCATAATACAATAAAAGTAAAATGTGTAAAACTCAGAACGCACATAAAACAAAATTTAACATTATTTGTCTTAAACACAATGAAGCACCATGAAGCATTATTTGTCATAATCACACTAAAACCATACTGTGTACATAAAAATATATTAAAAAACAACAATAAACATTATTGGTCATAAAGACAGAAATACCTTCAAGATGCATTTGATGTTCCAAAAGAGAGCCGATGATATGGAACTTGAATTTCGGTCGAGGGGGTTGTCCTATGATTCATGAAACACAAATTTAAGTGTTTTAAATTCTAATGAATACTTCTTATAATCACATTATATTCATACTCAACCAAACTCTCTATTATAGCTTCACAACTTTCTCTTATTGTTGTACTAGACCGTTTCTATGTTTTTTTGAGAAGTTTCCTTCCACGAGTTGTGTCAGGAAATGTATACTCCTCATACTCTTGAGCATAATTATAAAACTCCTCCACCACGATCTCTTTTTTATTCCACTTTCGAGGTTGTCTTCTTGCACTAAACCATAGACACAAAATGTGATAGAAGTTTAGTTTGCACTACAATCTAGAATGAAATCATATGACAATGAACCGAGTTGTGTAAAATATTATGAAATTGTTGCAAACATTATCCAAAAACAAAAATATTTTCATCACTATCTAGAACCACATCCAAAAATGATTGCAATTTTTTTATATTAGATGAGAACTTGCAATGCATTTCCATGGTTTCTAACATGTTTCTCAAGACTGAGGTATTGTGTTTCCTATTGAATTCTATCATCACCCTCAACTGTCACAAAAAAGAAAATTGATTTAGTAATTGAGAAATTGTTGATATATCAAACACTATTTATTCATAATAAAATATGTATTGTCAATGAAAATGTGAGGCTGCTTTGATGGAGCTTCTTCAGGTGCATTGCATTCAATTGCTTCTACAACATGAACAACATGGTCATCTACAATGACAACAATAATTTTAGAGGATGTACAATGAATTGTTCTGAGGATAACAATGATACAGAATAGTTGAAATAATGAAACGAAAACATACACCCTCACCACTAAAATTTGGATCCCTAGTAGATGCACTACCCTCATGTGTCCTCTCAAGTTGCGACACCTTCAAAAAATGTTTATAGGTGTTGCCTTTGGTATCCCAAGGACAGTCACAAACATAAAAATTTGGGCCGAATCTCCAAACGAAATACCATCGGTCCCTAGATGTTTGACTTCTAACTTTAATTACCTCAAATTTGACACCCAAATTAGTAGGAATTTTTTATAACAACATTTAGACATTCCTCTGCATTTACAAATTAGATTACTAGCTACAACTAGTTAATGCAACAAGTCAAATTAATTTAGTAATGAGCAGACATTCCTCTGCATAATTAAATTAGGTAACTAGCTAAAACTAGTTTATGCAACATGTCTTAGTAATTTAATCCATCCTATAACATAGTGATAAACCTTGTGCAACTGTAAGGGTTAAATATCCCGATCTCCACGATCACCCTTAACATTCATTTGAATGTTCATACTTAGCCTCCTGGTTTTACCGCACTACGGTAGTGAGAACTTGTGACTGATCCTCTAGTGTCTACCTAGATTCCACTTAGTAAACTCCATCCTGTATCCTACACTTCGGGATTGAGGAATCACGGTGATTAGAAAATGTACCCAACAAGCACATTACTTTGGATAAAGTTTATTAGTTGTACTATGTACGCTTAGTATAGACGAGTGCATAATGTGTCTAAACTTGTCTTCCCATCACCTCACCATCGTCTCATCATAGTTATCTAGATTCATTAAACTTAAGTAGGTGAACCTATTAAGATTTACTTATTTCCTTTACGATTTCAAATATGCAATTTCAAGGAACCCATGCAATGCCCACTATTGGTTAGCTATGTGAGGAGAATCCACTACTTAATATGCTACCATATTAAGAATCCGATAGGCTACTCGTATGCAGCCTACAATGTGTATTATTTATGTTGTTCTGCTCAAACTTCTAAACCTTATTGTTTAGGCTAAGTAATTAGTGGCATATAGCTTACGCATTTATTTACTTTAAATAAAAGGGTAAGTGTTATCCCAAATTCACCCCCAAAAATTTGGTCAAGATAACTCCTACACATAAGGAAATTATGAAGGAAATAACTCAAACCCGTGAGCTCACATTCCAGGATGACAAACAGGTTACAGGTGGGCTCGAAAATGAAGGAGCAGTGTCGCAGAGAAGCCAGGAGAAAGAAGGAAAAGAAGTGGTGAAGTTTCAAGGCCTTCGGGCTCAAAACCATTTAGGAAAGAATCCAAAATCGATTGTGGAAGATCTAGTAGAGGGAACCATGTGTCCTAACAACACTCCTCAAAAGGTGAATCCAAAAAGAGAAGCTCAAACAAGCGTCGCATCTCCACATGTCTCAAGATGAAACGGAGGTAGGGGAAAATGGTCAAGCAGAGTCAAAAGGCGGAGCTTTGAGGCCGCAGGGGTTTTTTGAGTTTTACGTTTCGCGAAAAGGGGAAAAGGTAAATTACAGACCCGAAAACCTAATTTTTCTCTAATCTGGCTACCACGTGTCCCATATCAAAGGGGACCCATTTTTCAAGTTGTTTTCCAGCCCTCTTGTATGGACCCGATACAATCTTCGAAGGGGCATATCTTTCAACTTGGGGCTCGAAATATTGTAAATATTAGACCGTTGGAAGCGTCTCGATGTCCTCTATGCCATGGAAAGATAAAAAATCATTTTTTGAGCCTTAGTAGGTGAAAAATGGAAAAATCCTCTTCGGGCCTTTAATGTAGGATCTTCTTGCTCTTTAACTACCATATCCGATTCAATTCGATCCTTTGGGAACAAGAAGCCACATATTGTGGAAGGATTTGCGAAGGCATTGATATTCTAGTGGTTGAAATTTAAAATTGGGATTCGATGTGTATCTCATGGTGGTTGGAGTAGGATTTGACTTTTCCATCTTCTCTCTCTTTTCTTTCTATATATACTGTAACACTTCTCGTTTGAGAAGGAGAGACATTATAGGCATAGAGAAACTCTATCAAATTTGTTTCTCGATGTGATTTTGAGCAGCGAACCTTCTCCCATGCCTGGAAAATGTATTTGTGCCTCTATTCCAAAAATGTAATGGTCTGTGCACCTTCTAGAGCAATAAAAACGTGTTTTTGTGGTGTTCTTCAACCCTTTGCATCGTTTTGTTGTTTCTTTATGCCTCTCCCTTCCAAATTTGTTTTTATGTGCATGTATTTCACATTTGTAGGTGCAGGATGTTGTGTTTCATGGATTTTAATGGCAAATTTGAAGATCTGGGCCGTGTTACTTCTGTCTAACCTCCCTCATCTCCATTTTTCTATTTCTTTCTCCCTCAATAGAATATCTCGCTTCCTTTGTTGGTGTATCACCACTTTAGTGTAGGCTCTGTTTTCCCTCTTTCTCTCTCCTTGGTTCCTTGGAATGGTTAGATTAGGTTAGATTTAGTTTTCCTACACTGGAGTAGCTCGTGGTAGGTAGTTTAGGAAGAGGAACCAACCTTCTCTGGAGAGATTTCCCACTTTGTAAGGTCCCACACCTTGGGGAAAGTTCAATGTTATGCAATCACACCAAATGAGTCTGCCTTAGAAAAGTAGTTATTTAGAACTCATTTTGGGGGTGCTGTGATTTCGCACTAATAATTTTGGCATGCCCAATTGGACCAAGAGGTCTTCATTTCATTTCATCAAGTTGATGTGTTCTTGGTGAGATTCAACCTTTAGAGGCACATTCAAACTACTTTTGGTGACTCCATGTGGTCAAAAACCCATTCTATGAGTTGCAGACCTTTTCCATCCATTTCCACTCATTTTCATCCATTTTCTTCTTCCATCTCTTCCATTTTCTCCCATTCCATGAGGTTGTGCAATCATGATGTCATTCTCTTCATGGAACTCAAACTTACAAGCAATGCAATCCACCTCCAATGTATTTCCCAACTCCTCTAGATTAACATTATGATTAGATCTAGAATCATTATGCTTACCCATATAAGAAGTGTCAAAACCAATTTAACTATGAAGCTTCTCAAGGACAAGGGGATGCATATAATGGCAATAGTTAGTCAGAGGATGCTAGTCTATTGGAGAAGATTCAAAAAATGGAGGCTAGCATGGTGCAGTCCAAGGCCATAACACAAATGAAGGCATTCAAGATTGGTTATAGGGCACCTTTTCCATGGGAAGGCCCTTTTCCAAGACATTACAACCCTTAGGAGAAGCTAGACTTCATGGTTGAAATGCTACCCCAACTTGCACAATGGACTGAGGAGATCGAGGCCTATGAATTTGGTGCCAGGAAGCCTTGTCAATGGGTAAATCCTACACCATTATCTGGTAATTTTCTCTCTACTCCTCAAGCAGCACCATCTCAATTTGAGCTTCGATTTCCAAGCTTCCCATTGCATTGCTTCCCCTCTTGAGAAAGGGAAGCTATTTCTCCCTGCTAGTTGTAAGATTTGTTTAGCATTCTTCTCTCGTAGTTAGTTTAGGAGTAGGAGTAGATTTTTTTTTAGCAGAAGAATTGCTTATACAAACTCTACATGTCTCATTTGAGGCATGTATGATTTGGTATTTGTATATAAGTTTTGTTTTTTTCTCCGAGGGTGCATAAGGCTAGGCTCTTCAATATTCATGGAAAGAAGACTCATAGTGGTCTATAACAATTGCTAGCTCCAAAAGGGAACAAATCCAGAGAAATTTAAGTCGTTTGAAATAGTCCATTTCAGGACAGTGAAAGCTCGGGTCAATACAATTTTCTACTCTCAAAAACTCCATTTTAAGATTTTCTTATGAAAATTGAGAGTGCCAACGCGTGGGTGGATTTAGAGTCAAGCAGAGGTCGAAAAGTACGAGAGATTTAGGGAGTCCGTTTTATAATAAGGATCAATGTCGTGCCATCATTCTTGAATCCATGCCCAATGGATGCTCCAAGGCCATTGGTCTCTTCATCTAGCAGGTAGATGTCCCCGTGAGTCGCCAAATTGTCATTCCAAATTTGCCCCCTCAGCAAATTTGGTCAAGACAACTCTTGCACATAAGGAAATTATGAAGGAAATGCCTCATACCCACGAGCTCACATTCTAGGATGACAAACAAGTTATAGGTGGGCTCGGAAATGAAGGAGCAGTGTCACAGAGAAGCCAAGAGCAAGAAGGAAAAGATGCAATGAAGTTTCAAGGTCGTCGGGCTCAAAACCATTCAGAAAGAATCCATAATCGACTAAGTATGGAAGATCCAAAGCAAAGGGAACCACGTGTCCTAATGGTGCTCCTCCAAAGGTGAATCCAAAAAGAGAAGCTCAAACAAGCACCACATCTCCACATGTCTCAGGATGAAACGGAGGCGGGGCGGATGCTCAAGTAGTAGAGTCAAAAGGCGAGCTTCAGTGGCTGCGAGGGTTTTCTAAGTTTTGCATTTTGTGAAAAGGTGAAAAGGTAAATTACGAGACCCACAAACATGATTTTTTATCTAATCTTTCTGCCACGTGTCCCATATCAAAGGGGAACCATTTTTTAATTTGTTTTCCCACCCTCCTATAAGGACTCGATACAAACTTCGAAGGGGCATATCTTTCGACTCAGGGCTTAAAATATTACAAATCTTACATCGTTGGAAGCGTCTCAATGTCCTCTACACCATGGAAACATAAAAAAAATTTATGGGTCCTGGTAGGTTAAAAATGGAGAAATAATTTTTGGGCCTATAATGCAGGATCTTCTTGCTCTTCAACTACCAGATCCAATTCGATTCGATCTGCTGGGGAACCAAAAGTGACATATTGTGGGTGGATTTGTAGAAGGCATTGATATTAAGTAGTTGAACTTTCAAAGAAGGATTTGATATGTATCTCATGGTGGTTGGAGTAGGATTCGAATTTTCCCTCTTCTCTCTCTTTTCTTTCTATAAATACTGTAACACTTCTTGTTTGAGAAGAAGAGACATTCTGGGCATAGAGAAACTCTATCAAATTTGTTTCTCGAGGCCATTTTTGAGTAACAAACCTTCTCCCATGCCTGGAAAATGTATTTGTTCCTCTATTCCAAAAATGTAATGGTCTGTGTACCTTCTAGAGAAATAAAAACGTGTTTTCATGGTGTTCTTCAAACCTTTGCATCATTTTGTTGTTTCTCTCGTGCCTCTCCCTTCCAGATTTGTTTTTCTATGCATGTATTTCACATTTGTAGGTGCAGGATGTTGTGTTTCATGGAGTTTAATGGCGAATTTGAAGATCTGGGCCATGTTACTTCTGTCTGACCTCCCTCATCTCCATTTTTTCTATTTCTTTCTCCCTCAACAGAATATCTTGCTTCCTTTGTTGGTGTATCACCGCTTTAGTGTAGGCTCTATTTTTCCCTTTTTCTCTCTCCTTGGTTCCTTGGAATGGTTAGATTAGGTTAGATTTAGTTTTCCTGCACTGGAGTAGCTCGTGGCAGGTAGTTTAGGAAGAGGAACCAACCTTCTCTGGAGATCTTTCCCACTTTTTCAAGGTCCCACACCTTGGGGAAAGTTCAATGTTATGCAATCAAAACCAATGAGTATGCCTTAGAAAAGTAGATTTTTAGAACTCATTTTGCGGGTGTTGTGATTTCTCACTACTAGTAAGTTCACAAAGTGATTATCACCTCACTATCCTGTTCATACATCCTAAACATTTTAATAGAAAAAGTGTATTAATTCCTTAGTCAAGATTCCCATTAGGACTTACTAGTCCTAAATAGTCATACCATATTTTATCTATATTTTATTCCCACTAAGCAAGGTTATATCTACATTATTTAGGACTGAACTCATATCTTCATCTTGTTTTAAGCTAGAGGTAATACCCGCTTAAGGTAAACTTATTTTGCATTTCAAAGTATGATGACTTCTTTTATATGATCTTACATCTTATAAGTAGTAACTAACTTTTCAGGATGTGTTTATCATACTTCTCTTTAAAGTTCCTTCAACTAAGATTGACTAGGCTAGTATCATTTAAGGACTAGTTGCTTATCACTTTATGATTAATCCCATAATTCACCAAGGCATATTTTTACCTTTTTAAAGTTATTATTAACATTGAATCATTCAATTAAATTCCTGAATAGATTATTATCTTTTATTCCTTTATTGTATGTACACCCCTTTTCCTTGTTTGATCCAACATGCCTATAAAATCAGATTTTATTCATTTTTATAGTTAGTGCTTGATGTTGATTTAGACCATTAATTCTTGACTGAAAATTTATCAAATATATACATAATGAACAACCCTTTGATTGGACCAATGTATATCCCAAATCTAATTTATAATTATTTTCAAAGTTAATACTAACTTCATGTCTTTTTCCCTTCAACTACAGTTTCATGTTTTTCTTGATATTCTTTTCATTTAGCCATAATAACCTTCTTACTGTAATGGGGAAAGGTTAGGTGTGAGGTATATATTTCTCATCTTGAACTATGCCTGTCATAAGCTTAGGACAGATACATATGATAAACTTAACTTAATTAGATATTTTGTTTAGTCACCCGAGCCCGTAACACAACAATGTACTTATACATATACAAATCAACCATCATATTTATATATCAAAAATTCATGTCCATCAATGGACTATTACAAAGTACAATTTGCCCAAGGAAAGTTTATTTAATCATAAGTACAAGTACAATAGGATCCAAGATCCGTAATATAAATCATCCATTCTAACGTCGATCTTCACAAGTGAAGAAATAATGTCAACTCGTTGTTACTAAACTCGTGACATTATTTTGTTGGGGGTGTTAGTTCATAGAACTGGAAAGAAGTTAATCTACTTTCTTAACTAAGTTTTTGATAGATAAAGTAGATTAGTCATCATAACCTAGCTCATCTACCTTGCAATGGTAATGCTTCTACAACAGTTAGGGAGCTAGAATCTTCTAGTAATCCCATATCTAATGATGGAAGAAACATCAGGATATATGTGAATCATTCCTAGAGGACCACTCTACAAATATTCCTCTCACTTCTTTAATTACAAGTCATGCAATTGTGAAGGGTTCGAGATACTAAACTACGTCCGATCCATTATCATTGCACACAAGAATCAATCCAATAAATGAATATAAGATAACTAACAATCCAAGAAAAATACATCTGTTTTGCATCATTCATTATCACAGAATAATTTACATGCCATAAGAGTCATCCACATAATTTTAAACCATAAAATTAACTAAGTATAGAATTCTAGAAAAAATTGTCATAGTTTTCCCTTGTATTTTCCACTTTTAAAATTTTCCAAATCAATATAAACTATTTTAAATCAAATAATGAAATAAATGCTTCAAATGAAAAGGTATGGATCAAGTGATCTAACCCTCGAGTCGAGAGGATCTCGGGATAAATAAAAGAAATAAAGAAAAGGAGTAATTAACCCTTGTACCATCAACATTCTATTTTTTTATTACATTTCCAAATGTCCCCTGCAAGAGGGTTTAAAGAATCTATAGGTAAAGCAAGGATGACATTTCCAATTTATTATTTTTCATGCCAAGGTTAGTTCACTACTTAGTTCGTATTACACATAAAAAAACATTTCAATCAATATCAAGTTCAATCAATAAGACCAACCAATCAGTATTCACTGAAACAACAAATCAACATAAGTAATATTGGGGAGAGAATGATATCAAAATCCATTGTAGGTTTATAGCTAGAGACCCTATGCATGCTTTAAAGAACATAAGATTGAACACCAGGAAATAGAGTCCATTACCAATTTTAGCTTCATTAACCTTATGATTATAAACAATCAAAGCTATAACTCTCAAGTATTAATCTATCCATTTAAAATATATTGTTATGGCAAGAAGAGATGACCATGCAAATTTTGTACCCACATCACTGGTATGATTTCTATTCAAAATTAACATAGGTACAACCATATATTTTAAGGAATGAACTTAGATAGTAAAACCCTCAAGTATATCTTGGATTATTTTCAATAACCTAAAGCCATATAACTTCCTATCAAATATATAATTCAAAAAACCGCAAGACATCACGGATAAATTACACAAATTGTTAGGAAATTATTATTGTGAACATTATATGATTTAAAAATATTTACGTAGAGGTAAATATTATGAGTGTAAGTTAGGTTGTTGTAAACAACCTACATAATAATCTTGAATATTAAACGAGTTGTTAAAACAACTCGTGTATTGTTAGATGTAGTTAGTATGACTTCCTATTTAATAGGAAGTTGGTTTACCTATTGTTGTGGTTATATAACAGCCATTGTATTAGCAGGATGAAGTTATAGAGTGAAATAATATATTTGTGTGTTCGAATCCATTTTTTTATTATTATTGGCAAATAGTTTTTTGAAAGGGACTATACCCTTGAGAACAAAAGAGGGCCTAGAAGCCAAAATAGGAATGAAGACTAGCAAAAAAAGGATCAGAATCTAAGTGTGACAATGAGGTCCAAAGTAGCCAAAAATCAGCTACCCCATCAGAACAAAAATAGTACAAACTCTGCAGAAAAGCAGGAAAAAGACAACAAAAAAACAACAATAGATACAAAGAAGTGCAGTAAAAGTTCCCACAATTACTTCTTGGCAGCTTTGTCGATACTGGATTTTATATTCTACCAAGATTTGAAAATTTCCAAATTCTTCATGTGGGCAGAGTTAGTAATATCCAGCTGATCAATGGTCCTTTTGCTTTCCTTTTCAGTGCCCCAAAGCGATGCCGGAACCCCGCTGAGATTGGAGACACTACGGACATGTTGCTCAATGAACTCTTCAATCGCATTAAAAATGGCCATATTATAATCATGGCGAGTCTTGGCCTTCCCTAAATGGGAGTCTAAGGAGTTCAGCTTCTTGTAAATATCTTCAATCTGGCTATTATCCATAGCCACCTCCTCCTCCTTCCTCTTACCTTTCTGTTTAGCCAGGTTTTTGACCTCATCCTTCAACAACTTCATGTCAGCTTCTAAGGCTTCCATCCTTTTTGTAGAGTTCTCAAAATGCGCATCCTGGGGACTAGCACTGCTAATATGCAGGAGGTTATATGCAATTTCAATATCTTGAGGACCCTTCCCCCAAGAAGGGTATCAAGGTTAAGCCTTCTAGAGGACACGGTAATCGGTCTGGCTGAAGTGGAAGCGAAGGGGATGGGAACAGAGGTATGTGGAATGGATGATGGAGCCTAGAAGGTCGGCAGAGGGGTGACAGGCAAGCGGGGCGAATGCGGAGAGATGGGGCTAGCGGTCGCCGAACTAGGCAGAGGGGGCAGATCCCGAGAGAGGAAGGGAGACCAGGATACCGAAGAAGACATAACTTATGTAGCAAGAAAATAAGCCCCTGGTGTAAAGGAACGGCCCTGGTATGCTTTTGAAACTCCAAAATGGAGTGCTTAAGAGAGTTAAGAAAATAATGAGGGAAACAAACCTTGCGATTCCTATGGAAGTGGTTCAGGAAGACAAGATGCTTAGAAGGCATAGTGACAAGCCTCCCTTCTAAAGAAATGAAGCGTATCATCATGCGCATAACCTCATCTTAAGGCGAAGGGATCGAGCTGACAAGCAGACCCGTAGTAACAAAGATCAACTTCTCAGTTCCCTCCACAAGTCTCCTCTCTTTCGCGTCTCTGTCAACCCTTTTGTTAAAAAAATGGTAGCCCTCCATGTCAAGGCCAGTCGCTTCAGCAATAAACTCCTCGTTGATCAAGATCTTCTGGCCCGCATAATCCACAGTTCGACCCTTCCAATCCTTTGCAAAACACACAGAGATGCTTTGATCATGGCCCTGAACCTTCTCCATAAATTTGGCGATGCCTCCCTGGATGAGTATATTCCAGAGCTCAACATTATCCTTCCAATCCGGATCCGCGCTCGGCTCAACCTGGCAAGGGGGGCCTCCCATCGTCACCGTGCTTAACTGCTTGCAACAAATTCTAAAATCCTTGAGAGTGCTGATGTCGGTTTGCCTTTTACCGTTGTAATCAGCACCATGAAATTACTGAATATAGGAGTCTTTGCTATTCTCACGAACGTCCACGTGACTACTGATCAGAGCCTGTGGAAGTTCGCATGTGGGAATTACGCCCTTTTGCAAGCCCACACCCTATCATAAATAACCTTACAGACTATCTTCGGGATCCGTGGAGTCTTTTACCCATATTGGAGAAACCATAGTGTTGCCCGCATGCGCGACTTTCATATCTATATAACTCCACTTGAACTTTCCCATATACTTCACACTATCTTGATTGTTCGACAAGATTTGCATAATATTAGTTTTAAAGTCAGCACATGTGGGCGTTTTATTCATACTGATCCACACCCAATAATCATAACCCAAATCAAGAGTTTTCATGCGTATAGAAATCCGCTTGAATGCTGCTTTGAAGCTACTTAGGAATGCTATTTTTATCCCAAACAATGTGGTTAACATTAATGCCATAATTAGCCAATGCATCTGCCAACTTATTACCCTCCCGGTAAGTATGCATGATCCTAATGTTATTGAAGGTTTGACAGATACTTATGGATTCTAAGATAAAATCCTTGATGTTCCAACTTGGAGGTGAGCACTGTTTAAGGTGATTAATGATATTCAGGGAGTCCCCTTCAAGAATGAGGTTTTGGATATTATGAGTCTAGGCAATTCTCAGGCCCCATAAAGCAGATAATGCTTCGGAAAAATGATTTGTTTGAACACCCATTTTCCCAGCATACGCAGCAATTAGACTACCTTTATGATCCCGGATCACTCCTCCCCTGCCGCAATCCCAGGGTTCCCCTTAGAGGCCCCATAAAAGTTCAAATTAAACCAATTACAATCGGGAGGATTCCATTTAATCAAAGATCTATCAATACTACTCCCGGGATTGCTTGGCTATTGACAGTTCCAATCTGCCAGTTAGATAAGATATACTCTTCATTTTCTGGATAGCTCTTGTTCTTGGGGGGTTTAAATCTAGCAATATTCTCTTTGATATCATTAGAAATTTTACCAGTACTGAGTTTATATTTTTATTCTTATTTCTAAAGATAATATCATTTCTATCTTTCCATATCCTCCAAATAATATGAGGGATAAACTAGCTTCCAGATCCTTCTGACAACACAATGCCTATAGGGTGGGTTCCATTGAGTCCATAGCTGATTTAAATCCTTCGGCACCACCCAGAGAGCTTCAAATTTGGAGAGGGAAAAACTCCATATTCTGGTAGCATATTCACAATGAATAAACAGATGACTGATATCCTCAGAGTCTTTTTACAAAGATGACATCTATTAGGCATTATAAAGCCTCTTCTCATTAGGTTGTCAATGGTAAGAATCCTAGCCTCTGATAGCCAGCCAAAGGAAGAAATTTATTTTAGGAGTTAATTCAGCCATCCAAATCCTATTCCAGTTGAACTCTGTTTGACTACTGTGGAAGAAAGCATTGTATCCAATTTTGACTGAGTAGTCCCCATCAATGGAATTATTCCAGATCAGCTCATCCTTGGTATCCAGTTGACTTAAGGGGATAAGATCTAGCTGATCTTGAAGGGAGGAAGTAATCTGTATCAGATCATCTCTCTCAACAGAAAGTTTTTTCCATTTCTTGCTGTTGCCATTTCCCTCAATATAATCCTTGATTTTACTGCCATACTTGCTTACAAGACTGTCCTTAACTTTCCCAAATCTGTCCATGAGATTTCCATTAAACCAGTTATCCTCCCAGAAATTTATATCCCAACCATCACCCACTTTCCATTTACTGCCCTGCTTAATGAAATTTTTGCTCTTAACCAGATTGTTCCAAAAAATGGAACCATAGGGGAGGTGTTCATCTTGCAGGAAAGAGTAAACAGTTTGTTGATTTAGGTATTTTGCTTTGATTAAATCTATCCATGGTTGTTTCTCTGAAAACATTCTCCACCCCATTTTTGCAATGAGAGCCTCATTCATTTTCTCAATGTCTTTTATACCCAATCCTCCCATGGACTTCGGGGTACAAACCTTATCCCAAGAAACTAAGTGAAATTTAAACTTCTCTTCCATGCCCTACCATAAGAATTTTTTTCTGGATCCTCTCAATATTTTCTCTGAAGGAAGAGGGATCTTGTAGAGCGACATGACATAAATGGGCATATTTTGAAGAGTAATTTTGATGAGCGAGGCACTTACCAAAGACACTAGATAAAATGGCTCCTTTCCAACCAGCCATTGTTTTTGAAATCTCTCCAATAAATCATCCCGCACCGCTAGAGACTTTTTAGTGCCGAGAGGAAGGCCCAAGTAAGTGGTAAGCGCACTTATTTTACAACCCATAATTTTAGCAATTTTAAGTTGTCTTTCTTCAGGAGTGTTAAAAAAGAAAATGGAGCTTTTATCATAATTGATCTCTTTCCCATAAGCATATTCGTAGAGCTACAGTATAGCCTTGGTATCCTTGGCTTCAATGACGGAAGCCAAAAGGAGGATAGTATCATCCGCAAATTACTGATGGGAGACAGCTTGGCTGATAGAAGTGGGCTTTGAGCCTTTTAAAAGACCGTCATTAACTGCTTTATCAATTTTTCTACTTAGGCTATCAGCCATAAGGATGAAGAGTAGGGGGGAGATAGGGTCCCCTTGCCTTAGCCCTCTACTGCTAGTGAAAAAACCCACAGGCTCACCATTAACCACCACTGAAAATCTAGCTGTAGAGATACAGGCCTTAATAATTTTAAGAATTTATCTGAAAAACCAAATTTAGTTAATACTTTGTCAAGGAAAACCCAAGAAACCTTTTCAAAGGCTTTATTCATATCAAGCTTAAGAGCCATATTTGCTTTTTTATTATTCTCCATAGAATGTATGGTCTCATGAACCATAATCACTCCATCTTGTATAATCATGCCTTTGATGAATCCACTCTGCTGCCTTGAGATTAAATCATTCATAATGAGTTGAAGCCTAGTAGCAATAATTTTGGTAAAAATTCTATAGATGGCGTTCACAAGGCTGATGGGTCTGAAGTCTTTGAAGTCTTTAGCATCCATTTTTTTTGGGGCCAGCACAATGTGAGTGTTGTTCAGCTCTTTCAAAAGATTTCCAGTTCTGTAGAATTCATTCACCGCTTTGAGAAGATCCTCGAACAAATTTCCCAAAATTTTTGGAAAAAATTAATGGAGAAACCATCCAGGACCTGGAGCCTTATCACCTTCCAAAGCAAAAATAGCCTTTTGTAGCTCTTCAAGCATGACAACTTTGGTGATATTTCTAAATCTTTGTTCCTCAATTTTATCTTGGGAATGGCCTCCAACATAAAAGAAATAGCCTCAGAATTGATGATATTCCTCTCCTCCAAAAGCTTTTTATAGAAATATAGTACTTCTTTCTTGATGCTATTGGAGTCTTTTATAATATATCCGTTACTTTTAGTAACTTCCAAGATCCTATTACAGGCTCTGTGCTTCAAAGTGGTCATATGAAAGAACTTCGTATTCCTATCTCCCTCTTTAAGCTAGATATCTCTAGACTTAAGTCTCCATAAAGATTATTCTCTGCTACAAATCGTATGCGAATGCGAAAGAATGTTCTTTTCATTAGCTTCGTCTTCACCTGATCTCCCCATAGTATCCATTTTGATTTCCAAATCCTACGAGTTTTTGTTTTAACTTCTTTTTATTTTCAAACACATTTCCAAAAACACTTTTATTCCAGATTTTAACTTGCTTTTTAACATTTTTGAGCTTTTGAATCAATCTAAATTGAGCAGTGCCTTCACCATTCCATCCCCACCATTATTTTATCTTGTCATAGATATTGTCATGCTCCATCCACATCTTTTCAAATTTGAATGAGCTTCTGATGGGTTTAGTCCAATTGAGAAGATTTAAAGCAATCGGATTGTGATCCGATCCAACTCTGGGCAAGGAAGAGAGGTGAAAGTCTTGACTAAGAATCCAACTCGCTGAAATCAGTGCTCTATCCAATCTCACCTAGATAAAATATTTTCCCAACCTTCTATTATTCCAAGTGTATTTATTCCCATGGAGATCCACATCTAAAAGATTATGTTCAGCAATAAAATCAGCAAAATCCTCCATACCTGTAGAAAAGCTGGAGATTCCTCCATATTTTTCACTCCGGGTTTAGTGGAGAGTTAAAATCTCCCATAATAAGCTAGTATCCATTGATTAAGTTAGTATCTTTGTTAAATCTCGTGTAATTATTATCAATGGTATCAAAGTGGAGTCTGGTCCATGTAATAGAGATGTAATATATTTTTAGCGTAGATAAGAATTCGAAGAAATTCTATTTGTTTACATTAGCTCTAGCTACACAAAGACATTTCAAAGTTTTTCTGAATTGGTTTTGATATCAATTGTTATCATTTGCATCACTTGTGGAACATCAATTGATGGATCTTCTCTGATCGATTATTATTTGCCGAGAATTTCTCCATGAGTGGAGCTAACTAAAGTCAAATGAATGCTAAGAAAACCAAACTCCACTTTATATCCCCCATTCTATCCACGCATCCCCAAAAACCCTATTGATTTGGATTTTCCATTTGTCAAGTTGACAGGTTGTGGAGTCCAAAGCCAATGTGGGAGGGGTGGTCTCCAAGTCAAATTTGAATATGCAAACAAATAATTACCTTCTTTTCCCATATACATGAATGTCCACCTTTTCGATTTAATAATAATTAAAAACTTATCCATGCAGAGTTTGGTCATATTTAACCTTTAAAAAACAATAGAATCCCAAACATAATTAAAACTTTAGATCCTTCCATGCAAGTATGGTGTTATCACCATTTTTATTAAGTTAAAAACATCCGTCATTGAGTTTAACCATTCGATGGTGTGGCACTATGCCCCGTCTTATCATTATTTAAAAATAATAATATTTATAATAAGGTCACAACTTAATTTTTACATAGTAATTCAACCAGGCTTATATGCCTCAAAAGAATTTTACCATTTTATGCCAACTCAAAGACGATTTATGCAACCACATAATAGTTACCATAGTGACACAATTCCTTCCATACCTCAATATCGAACACAATGCGCAAGTCGGCTTAGAGCTACATTACCCTTAGTCCATATGGGCACCAACACAAAGATAACGTTGTGTGGCGAACATATTGATTAAGGAAAAATATGTCCTAATCAAATTGACGCTAAACAACAAAATCAAAACCAAAATACATAACATCGCAATAAATTCAAACCGCATTAATAATAGTAAAAGGCGGTATTTAATTATTTGAATCAACATACATTTTCCCATTATTCATATTTATTTAAATAATTAAATGTCGAATGAAAAGGGTTAATTAGCAGGATCTTACATTCCTCCCTACTAAAATGATTCATCGTCCCTGATGAATTAATTACTATTTTCACATAAACAGAAATAGTAATGTTGCTGAAATTTTTACCAAATAAAACCTTCATTTAGTATCCCAAATTCCAGAATCAAAATTTTAAAAAGTAACAACATGGCTGAAACAACCTTATTAATCTATAAAATATAAAAAATTTACAATCGTCCACATTGATAAACAAGAATTTCCCAACTGTCAAAAAATTAAAACCATTATTTTTGCAAATAATATAGTTTCATCACAAAATTGTAAACGAATAAACATGGAAAAGCGTTTTAAATTCATCCAAATTCTCCCAAGTTATGTTGTCCTCATAATATTGGTCCCATTGGACCTTGCATTGCAAAATTTCTCTATTTCTCAACTGCAAATTACGTGTTTATAACACTCTAATGGGATCCATGGCGATGATTTCGGGTTCCAGAACCTATAGTGAGTCCCAATTAAGTACATGTGACAAATCTGCAACACACATTTTTAATAATTAAACATGGAAAACATCATGCAACTTTGACAGTGAAGGAGGTAATTTTAGTCGATGCAACCGAACTAAGAACTTCAAGAACTTCGAATGGTCCAACATAGTGTGGGGAAAGCTTGGTAGCCTTCCCAAACATTATTGAAATCTTTTTAGGCTTAACACAAAGAAAAACTTTGTCTCCCTTTTCAAATAATCTTTCTTTCCTATGTAGATTTGCATAACTCTTTTGATGATTTTCTACTTCTTTCAAGTGTTCCCGGATTTTCTTAACTTGTTTTTCCATTTTAGTTAGCATTTCCGGCCCAACCACCTCTCTATCCTCTACATTATCCCAACTTACAGGTGTACGACACTTTCTTCTATATAACGCTTCAAATGGTGTCATTTTCAGCAAAGAGTGATATGAGTTATTGTATGCAAACTCAACTAGTGGTAGGTATTCTTCCCACCTATACTACTGATCCATGTAGTACATGTGAAGCATGTCTTCCAACACTTGGTTTACACGCTCAGTTTGACCATCCGTATTCGGATGATAAGCTGAACCAAAATTCAATTTAATACCCAAACCAGAGTTTAATGTTTTCCAAAAATGAGATATCATCCTTGGATCTCTATCTAAAATGATTATTTCTAGGACACCGTGTAATCGAAATATCTCATGCACAAACCTTTTAGCAAGAACTAAGGAATCATCAGTAAGGTTCCTAGGTATAAAGTGAGCTACCTTTGTTAACTTTTCCACTACTACAAAAATCATATCATGTCATTTTTTAGTCATGGGAAGCCCCTGGACAAAGTCCATGCTAATGACTTGCCATTTTTGGTGCGGAATGCTATGCAGATATAGCAATCTAGCACGTTGTGCGTGCTTCACTTTTACCCTTTGAAATTCTAAACAAATCGAAACATAGGTTGTGATTCTCTTTTTCATCCCTTTCTAGAAATATTGTTGGTTTACATCTACTGTCATTTTTGTTATTCCGGGATGACCAGAGTATGGTGCATCATGGAATTCCTGCAACACTTTTGTTCTAAGCTCATTCCCTTCCAAAAATAAATTATTTTTGAAAACGCAGAATTTAATCACTATCAAAAATAAAACCAACATATCTCTTATCCTTAGGATCATCTTCTAAAGCTTCCTGTACTTACAAATAGTAAGAATTTGTAGTTGACTTCTTCCTTGAATTTCATTCATAAGGTTATAACAACTGATATGTACTTCCTACACTCAAGGCATCTACTACCCTATTTTCCTTGCCTTTGATATAACTGATATCAAAGTCGTATTATGACAAAAAATCCAACCATATACATTGTCATGCGTTTAAATTGGGTTGCGTGAAGATATACTTTAGCCCCAAGTGGTCGGTTTTTAGTTCAAATGGTTTACCCATCAAATAGTGCCTCTAAACCTGTAATGAATGAACTATTGCAACCAATTCCAAATCATGAGGGGCATAATTATACTCATGAACTTTCAGTTTTCTTCCCTCATATGCCACAACATGTTCATTCTGGAGTAAAACCCCTCCTAATCCTTCCCGGATGCATCAATAACAACTATAAAATTTTCATTTAGATCAGGAATGGTTAGCACTGGAGCAGTTGTTAAATGCTCCTTCAATAGATTAAATACTTTCTTGCATTTATTAATCCACTAAAACTTTTTGTCCTTACGAATAGAGGCGTTATTAGACCAGCCAATCTTGAAAAGTCCTTCATGATTTGTAGTAATACCCCACCAAACCCATGAAACTTCTTACCTCATGCACATCCTTCGGTGCTAGTAATACTACAATGGCTCTTATGCGGGGTCCATAGATATTCCATTCTCATTGATTACATGACCCATATATTGTATCTCTTTTTGATAAAAAAACTTAGCCAAATTTCCATAAAGCTTGTTCCGTCTCAAAATCTCCAACACGATTTCCAGATGTGCATTGTGCTCTTGTTCATTTTAGAGTAGATGATTATATCATCTAGGAACATGAGTTCAAACTCATCGAAAGTGCTTGGTGGAAGATACTATTCACAAGGTTCATAAATTTTCGAAGAATTAGTGATTATGAACATCGGAACCATGAACTCATAATCCCTGTAATGTGTTCTGAATGTCATTTTGTGAATTTATTCCTCTTTGATTCTCAATTGGTGGTATCCCAAACTTAGATCTATTTTATACAATACCATCACACCTCTCATCTGATCGTCAATATGTAGCAAAGGATATATGTTCTTAACAGTTTCATTGTTCAAAATCATATAATCTATGCACAAACGAAGGGTTTTGTCCTTCTTCTTTACGAAAATCACTGGTGCACCCCATGGTGACACACTGGCTCTTATCAAACCCTTAGATATCAGCTCATGCATTTGATCCTTTAACTCAATTATCTCTATTTTTGTCATGTGATAAGGCACTTTTGGCATAGGCTCAATACTTGGTTTGATGTTGATTGTGAAGTCAAATTCCCTTTTCGGAGGTAATCAGGTAACTCCTCTAGAAATACATCACTAAACCATTGTAAAAGTGGTGAATCAGCCAAGGGTGATTTATTATTTTCCTCTAAATAATATATTTTTACAAAAAGAGTGTGCAACCCTTTCTCTTTGCTTTTTTCAACTACATGGCTGAAATATATCTTATAGAAAAAACCCTTTTTATTCTTTGAAAGATGGTTGGTTTAAGCTCATCATCAAAGCTTTTTACATATTTTTCTGCACATTCCACAACAACTTGATGTTCAGACAACCAATTGACTCTAATTATTATGTTATAAGACCGTAATGGAGCTACATAAAGGTTCACTTCAGTTGTAAAGTTTTTTAATTCTAGTGCTACCATAGGAAAGCATTGTTCTACCTTATGCCTAGCATTTTTTCCAAACTATATTGTCCATGATTTTTCCATATGACTAGCTTTTCTACAAAAATTTTTGTTAAAACTTTAGAAATGAAGCATTCAGTTGCTCCAGTATAAATTAAAAATTTTAGAGAATGACCATATAACTTACCCAACACACCGGTGCGGATTTCTTTTCACCTCATGATTTCCTACAATTTCGCATGAATTTTCTTATCAACATTCTTTTGTTGTTGGAAACCAGCTCCTTGTTTCTTTTGTGGGCACCAGTTTGCATAGTGCGGACCCCCACAATTGAAACAACCACCTACGTGCCCTTTTCCTTTAGATTTATGAGTGTTATTTACAGCCTTAAACTACCCTGAATTTTTATTTACAACAGATTTATTTGCTGCATTCCTTTGGACAAACATGGGCTTGCTTTACCCTCTCTCTTTACCCATGGATTTTTAACAAAACCAGTTGAAGGAGTGTTGTTAAATTTCTTTCTTTTTCCTCTCTATTAGCAAGAGATAGATTTCAATTTTTTCTTGCCTAATAGCCTTCTCAAAGAATTCCTCCATAGTAGATGGGTTGTGCACATCCACTTCACCACCTATGATTGGGTTGAGTCCCATAATGAACTTCCTAATTCTTAACCTCTTATCTTTTTATATTGGGGAACATACTTTAGTAGTCTTGTAAACCATTCCCAATATTTTGTTACACCAAGCTTACCTTGTGTTAAGTTATAGAACTATGTCATTTTTAATAAAGTATAGTTGGGAAAGCCAACATTGATGAAAATAAATTTTAAATTTCTCCCATGAAATGGATGTAGTATCCAGTCCTAACTTAGCCTTCTTGTTATCCCACCATGATGATGCTTCTTGGGAAAGCTGAAATTATCCCTAATGGTTTTAGTCTCCTCTGAGAAGTCTCTTATTTCAAATACTTCTCCATTTCACTCAGCCATGATTCAGCCCCATCTCCCAAGGTTGTTCTGTCAAACTTTGGTGGAGTTATCCTCTTAATATCATGGGACAATTTTGTTTCCATCCGTGCCTTTTTATTTTCACATTATTCCTCTTCATCATGATGTTCCTCATGAGGTTCATCCTCCATAACTAGCTCCTCTTTAGGAGGCTTTTGATCACCGACAACCTACAATTTTAAAACAACCATACGGTACTGAGGGTTTCTTGGAGGAGTTCAATAATTTTTCTCAGAATCGCTTTCAAAGCAAGTGGAGGACCTTGATATTTCCGAGGCTTCCCTGCATGATAGTTCCTTTTCCTCTTTGGTTTATCTATCCTTGATAGAGGTAAAATAAATTTATTTTAGCGAAGCAGACCTATAAGGTCTAAGAGATGAAAACCTACAACTTTGATACCAAATGTAACAACCTAGAATTTGACACCCAAAATAGTAGGATTTTTTTATAACAACATTTAGACATTCCTCTACATTTACAAATCAAATAACTAGCTACATCTAGTTAATGCAGCAAGTCAAATTAACTTAGAAATGATCGAGACATTCATCTGCATAATTAAATTAGGTAACGAGCTAAAACTAGTTTATGCAACATTTCTTATTAACTTAATCCATCCTATAACATAGTGATGAACCTTGTGCAGCTATAAGGGTTAAATATATCTAATCTCCATGATTATCCCTAACATTCATTTGAATTTTCATACTTATCCTCGCTAGCTTGCGGTAGTGAGAACTTATAATTGATCCTCTAATGTCTACCTAGAGTCCACTTAGTAAACTCCATCATGTATCCTACACTTTGGGATTGAGGAATCACGGTGATTAGACAATGTACCCACATTACTTTGGCCAAATTTTCTTAGTTGTACTATGTACACTTAGTATAGATGCATGCACAACATGTCTAAACTTATCTTCCCATCACCTCACTATCATCTCATCACAGTTATCTAGATTCATTAAACTTAAGTAGGTGAACCTATTAAGACTCACTTATTTCCTAATGAGTTCAACTATGCAAGTTTGAGGAACCCCCAATGCCCGCTATTAGTTACCTATGAGAGGCCAATCCACTACTTAATATGTTGTCATATTAAGCGGTTGATGGGCTACTCATAGGCAGCCTACAACATGAATTGTTTATGTTGTTCCTACCCGACTTCTAAACCTTCTTTTTTAGGCCAACTAATTAGTGACATAAAGCTTACACATTTATTTACTTCGGATAGAAGGGTAATTTCATGAAGTGATTATCACCTCGCTGCCCTATTCATACGTCCTAAAAATTTTGTTAGAATAAGTGTATTAATTCCTTAGCCAATATTACCATTAGGACCTACTAGTCCTAAATAGTCGTACCACAGTTTATATATATTTTATTCCCACTAAGCAAGGTTATATCTACATTATTTAGGACTGAACTCATATCTTCATCTCGGTTTAATCTAGAGTTAATACCGGCTTAAGGTAAACTTCTTTTACATTTCAAATTATGATGACTTCTTTTATATGATCTTAAATCTTATAAGTAGTAACTAACTTTTCGGGATGTGTTTATCATACTTCTCTTTAAATTTCCTTCAACCAAGATTGACTAGGCTAGTATCATTTAAGGACTAGTTGCTTATAACTTTATGATTAATCCCATAATTCACTTGTTGAGTTATGGAGCTCAATTACTTCAGTTTAGCGTGCAATGGAAACTTGTTGGAAAATACAGTAACCATCATCGGTTAGGGGGAATCGACATCGATCGTGTATGACCGCATCTGTCGGTATGAGGGGCATCAATCAGGTATGAGCAGCATTGGTCAAGAAAGGGAGGAACCGGCAGTGGTTAGGTCTAACCAACGTCGGTTACCTATGCGACGATGTTTTAATTAACTCTCGGGAATTAGATCTATTTTTAACATTAAAGTATATCTATTGATTTTAATTACATGGCTAAGTGCCCTAAGTCTATAAACAACTATATAAGCATAAAATCTAGGGTTTAGAAGGAATGATTAACAAGAATTAGAAATAACTTGAAAAATTTGGTGAGAGAGAATTCTTGGTGATGAAGCAAAAGCTTGAGAGAAAGAAAGTATTGTACATCTGAGAGGTGTGGAAGATTGTAAATATTCATTGTATATCTTGTCAAATCTTTGGATAATATATTGGCTTGTTTCTTGGTGGACGTATCCCACACTGGGTGAACCATGTTAAATATGGTGTTGATTTATGTCTCTTGTTTTGTATATTTCTTTTGGTAGAATATCTTCTTTTATTTGCATGTATGCTTAAATCGATATATTGTCTATACTGTTGATGTGCTAACATCAACAATTTGTATCGAGCTTTTTTTAGGGTTTTTGTGTTGACAAATTTACTCACAGAGGGTTTTCGATTGAATGGGAGCTACAAAAATGGTATAAGAAAACAAATACAAGGTAGAGAAATTCGATGGCGAAATTATCAATTATGAAAGATGCAGATTGAAGATTGTATGTATCAAAGAGATTTGTATTTACAGTTGGATGAGAAGTCTATACCTATGAATATGACAGATGAAAAATGGAACATTCTTGATAGAAAGGCTTTGGGATCTATAAGATTGAAGCCTGGCAGCATCCGTGGCTTCCAATATTATAGAAGCGGCTTCTACGGTAGACTTAATGAAATATCTTGCTAATTTATATGAAAAACCTAGTGCTTCAAATAAAGTTTATTTGATGAAGAAACTATTTAGTTCTAAGATGCATGAAGGTGAATCTACATTTAGTCATTTGAATGATTTCGATCTATTGTAAATCAGTTAAAATCAGTTGTTATACCATTTGATGATGAAGTAAAAGCAATTTTAGTCTTATGTTCTTTACCTGATAATTGGGATAACTTAGTAATGGTTGTTCGTAATACATCATCTACTAATAATATTTTGAAGTTTGATGATGTGGTTAGTATAATATTGAATGAAGAAATTCATAGGAAGAGTACACAAGAATCATCATGTGGAAATGCTTTGAATGTAAAAAGCAGGGGCATGAAAAAGGAGAGATCAAGAGTAAAAGTAATGGGAAATAAAATTCAAGGGATAATAGATCTAAATCCGAAGTAAGGGACTTACTTGTTGGAAATGTGGAAAGAAAGGACATGCAAAGAGAGATTGTTGGTCAAAGGACAAAGAGAACCAACACCCAAAGAAAGGTAAAGAAGCAAATCTTGTTACAACATGAGAGGTAATGCAAGATGCTCTTATTGTTTCTTTAGGTAGTATAATTGAATCATGGGTTTTAGATTCAAGAGATTCTTTTCATGCAACCCCTAATAATGGTTATTTCAGAAATTATTTCAAGGGCAATTTTGGGCATGTTGATTTGGGTGATGATGAACCTTGCGGTATTCTTGGTAAAGGGATGTTCATCTAAAATTACGAGAAGGGAAATACATGGGTATTGAAATATGTGAAGCATGTGTCAAGGCTCGGGAGGAATCTTATTTTTGTAGGGAAACTAGGTGAATCTGTTTGCATGGTTAATTTTACAGGAGATTCTTAAAAAGCAACCAAGGATGCTTTTGTTGTGGCAAGAGGTAAGAAGGTAGGAACGTTATATTTATCTACCTGTATTCGATTCTTTTTCTACATTATCAACTTCAGATTGGATGCATGCATGTGGCATAAACGATTTGGTCATATGAGTCAAAAAGAAATGCAGATCTTAAAGGCTAAGGGTAAGTTATTAGATTTGAAAGATTTAGATCTTGATTTCTGTGAGCATTGTATCTTTGGAAAGAAAAAGAGAGAGATTTCTCAAAGTTAGGGAAACTAAGAAGGAGAAAAATTGGAGCTTGTACACTTAGATGTGTGGGGACCATCTCAGGTATTTTCTCATGGAGGATCTCAGTATTATGTTACTTTCATTGATGATGCTACAAGAAAGGTATTGGTTTATTGTATTAAACATAAATCTGATGTTTTTGAGACTTTTAAAATATGAAAAGCCCTTTTTGAGAATGAATCAAATTCTAAGTTAAAATGCCTTAAATTTGAAAATGGTGGTGAATATTGTAGCAAGGCTTTCAATTATTATTGTTCAATGAATGGGATACGTAGAGAAAGAATGGTTCCAAGAACACCACGGGAGAATGGTGTTGCAGAAATAATGAACAGGACAATCATGGAACGTGCAAGAAGTATGAGAATACATTACGGACTACCCTTGCGTTTTGGGAAGAAGCGATTGATACGGTGGTTTATTTGATTAAGCTGTGGGCCTTCAAGTTCACTAGATGGAAGAATACCGAGAGGAAACTTGGGTGGAAAAGAGGTAGATCTTTATTTTCTTAAAGTTTTTGGTTTAGAAGCTTTTGTGCATGTTGATAGGGAAAATAGAAAGAAGTTGGATGTAAAATCCAAGAGATGCACTTTCATTGGTTATGGATCTGGTGATTTCAGTTTCCGTTTTTGGGATTTAGAGAATTCTAAAATTATTAGGAGTCGTGATGTTGAATGGAATGAAAAGAGAATGTACAGGGATCAAATTTTGGTACCCAAGGATGAACCGGTTGAGAATTTTGTGAATGAAAATGAACTCTCAGATTTAAAAGAATTACCGACAGGGTTACACGAATGGCGGTGTCGATTGACCCCTAATCGAAACCAATCGGATGAGCTGGTATCGGTTACTGAGAGGATCCAACCCAACATCGATTAGCGAAACAACGTCGGTTAGAGGTGACCGACATCGGTCACTTTTAGATTTGGATAGGAATGTCCAGGAGGTCTAGATTGAGCCTCCAGTACCCCAAACTCCAATGAGAACGTCACAAAGGGTAAGTAAACTTCCGAAATATTTTCTCTGGTTCACCATTATCATTCAATAATAAATAAAATAGAGAATTAATGCATGATAAGACCCACATCCAGTGGGAGCATGGCATGGATGAGGAGATGGACTCTATGGAACAGAACCAGACTTGGGATTTGGTTAAGTTGTCAACTTGTAAGAGAACATTACAGAACAAGTGGGTTTACATGATTAAGGAAGAATAGGGTGGACAAAAAAGGTACAAGGCAAGGCTTGTAGTAAAGGGATTTGCACAGAAAGTAGGTATTGACTTTGATGAAATTTTCTCTCTTGTTGTTAAGATGACTTCTATTTGTACTGTATTGAGTTTAGTTGCAGTAGCAAATTTACATTTAGAGTAACTAGATGTGAATACGATTTTCCTTCATGTTGATTTGGATGAAGAGATTTATATGCAGCAGTCGCTTGGGTATGAAGTCAAGGGTAAGGAGAAACTAGTGTGCAGGTTGAAAAAGAGCCTATATGGGCTCAAGAAAGCTTCAAGGAAATGGTACATGAGGTTTGATAGTTTTATGAAAGAGCAGGGTTACTTGAGATGTGAATCGACCATTGTGTTTATTTCAAGAAGCTTGAAAATGAGAGCTATATTATTTTTCTACTGTATGTGGATGATATGCTTATTGTAGGATATAGTATGCAGGACATTGGTGAGCTTAAGAGAAAGATATCTTACACATTTTCTATGAAGGATTTAGGAGCTGCAAAAATAATCCTTGGCATGCAAATACATAGAAACAGGAAAAACAAGAAACTATATTTGTCTCAAGTGGATTATATCTACAAGGTGTTAGAAAGGTTCAACATGCAGAATGCAAAACTTGTTAGTACACCTATGGATGGTCACTTCAAATTGAGAAAAGATCAGTGTCCTTCATCACATGAGGAGGTCAAATACATGACACGAGTGTCATAGGCTTGATAGTTGAAAGTATCATGTATGATATAGTTTGTACTAGACCAGACATTGCACGGGTAATGGGAGTTCTCGAGTAGATATATGGCTAATCTAGGTAAAGAGAATTGGAAAGTAGTCAATGGATACTCGAGATATTTGAAAGGGACATCTAGCATGTAGTTTTGCTTTGGAGGTTTGGATATTTCATTACATGGCTATGTTGATTCGGATATGGCTGGAGATATGGATGGTAGGAGGAGCACTATTAGATATATTTTCACAGTAGGTGGAACAACAGTTAGCTGGATTTCAAGATTACAGAAGGTTGTGACTTTTTCTACTATAGAGGCAGAGTATGTTGCATCTACAGAGGCTAGTAAGGAGATGATATGGATGAGTAGGTTCATTAAAGAGTTGGGAAAGGAGAAAGGTAATTGTAAATTGTTCATTGACATTCAGAGTGAAATTCATTTGGCAAAGAACTCATCATTTCATTTGAGAATGAAACACATTCAATTGAGGTATCACTTCATACGGTAGGTATTGGAGGATGGAAAGTTGAATCTAGAAAAGATTCATACGAGCAAGAACCCTATGGATATGCTAAATATGCCATTAGGAAAGGATGAGTTGGAGCTACACTCCACTTCTGTTGGTCTTTGAGTTTGAGACTTGAAGAGGAAGAAACAAAGCTAAGGAAGGATCCAAGAATGATGTTGTATAGGTATGGTGTAGTAATTAATCTCCAAGTGGGAGATTGTTGAGTTGTGGAGCTCAATTACTTCAGTTTAGCATGCAATGGAAACTTGCTGGAAAATACAAAGTAACCATCATTGGTTAGGGGGGAACCAGCATCGGTCAGGTATGACCAGCATCGGTTAGGCAAGCGAGGAACCGGAAGCGGTTAGTTCTAACCGGCGTCCATTACTGTGCGAGGATGTTTTAATTAACTCTCAGGAATTAGATCTATTTTTAGCATTAAAGTATATCTATTGATTGTAATTGCATGGCTAAGTTCCCTAAGTCTATAAATGACTATATAAGCATAAAATCTAGGGTTTAGAAGGAATGATTAACAAGAATTAGAAAGAACTTACAAAATTTGGTGAGAGAGAATTCTTGGTGATGAAGCAAAAGCTCGAGAGAAATAAAGTAATGTACATCGAGAGGTGTGGACGATTGTAAATCTTCATTGTATATCTTGTCAAAGATTTGAATAATAGATTGGATTTTTCTTGGTGGATGTAGCCCACCTTTGGGTGAACCACGTTAAATGTGGTGTTGATTTATGTCTCTTGTTTTGTATATTTATTCTAGTAGAATATCCACTTTTATTTGCATGTATGCTTAGATCTGATATATTGTCTGTACAACCGATGTGCTAATCCCAACATCACTAAGGCGAGATGTTTATCTTTTTAACATTATTATTAACATTGAATTGTTTAATTAAATTCTGAATAGATTATTATCTTTATTCCTTTATTATATGTTCACCCCTTTTCCTTGTTTGATCCAACATGCCTATAAAATCAGATTTTATTCCTTTTATAGTTAATGCTTGATGTTGATTTAGACCATTAATTCTTGACTGAAAATTCTTCAAATATATATGTAATGAACAACCCTTTGATTGGACCAATGTATATCCCAAATCTGATTTATAATTCTTTTCAAAGTTAAGACTAACTTCATGTATTTTTCCTTCAATTACAGTTTCATATTTCACTTGATATTCTTTTCATTTAGCCATAATAACCTTCTTACTGCTGATGGGGAGCAATTAGGTGTAAGTTATAAATTTTCATCTTGAACCAAGCCTATCATAAGCTTAAGATAGATACATATGATAACCTTAACTTAATCAAATATTCTATTTAGTTACCTGAGCCCGTAACACAACAATGTACTTATACATATACAAATCAACCATCATATTTATATATCATGAGTCATGTCCATCAATGGACTATTAAAAATAAAATTTTCCTAAGGAAAGTTTAGTTTATCATATGTACAAGTATAATATGTTCCAAGATCCATAGTATAAATCATCCATTCTAACGCCGATCTTCACAAGCTGGAGAAAGAATGTCCACTCATCATTACTAAACATGTGACACTATTTTGTTTGGGGTGTCAGTTCAAAGAACTGGCAAGAAGTTAATCTACTTGCTTAACTAAGTTTTTGATAGATAAAGTAGACTAGTCATCATAACCTAACTCGTCTACCTTGCAATGGTAATGCTTCGGCAATAATTAGGGAGCTAGAATCTTCCAGTAATCCCATAATTGGTGATGGAAGAAGCGTGAGAGGATATATATAAATCTTTCCCGAAGGACTACTCTGCATATATTCCTCCCACTTCTTGATCACAAGGCACGCAATTGAAGGGCGATTGAGAATACCGAAGTGCGTTAGATCCATTGTCATTGCACACAAGAATCAATTCAATAAACGAATATAAGAGAACTAACAATCCATGATAAATACATCTATTTTTCATCATTCATTATCACAGAATAATTTACATGCCATAAGAGTCATCCACATAATTTTAAACCATAAAATTGACTAAGTATAGAATTATGGAAAAAAATTCATAGTTTCCCCTTGTATTTTCCACTTTTAAAATTTTCCAAAAATTAGTATAAACTAATTTAAATCACATAATGAAATAAATGCTTCAAATAAAAAAGGTATGGATCAAGTGATCCAACCCTCTGAATCAGAGGATCTCGGGATAAATTAAAAAATAAAGAAAAGGAGTAATCTTACCAAGTTGTACCATCAACATTCTCTTTTTATATACATTTACAAATGTCCCTGCAAGAGGGTTTCAAGCATATATAAATAAAGCAAGGAAGAAATTTCAAATGTATTCTTTTTCGTGCTAAGGTTAGTTCACTACTCAGTTCGTATTATTGAGAAAAGAAAACATTTCAATCGTTATCAAGTTTGAGCAATAAGACCAACCAATCAGTATTCACTAAAACAACAAATCAACATAAGTAATAATATTTCATTGGGGAGAGAATGAGATCAAAATTTGTTGTGGGTTCATAGTTAGAGACCCTATCCATGCTTGCAAGAACAAAAGATTGAACACCCAGATAAATAGAGTCCATTACCAATTTTAGCTTCAACAACCTTAATATTATATAAAATCAAAGCTATAACTCTCAAGAATTAATCTATCCATTTAAAATATATTGTTAGGGCAAGAAAAAAATACCATGCAAATTTTGAACCCACATCACTGGTATTATTTCTATTCAAAATGAACATAGGTACAACCATATATTTTAAGGAATGAACTCATATAGGAAAACCCTCAAGTATTTCTTGGATTATTTTCCATTCCCCAAATCCATACAACTTCCTATCAAATGTACAATTTAAAAAACCACAAGACATCACAAGATAAATTACACAAACCCTAGGGTTGTACGCTTTCACAAATACACACAAAAATTAGAACAATATTCCATGGAACTAATTTATTCTATACATTACTTAAACCCATTTTTCTAGCAAAGAATTCACATAGTAGTTTCTGATAAGAAAATAGTCAAAATTTTCATTTAGGAGCTCTATTTTAATACCCTTGAATTCCTCTGCCATTTCCCAAGACCCATAACTTCCAACTTTTTTTTATTTAAAAGAAATCAATGCAAAACCAGATTCAAGGTAGATTTTTCATATCTCATTCACAAAACTAAACTAGAAAAAAATAAGACAATCCCTTTAAAAATAAAAAACCGAGAGAAGAAAGGTGAAAAACCCTTTCGAAATGTTTTGCTTGATTGAACTCAAACCTAGCCTGAAATTGATTTGCCTGAGTGCCACAATTCCAGCACATCCAACAAAAAATTACATCACATTGTATTACCCATAATAAATAGAGGGTTCTCCAAAAAAACCAATTTCACCCACATGCATAATTTTTTTCCATATTTTATCCATGAGTGGAGATAACTGAATTTGAATGAATGCCAAGAAAACCCAACTCCACTTCATTTCCCCCATTATCTCATTACATCCCTAAAAACCCTATTGATTTGCATTTTCCATTTGACAAGTGGACGGTTTATGGAGTCAAAGCAAATGTGGGGGAGTGGTCTCCAAGTAAAATTTGAATATGCAAAGAAATAATTAGCTTCTTTTCCCATATACGTGAATGTCCATCTTTGTGGATTTAATAATTATTAAAAACTTATCCATGCAAATTTTGGTTATCGTTAACTTTTTTTTAAAAAATAGAATCCCAAACACAATTAAAAATTTAGATCCTTCCATGCAATTATGGTGTTATCACCATTTTTTTATTAAGTTAAAAGCATCCATCATTAATTTGAACCATTCTATGGTGTGGCACTATGCCCCCATCTTATCATTATTTAAAAATAATAATATTTATAATAAGGCCACAAATTTATTGTTACATAGCAATTCAACCAGGCTTAAACGCCTTAAAGGTTTTTGCCATTTTATGCCAACTCAAAGATGATTTATGCAACTGCAAAATAGCTACCACAAAGACATAATTCTTTCCATGCATCAATATCAAACGCAATGCACAAGTTGACTTAGGAACAACATCTCCCTTAGTCCATATGGGTGCCAATGCAACATAACATTGTGCGGTGACCATATCGATTAAGGACGGTGCCGTCCTAATCGTCTTGACACCAAACAACAAAATCAGAACCAACATACATAACACCACAATAAATTTAAATTGCATTAATAATAGTACAAAAGGCGTTATTTAATTATTCGAATGAATATACATTTTCCCATTATTCATATTTATTTGAATAATTAAATGTTGAATGAAAAGGATTAATTATCGGTATGTTACAATAACCATGTAAGACCTATGAATGGTATGGTTTGCACAATATTCATTGTCTAGTATTGCTTTAGCCCTCTCAATGGCGGTCAAAATTTCCTTCTCCTTCTTGTAATTTGTCAAGAAACCCGATAATTTCAACTTACTCTTGTTTTTGTAATGGGGTTAAACTTGAAACACCAATGTGTAAAACAACCAATCCATTATCCTTGTGCATTTCTTTCTACAATCGCACAAGTGTCAGGTCTTCAATAAATAATGGTAAGATTCTATGGATGCATTCGTATCCTGATTGGTATGGGTGAAGTTGTAGAAATTATTTAGCCACATACTTGCACATGGAAACCATAAAACCATTATAAACGACATAAAAATTATTAACTCTACACATAGCTAAAAATATAATCATATGTAGTTAGCACTTACCAATATGTCCATCTTTATGACCATGTCTTTCCGAAATACTTCATACAAGACGGTAGCCTCTTTGAATTCCTCCATGAATTCATTGATGAGGAAAAAGGTCATGTGCTCATTGTCGTCTGATGGCACACATGATGTCGCTTAGTCTCTGGAAGATAATGGTCCCCACCTCCTTCTTTATATATATGTATATAAAATTGTCACATGACAATAAGTAATGCAGAACAACAAAAAAATAACCCAATCCTGTAAACATTGTATTACAAAAATGAATAAAAATAAACACTGTAAATATTCTTTATACTAGCCTTGCGAACATTCCATATGCATAAGAAGACATGACAACTAAATACAAACATAAGACACAAATAACATTGTTAGGGATGTAAATTGTATGTATTAAATTTATAGAAAAAATATTTAGATGTATTCTTTATAGCTTGTATTTGGAAACCGCATCATCTGTAATGAATGCATTGACATGTCAATCCATCATTTTCCTTTTCCCCCTCGCGTAGACTTCAACAAGCCATGCATATATGTCATCCACTTTATTATGGGATGAAATTTCCCATGCAACAGGAACCCTGACCTCTTGCTCGTCAAAAATAAGAAGCGTGTATAATTGGTACTGAGGAAAATGTGTACACGAAATTATTATTAGTATGAGAATGACTTAAACAAATATATCCAAATATCAATTATGCATGGAAATGAGACAACAATGTCCTTACCCCATATTTATTAGTTGAGAACGTGGAATCCATTGCAATGATGGAGTTTTGGGAATGACAAACCATCATTTCAAGCATCCATGGTGTTTGAAGGCCCATAATGAAAGGAACATTAGTCTCACATGAGCTTTGATAATAAAAAAATGTATCCCTTTCTACGACATGCCACAAGTTGATACTAGTGCTTTCGTGTTAGTGATTTTGGGATCTAACCCTCCTCCATGCATTCAAAACATATTTCCTAGTTAAGCACTCATCCCTTTTGTTGACAATCCTCACCAACTCCAAATCCATGTAGTGCCTTTCAATAATGGTGTCAACAGATATACCAGCAAGAAAAAAGATTCAATGTATTTCTTACATTCAACTGATAAATTAGGAGCAAAACCACTTTGTGGATCCAATCTTGTGTCCTTTACACCATGGAAAAACTCACCATTATTATCAACATGATACATATCATTATATATGATATGTGCCACGTCTAGTGTACCAAACATAACCCTCACATTGAAATGGCACTCACATCCACATTTTTTTCTAAAACATCCTAATTCTTTCACTAGTGTGTGGTTTGTTCATGTTGTCCTCAGGGCCATAAGCACACTAGTTGCTGAAAAAAAAGGAAATACATACTAATATTAGGTATAGAGTGTGAAAAATGTAGCACTAACATATGTGAACACTATTCCTAAGGACGACCAAATGTAAAGTTAATATAAACAAACCTGCTATACATAATGGTAGCTTGTGGTGATGTGCCTTCCTCCGTAAGAGTTTCTAACCTTTTTTTCTTGCATATGAATGTCATATTGGAGCTATCAAGAAGGATGTCCCCTTTAATAAAGGCATCAAGAAGTGTTAGAGGTATTTCCGCCCAAATATCCTTATGACCATTAACTTCCTCAATCGGTGTCCATCTAAGATCATCTTGCGAAAAAATTGGTTTCATATTTCCCAAGTCTTGAACATCTAGATAAATCAATTGTTTGTAATTTTTTCATTCATGGCATCCTAAACAAAATAATGTAAACAACTACGTATAATCAGTAAGCATGGTATTTAACATATCAGTATATGAAATGATATACATAATATGTTATTTTTGTAAACATAAAGCACTATAATATGACACAAGTCATAAAAATGATCTAAACATGTATTATGTGGTATACACATGCTGTCATTTTGGTGTGTATGTGACAAATGACACAAACACCGTAATAGGATACTAGTAGTGAAATTATGTGGTATACATAAGCTTTCATTTTTGAGTATATGTGACAAGAGATGCAAACACCATAGTAGGATGCTAGTATTGAAATTATGTGGTATACACTAGGTTGTCATGTTTGCGTGCATGTGAAAAATGATGCAAATAGCATAATAGGATACTGGTAGTCAAAATCTATGGTATACATGGGCTTTAACGTTTATGTGTATGTGACAAATGACGCAAACATCGTTAGAGGATACCGATAGTCAAAATATGTGATATAAAAAGGTTGTCTCGTTTGCGGGTATGTGACAAACGACGCAAAAAAATTAGATTCCATGGTGGTTTGGAGGTATTTGTAGGATCATTAAGGTAAACTCTTCATGTTAGTGCCATGCATGTTAAAATGAGCCAAGAGTTAGGGATTGTGACTAGGGTTTAAAGGTAGAACGAACACTTACAACTTTGAACATGGAAAGAAATACAAAAATGGGTGTTTAAAAATATTTCCCTTCTACCTTGAACCCTTATGATAGGCTACAATAGGCTTAGATAGGCTAGAAGGGCATTGCGAGAAAGAAAGAAAAATCAAGCAGTGGGGTCCTAAGTTTTTGCATGCACTTTAGGGAAGACAAATTGAGTCTAGTGAAGCTTATAAGAGTTTTTGGGTAGCTACCAAAGTCTCCATGCATGACTGTACCAAGAAATCTTATAATAAGGGGATGAGATGACAATTTTGATAAACAAAAGGATTTCAGTGTTTTTGGTTGTTTTAAATTCATTTTTTGGTCATTCTAACTATGTTTTAAGGTCTGTGAGTAGGGTAACTAAGATGAGAAGCATTGAAAGGCAAAATTACATATTGAGAAAGAACTAATACCAAAAACTGATGCAATGGCATCTTCCAATGAGACTAAATAAATGCAATTCTAAGGTTCATAAGTTCAATTTCAAGTATATGTGGTCCTCAGAGAGAGGGATTTTAGAGTGAGATGATTGAATCCCATTAGAATGGAATTTACAAGAATTTTAGGTGTTTATTAAGGTGAGAGAGTGTGTTGTTAGGTGCGTATAGGTTGTGTGTGGAGTATTTGTATGTTTGTGTGTCATTAGGATGCTTGAAATAATGTCAAAATTACGAGTTATACATCTAGAAGGAAAGGGAATCTCAAAATTTAGTTACATTTCTAGGTTAGGTACATGTATGTGTGTGAGTTCGAGTATAAGAGGGTAGGAATAAGTTAGGAAGCTCACTCCTTGTGATGGAGGAAGTAATAGAGATAGGAGATCAATGAATTTGTAAGAAAAATATATATTAATATATGTATCTAAGTTCAGTGGCAGGCTACTTTTCCCTTGAGAGGTATTTTCTGAGTTAGAATTGTGAAGGATGACTCCTTTTCTTAATGCATGAGTGTCCCATTTGTGTGTATGTTCATGAATCCTTGTTTGTAGTTACTCTAAGTGTATATGATAGCACCAATCCCCTATTTTGATGTTGGCATGAGAAGGCACTTGCTGAGGTTGTGACAAGAGAACCCTAACTAACTCACCTTCTTCATATCTTGTATGGAGGCATTCGAATGATGAGGAGGAGTGAGAGAGAGAAGGGAGGTTTTTCTGTTTGGGAAGCCATGAAGGCTCTTGAAGCTTGTATTTTCTTGAATAATCTAATAGAGCTTCTTTATACTTAATAAAATGTGTATGGATTTGGTATTTGAATTAAGTGATTATGAAATGGATAATGAATCACCGTTAGGTATCTTGTAAAATTAATATGTAAGTTCCATATGGTGAGGAAAGGGTTTGGAAAAGTAGAACATTATGTGTATATGGAACTATGTAACGGTTTGAAACTAAGAAGTATGATCATATAATCTTACTAGTTAAGTGCATGATGATTTATGAGATTTATAACCTCTGTTAAGGAATCAAACTAATGTTGCAATGTATCAAGAATTGAAGGTATGGTTTTAAAATAAGGAGTGACATTATAAGTCACTCTTTCTTAGACTAAGACAACTAAACACAATGTTATAAGTTTGAGTATGATATATTAGATAAAGGATGAATGTTTAAAAACCCTTACAAGTGTTCTAGGATAAGATATTGTAGAACCTTAGAAACTTGCAATTATATGGTAGGAAGAAAAGTTTAATGTATTTTTCAGTTGTCAAGAAGTTTGAGGACTATGAATATCCAAGACTTAGACTTAAAAGTTGAAACTCGGAGAAACAATTTAATTGCACATAACTAATAATCTCATAAGCAGTTTAGTGAAGGTGATAACTGATCCTCCACTTGATGGACTCTATGGAAACATGATATTTGGGGGAATATTAAATAAAGACATGGGTGTCAGTTGAAAGTGACTAATTGATGATATTGTACATGCATGTATAACATGTAGGGTGTGAGACTAAGATCATCTCAAGAAAACAACACAAATGAGAGCTAAGACCAACTAGTTATCATGTGTCATAGCATGTAAAGTGAAGAGTGAATAAATAGAACTAGGAAAGGATATTGAGAATTTTTAAGGACATCTCAGAGAAAGGAAAATAATGGAAACTCGAAGTGATTGTCTTGTTACAGTCTGGGTAGTGGTATGAAGATTAAGCTAGTTTATTTTGTTAAAAGATCATGAGGTGATGGCTAAGAGAATGAGAAAAGTGAAAGGATTAGGACAAGTCCAATGAGATTAAAAGATAACTAAGGTGGTGATAAATATCCTAAAGAGGAGGAACTCAAAGTTAAAGAACTACTTGTGTAAGAATGAACAATAACCTCGAAGATCAAGATTTGGAAAAATTGACAAGTTGAAGAAATAACAAGTATAAAGACTTAATGAATTCTTAAACAAGTTGTAAAAAAAATGTTTAAGGTGTAACATAGGCTGAAGGTAGTGAAAATTAACAAAGTCTTGTTTAGCCCTTGAAATCCTAAGAAGTTATAAGTAACCTAAGAAGCAACAAGTTAGAAAACTAGTAAGAAAGGATATTTGAGGTGAAAGGACCTTATCGGGAACTTCAACAAGTTTGAATTAGTGGATGTAAGGTTTACTTAAGGTTGGAATAGAGTATCAATGATGAAAAGTTAAAAATGACTTCTAAACCCTAGGTAAGCCTAAAGGAGCCTTAGGAAATGAGGAAAAAGGTGTTTGGAGGGATGAAGCAAGAGATAGCACTATAAAATATGTACAAAGCATAACAAGGGTAATGGGTATCTGAAACTTATTTTACATTTTCATAAAAGTGGATTGTTTTCTCTGTACATAGTGATTTGACAAAAACCAATAGCAATTGGGAGAAATTAACAAAAATAGTAAAGGGAGTATAAAAGCAAATGCGTGTAGATTTACTTGATGAAACTTTTGAGGATGATTGTTGGGTTTAATTGGTAATCAAAGAGTTTACTAGTGAGACTAGATTGAGAGAAATCGGTGTTTTATGGTCAAAAATGCAAATTTGAAGGGCTAGAAGGAAATAAGAAGGCATAGAGTGACTTTGAGAGAAGAAAAATATTGAGACTTATTCAATCTTGCAAACATTGTTAATATACACATGTTATCATGTTTTCATTATATTGGTTTATTGAGGATGGCGATGGGATTAGGTTGATATTGTTTGATTAAGGATGGTCCATTATGATGATGTTTGATTGATTAAAAATTTAAGGTGATATTATGGTTAAGGGTGTTCACAATCAAGAAACCGACATGCAATACACACCCTAACTAGTCAATTGGGATTGCAATCAAGCTATTTCCTGATTTCAATATCACACACTTTGAGGGGTGCCACTCTTGGCTTACCACCTATTTACCAATGTGGGTTCGGCTAGAGTGAGTGATCTTGGGAAGTGCGGCCTCCTTGCACAATATCACGATATGCGGCAAAAGGTTTACGAGACTAGGCTAGAGGCAGGCTCACTAGGGGAGTACCAGATATACCTTACACGGCACGTGGGGCCCAATTTTTTGTTGCAAAGATGTTATCCGAGGCATGTGTTTTAGGACATGTAAACCCCTCACTTCACATCACTCTTAAAACAAACAAGCGCTTAGCCAATAACAACTATCCAAGATTTTATATACACCGCCAAAACATGGGGTGTGTCCACGTGCATGGAGGTGAATTTCATGGTCGTAAGACTCCTATGACTATGAAAAGTGTGTGGATGTCACTTCTATGTCACATTTCCCCTAAAAATAAAAATGGAAAGGCTATTTGCTTTTGATCCTCAAGATCGTCCTAAGACACAAGAGGAAATCATACACAATTTAACCTTCGGGATAAACAAACAATGATGCAACACACACAATAAAGATGATGTAATATAATAAAATTAAACGATAAATATTTTTTGATTGGGTCTTCAAGAGGAGGCCTTGTAAAACAAATCTTAGTAATTTGATTTATAAACCCAAATGTCTTTGACCGGTCATCCTACAAAACAAAGGGTTAATAGTTTTAGACTATTTTTTATCTTTGATAAGCGTAGGAAGCTGCACACAAATTGTTAGTAGTTTGGAGCTAGAATAATATAACTCAATGTGTAGCTAAAATGACAATATTTAGAAAAATTAAAACCATGAATAAAGTATCCTATAAACTGCTAAATTAATGCTTTCATTGCATATGATACTAGGAGTGAAAATTTGTGGAATACAGGATGTCATTTTTTGTGTGTATTTGAAAAGAAATGAAATTATGTGGTATACACAGGGTCTCACATTTGCGTGTATGTGACAAATGTCACAAACAACATTATAGGATACTGGTATTCAAAACTTGTGGTATACATAGGGTGTCACATTTGTGTGCATGTGACAAATGTCAAAAACAACATTATAGGAAACCGGTAGTCTAAATATGTGGTATACGAGGGTGTCACATTTGATCGTATGTGACAAACGTCAAAAACAATGTTTTTGGATCACCGGTATTCGAAATCGAGTGGTATACACAAGTTCTCACATTTGTGTGCATGTGACAAACAACACAAACAATGTTATAAGATATTGGTAGTCGAAATATGTGGTATACGCGAGGGTACCATATTTGTGCGTATACGAGAAACGACACAAACATTGTTATAGGAAACTGGTAGTCCAAATTTGGGGTATACACAAGGTGTCACGTTTTTGCGTATGCAACAAACAACGCATGAAACAACATTATAAGAAACTAGCAGTCAAAATATATGGTATATGTAGGGTGTCACATTTGCACGTATGTGACAAATGACACAAACATCGTTATAGGAAACTAGTAGTCAAAATATATGGTATACACTGGGTGTCACGTTTGTGTGTATGCGACAAATGATGCAAATAATGTTATAGGAAACTGGTAGTCCAAATCTTTGGTATACTCAAATAGATACAAAAGAATAATAGAAATAGTGTATTATATTTATTCTTGGATATCTCATGCAATACATTAGACTATTATAAATCCATATTGAAATATCAACCATCTCCTAACAAATAGGAACAATAAACCCGCTAATAAACACGGAGTAACAACAAACTTACAAGAATACAATAACAACAAAATAACAATATACCCAATGTAAAAACTAATTCCTAACATTCCCCTTAGTTTTTACATGGTAAAACATATCTTGTTCTTTGATTGTAGTGTGCATTCTCAATGATGCGAGAATTTATCTTGTAAAAAAATTGCACATGTGTCAATGCACATTTCTTTCGCCATAGATGATTTTCTTTGGCTTCTACCAAAAAAATTACCTAATTAGTTTTGCAGGTGAACCAATAAGCTTTCAAATTTTATTTTCTGATTCACCAAAAACCTTCCAATATTGGTTTACTGAGTTCACCAAAACCTTACACAATTGGTTTTCATGGTTTACTAATAACCTTCACATCATAATTGCTACAATACATTTTGATCAATATTATATAATGTTTATACAAAAGGGGTTACATTAGGAATACTCATAAGTGAAGAGGAATTTACATCATATGTTCTTAGTTTTCACGCCAAACTGAAAATTTGAAAGACTGAAATTCATGTTGGGCCCCTGAAATATTGACCAAGTACAAAAAGGCACATAGGTATGTGAGGCCTAGCTGAAGAAGAGCACGCAAGGAGAAGGCATGCACGGGACAAGGTTTAAGGAAGGGTTAAAGAAAACTCGTGTCGCGCATGTGGACAGCGATAAGGTTTTAGGACTTAGCCATATTTGGTGTATCGGGCAAGACACGTGAAAAGCATGACCCGTCTATGCATGCAAAGTGGATAAGGTGTTAGCTTGGCAATAGATTGGCCCGGAAGGAATATGCCCTATGATAGAAGGTTCTAGAAGACATCATGGCAAACGGTGGAGAGCTCATGCATATAGGAGCATACTCCCATGGAGGATCACATTCGAGACACTTGGCATCAGATGCGAGGCTGCAAAAGGATGAGTTGGCGATTCGGGAAGGCTATTTATACAAGTGCCTGTAGAAGTAAATAGGAGAGAAATGGATAGAGGGCGAGCTCTACGAAATACTTTGTAATGACTCGTTAGCTTGGGTAAATATGCATAGGAAAGGTTTTATCAAGGGTTTGGGGGTTATAAATTTTCTTTTGTCAACCTAGCTATATAAATCTAGTTATAATGCATATTGATGTCTCGCCCTTCATGACATTACAGTAATGGACCTAATGAATCTAATGAGGTTACCAGTTGATGTGAATATGAACATTAATGGTTTTGATGCATACATCCTTCTTCATAGCTATTTTTCATTTATGTTTATGAACTAAGTATGAATGTTGTACAACTTCCTTTTGTTTTTGTGTAAGTTATATAATTTGTTAAGCACTCTTCTTTCTAGAATGACTGCAAGGATCTAGAAGCCGTTATGAACTCTATGGTGATTTTATGTCTTATTTCCTCTCATATCTCTTAAAATTGGATCATAAATGATGTTTCCCACTAAACTCACATAAAAGAGAGACTCGATGCCGCGCGTGCCTCGGGTGAGTGCCAGCGCCCCACTGGGTGATAGGCTGCGCGCATGGGACTTATTTCCTTTGTGATGGGTATAAAAATGACTACATCTTGGTTCCATTTCCGGGACCTCTTTTTGAAGTTATAGTGGGAAATGACATACATCATGATCTATGTAATGAGTAATGAAAGAGCATTTAACTTTTGAAAGTGTTGAATCATGGTTCAAGAGCACGGAGGATGAATTTGTTCGAGAGATTCAGCGTTGGACCTAAGTTCGATGTACGGAGATGGGTAAAGAGAACCTCTACCACGATTTACATGAAATGTTTTTCTATTGCTTCCCTGTAGAAATGTATGAATGGATCTCATTATATACGTCTAGATCAAGCTGCTATTGTAGATCACGTGCATGGACTTAAGAAGAATACCAAAGGCTGTAGGATGCATATCGCGTGGACGCATGTTGTGGATCATTAGTGGAAAAGAGTATTGGCTAGATACATTATGAACTACGCCATTTCTACATATTCTTGTCTGGAGGTTGTTGAGTTTGAATATAAGAGGAGCCCAAAGGATCATTTCTATGTGTTATTCCTCTAGAAATGAAGATCTTGATTATTACCTTGAGTTTAGAGGCATTTTCAATGGCCGACTAAACCATTCTGAGCATTGGGCGAGGAAGCTAGGGTGGAGGAAGATGGCAGATATTGTGACGGAGAAAGAAAGGGAGGAGAGATGACTCAAGTATAGTGAAGCACGTGAAAGGGAGATTGCTAGACAATGTGAGGTTGCAAGTGTGATGGATATATGGAGGCAGACGTTGCGGGAAGGATTTGAGGTTCATACAGAGGATGTGGAACCTGAGCAGTCTGTGCTACCCCATCTTGGCAAGCACGTAAGAGAGACCCCTTCGGCTTCTGATGATATTTCATCATGTGGAGAGAGAAGAGCCATTGGCGTGTATCTAAGCCCACCTAGTGACCAAACCCTGGCGCTTGGTTTTCCAGATCAAGGGGAGAATATTGTTAGTCTAGTTGGTATCGGTGGAAGTGATTGATCTGCACCCAGGAGATATAATTTCTCGTTTGGGACTTCTATGGCTGCACATACCATTCCAGTGTTAGGAGGAATTTTTGAGTAAGGTATAGATACGCAAGCTTTCGGTCTCACATCTGGGAGTGGCGTGGGGTACACTATTGGTAGTGGGGCATTATCACAGACCATCGGCATGTAGTTTAATGGAACTGTGGGGACCCTTGGCACGACCACTACAGGACCTGGTGGATCTAGTGGGTTAGGAGGAACAAGACTTGGTGGATTCGGAGGATCTGGTGGCTCAGGAGGCATAGGACCTGGTGGATCTGGCGGTGGAGGAAACACTAGAGGGAACCAAGGCTCTAGCTCAGGAGGACACGGGCCCCAACTAGCCCCTCAAGTTTTATTTGAAATGTCTTTACAATTACCAAATTACAGAGGTATTGAGGATGTTGCAGAACATGTTCACAAGTGTGAATTGCTATGGTGGAAAAAGGGAATCACAACCCTAGAGTGGAAGGCTAGTCAATTTACAACAACATTGCAAGAGCGTGCGCATAGGCTGGTGGATTATCTTGCTTTAAAGAACACTTTCTTTGTAGAATTCCACATTCCCGAGTTTGAACAGAAGAGCATCGCACCACAGAAGAAGATTCAATAGGGAATGGCAAAGAGTGTGTGGGAGTATGATGCGTTCTTTAAAACTCTCTTTTCTAATTTATCATATGATATTCACCCTTCACAAGCATGCTCAATGCTCATAAAACTTTCACAGATCTGTGTGAGGTGCTTAGAAGCTACTCTACACGTAGAGGTACATTGGAAACATTGATACTGGTGTTAGTTGATGAGGCCAAAATATGTCCAATTAATGTATAATATATGATCTCATCTTATTCTCCTTTTTATTAAGTTTGATTACATTTTGTGACTTTTAGTTGATCTGATATGAGTTAGGATGTAATTTTTTGTCTTTTGATTGATTGTGATTTTAATTTTAAAAGCTCTAAAATTCCGACAAAGTGTGTGTTTAAAATTCAGTTTTGTAATAAAGCGAGTCTAATCAATCCAGAAATGAAGCAAGTAGCATTGAGTATGTTTTTGGTAGCATCTCGTTCCTACATAGCTTAGTTCGGAACTTCCAAGCTAGTTTGAAACTCCATCACACAATCATCATCTAGTTCTGGAACTTACGGACTTAGTTCGAACTCGGTATTTAGTTCCAGAATTTTCAAACTTAGTTCCAGAACTCCTGGGTATAGCTCCATAACTCTCATGATTTTGATCCTTAACAATTTCCTATGGTTCTGAAACTTCTCTGAAGTTCTGGAACCAATGGGAGATTTTTATTATTACCACATCTGGATATTTTTCACTATGACCCTTTCAATCATGAAAGGATGAGAAGATTTCTGAACACAGATCCAGGGATAGTTATCTTACAGCTATCTGATCAACCACAATTTGACTCAGCATCTATTCTAGGCATGATTCGATTTCATCATAATCATTGAGACAGTTGTGATTGTAAAATGTATATAAAATCAGACCTACAGTAGATAGATAATATAGATAAAATATGATATGAAATAGAAATATAATAGAGAAGATAAATAGACTAAGTACTCAAATCCAATACGTTTTGTAATACCAAATGTTTTATCAATAAAATACCCATTCCTGTTTAAGATAATTCTAAGTTGTTAAATCCTGATTCGAGGAGGAGCAAGGACCCACTCCCCCAAGGACCAGGATATTCGTTTATTTGGTATTTATATTTCTTCAGCAGATAGCTTAGATCTGTTAATTCTGTATTGTTTTAATTCTTCCAGTTAAACTCATGTTGTATACTTGTTCTGCAGGTGTTTAGATAGATTATTATATTTCTTGCAAAAAAATTCAAGCATTCTAAATTGAGTGTGTTTATTTCCAAAAGCAAGTGTGTTTACTTTCAAAAGCAAGTGTGTTTATTTTCCAAAAGAAGTGTGTTTGTTTCCATTACGCATGTGTGTTTCCTTTTAGCAAATATTTCAGTGTATTTACTTTCAGCAAGTTTTCATAGTATGATTTAAATAAGGTTTTACCAAGAATTCCTTAAGACATTGAAGAGATCCTCCCAGAAAATACAAAAATAACTACAGTAAACTACTAGATCGATCAGATTACTCTTATTGCATATAGCTTTAGACACACCCTTGGTTTGGTATGAAATCAACAAGAAGTTGATTAAATGAAGGGAATAATAACACCCATCATTTTTAGCACCGTTATCGGGGAACACTAGTTGGAACTTTCTAATTAAGTGTTAGCAAGAGCAACAAATCATACATCTAGTAGTTGAAGGATCTTCCCTACTATTGCATAAAATATATGAGTAGACCAAGAGACTCACAGGGTAAATTCCTCCCAAAAACATCTTTGCAAGAATTCATAACATCCTCTAGTCAAAGTAAGGAAATTGATCAAGAATTGGAGACACCATCAGCCCCTGTCAAACAAGAAAAAAAATTGCCACCTTTGGAATTCTTAGATCAGTCACCTGAAGGAAGTGGAACTTTTAGGAGAAGGCTTATTACTCAAGATCCATTTAGGGTGAGTTTCGATTCTCAATTGAGTAGTCAACCCCCTACTCCTGATTTTTCACCTTCCTTAAGGCATACTACTTATCACATTGATTGGGAAAAAAATTTAGAAAATATTTTTAAAATGGCACGAGAAGTGAGAGAGTACCTGATAGGACCTTTACTTATCCAATCCAATTGGGAGATGATGATACATCAATGAAAATTATCTCACCTACACATTTACCGTATTTAGAGGGATGTCATTTGAAGATCCTGACCAATTTTTGTTTGAGTTCAAGGTACTATGTCAGACCTATGATTATAAAACAAATAATCAAAAACTCAAGTTGTTTCCATCTACTCTGAAGGATGCAAAAATGAGGTGGTTCATGGGATTACCATCCAACTCTATTAGCACTTGGGCACAAATGGAGACTACCTTCCTAGATAAATACTAAGATTATTATAGAGGGAGAAATAAGAAGGAAGAATTCTTCAAAATCAAGCAAGAGGAAGATGAAAACATAGAAGACTATTTAGACAGATTCCTATTTGTTAGCAAAAGATATGGATTTTGCTTCAAGAGGAGTTAAGTAAAACCATTTTTCTTAAAGGCTAGGATGAAGAATCTAGGGAAGCCCTTACCTTGATAGGAGGTGGAGACATTTTTCATATAAGAATGAATAGAATTAACGAGATTTTTAGAAGCTATTCCAAAACGAGAGGTGGACCTAAAAAAGGAAAATCAGTGAAAAGTATGAATCTAGATATGAACAAACTAATGGATGAGTTAGCAAACTTTAAAACATACATTTTAGTGCAATTAACCTCTACTATGGATGGATTACAAGCTAAAGCAAATTCTAAAACTGAACCATTGGCTATGTATTGTCCTAGATGCAGGAAGAAGCATGCACTAAGAGACTATCCTTTGGATAAAACAAAAATGTGTCTTATCTGTGAATCTAAAGAACATGATACTGATGTTTGTTCTTTACTTCCCGTTATTAAGAATCAGCTTAAACAAACTAGTGCCTCATCTACAATCAGAAGAATTGAATTTTGTTCAGAGACAACCTAACCAAGGGAATTTTATTCCAATATCAGTCCCTATTCCCTAGACAATGCCATGGGCTTCTGAAGTCGAGTACCACAAAATTGGGGACAACCACCTTGGGTACCTCAACTAACTTGGAACCCTCAAGATTGGGCAAATCAAGCTTGGTATGCTCAAGGACATCAACAACCATGGGCTGGTCAAGGAAATACTTAAGCTTGGACATAACCTAGATGGAACCCTAGTAATTATTCTCAAGGAAGAACATATCCAAATCAGAATCAATAGGCCATCATGGGATCTCCTGCACAGAATTCACAAACTGAGAATGTAGTCCAAATGCAAATGCCAGCACAACCAATAGCAAATCCAAGAAACAAACAAACAACTCCTATTTATGGAACAAAACCAGAAAAATCAGTTGATTTACATGCTATGGATTATAAGGATATTCAAACTAGATCTGGGAAAATCATTAACAGTCCACCCCTTATAATCATTGAAATGACAAAAGAAAATGAAATTCCTAGTACTGTTGTTCCAAAAGAGGATATAGAAAGAAAAGAAAAGGATCTAGATAACAACACTATTGAGACTCCATTTCCAGAGAGATTTAAAGAAGCTATAGAAATCAAGGATTCTAAATTGGTACAGGAACTAAGGAAATTGAATATTGAAATACCATTATTACAAACAATTAAAGACATTCCAGAATTGAAAAAATTAATCAAAATGTTATGTATGAAAAATTATGGAAGGAAGAAACAGTACCCCAAGACTATCAAAGTAGATGGGAAACTTGTTGATTTATTAGCAGGAAAAATTTTACTTCCCAAATACGGAGATCCTGGAAGTCATGTTATTTCTATCTCTATAGGAAATAAGGATGTACATAATGTTTTGGTATATTTGGGAGTGGCTATCAATGTAATGACAATGGATACTCTGAAAACATTACCATTAACGGGTATACAACCTACTAATACCATATTGCAGATGGTAGACCAGTCTGTAGCAAAACTAGAAGGAATTATTGAAGACATGGTGGTTATGGTGGAGTCATGGGAATATCCAGTTGACTTCCTTATATTGCAGCCAAAAGGTAAAACATTGGGTTATCCCATTATTTTGGGTAGACCATGGTTAGCTACAATTGTTGCTTTAATAGATTGTAGGTCAGGTGATATGAAAATCTCAAATGGTAAGAACTCTAAACAAATTTTCTTATATCCTACTGCATGACCTTTTACTGACAATCATGAAAAATTTTGGGTTGATTCTCCTGAAACTAATAAGCAAAATTTTTCTTCTTTGGCTATGATCACATTGTAGGATCATGTAAGAGAAGTAGAAGAGATGATTAATCCACCATTGGATGAGCACCATCTGTCCTCGAAGCAATCAAAAATAGTTCTAGAACCTGTGAACTTAGTTCGGAACCCGCGAACTTAGTTTTAGAACCTACGAACTTAGTTTCGGAACCTGCGAACTTAGTTCTGGAACCTGCGAACTTAGTTCGGAACCACCACATTTAGTTCAGAACCACGACAACAACAATTCTCTTTGATTGAAAATAATTTCTCTCCGGAGGAACGATATTTCTCATGGGGAGAGGATGAATCAATAGCTTCAGTTTCAAGTACATCAGGAAGTGGTGAAGAATTTTTGGAAAGTAGCAGTGATGAAGAATTTGTCCTGCAAAGAGATAAGTATCATAATTCTCATTATTGTCCTTTTTCCAGTATTCTGTCTCAAGGAAATTTTGGATATGTTGCTACATACCATATGTTGTTACCACATGCATGTCCATTAAATACTTTAATGAAACCCTTCCCACAAATCAGTTCATCACATATTGGAACCAAACATGTTGAAATTCAACCAGGTAAAACTTTAAACATTAATAGTTGGTTGAAGGATGATGAAGAAGATAAATTGTTTGATGTTTTAAAAAATCATACTAAATATTTTGCTTGGGATTACAAAGACATGAAGGGGATTCACCCAAGTATCTGTACTCATCACATCTATACTAAAAACATTAAACTAGTTAGGTAGCCGATTAACCTAGCTTTAAGGGATATAGTCAAACAAGAAATTAAAAACTATTACATGTATTTTTTATCTACCCTATCTCAGATAGTCAGTGGGTATCTCCTCCTGTAATTGTTCCCAAAAAGAATGGAAAATGGAGAATATGTGTTGACTATAGGGAACTAAACAAAGCCACAATGAGATATTATTTTCCCTTACCATTCATAGATCAAGTCCTAGATAACCTTTCAGGTAAACAGTACTTTTCTTTCTTGGATGGCTTTAGTGGGTACAATCAGATCAGAGTTGCTACTAAAGATCGGGAAAAACTACATTTACATGTCCATGGGGAACATTTTCCTATAGGGTGTTACCATTTGGTTTATGCAATGCTCCTGCAACTTTCCAGAGAGTTGTACTTGCAATCTTTGCTAATCTAACAAATGATTGTGTTGAGGTATATATGGATGACTTCATTGTACACGGAGATACATTTGAAGATGCTTTGAGAAATCTGGACAAAGTGTTAACAAGATGTGAACAACACAACCTATCTCTTAGTGATGAAAAGTGTTTGATGATGGTGGATGAGGGGATTGTATTAGGACACCATATTTCAAAAAAGGAATTCAGGTGGATAAAAAAAAATAGGATCATTCCATATTTACCTATTCCTCAGACCCCCATAGATATCAAATAATTTCTAGGGCATGCCGGCTACTATAGGCGCTTTATAAAATATTTCAATAAAAAAATTTCCCCCATGTTGAATTTTCTAACCAAGGACTGTGAATTTCTTTGGGATGAAAAGTGTCAACATGCTTTTGAAGAAATTAAAAGAAAAATTAATTAGTTCCCCAATATTGAGAGGACCTAATTGGGAAATTCATTTCATATCCAAACAGATGCCTCAAATTATTCCATTAGTGCGGGATTGAGACAGAGAAAGATGAGGAAGGAAATATGTATGCCGTTTATTATCTTAGCAATAATCTTACTTCACTTTGAAAAGAATTACACCACCCTGAAAAGGAATTTCTTGCTATGATTTATGCAATCAATAAATTCGAGACACTACATTATAGGGTACAAGATATTTGTACATAGATCATTCAAAGCAATTAAGTATTTAATGAACAAACCAGTGGTTGGAGGAAGAATAATTAGATGGTTATTGCTTTTACAAGAATTTGATATTACCATTGTGGACAATCCAGGTAAATCTAATGTGGTAGCTGATTTTTTGTCAAGACTAACCACCACAGGGGAGCAAGATCCAGTCAAGGATAACTTTCAAGATGAACAACTATTTGCAATCTCAGTAAGTACACCATGGTTTGCTGATATGGAAAATTATATTGCAACAGGGAAGTTTCCTCCTTCTTTCACTAAGAAACATATAAAGAAGTTAATTAAAAACCGATTGCACAATTCAAATAGTTAAATGGAATGCTATTTAAATGTGATCCTAATTTTGTTTTGCACTGGTGTGTAAGAGAGGATGAAATATTTGACATCCTAAGAGCATTTCATGATTAACCAAGTGGAGGACACTATTCGGTGAAAAGAACTGACTCATAAGATCTTTGGGCACTAGTTATTATTGGCCATCTCGAATAAGGATGTGAAGAGATATATCAAGAGGTGTAATTCTTGTCAAAGGATGGGATAACCAACTTTCACCAATGAAATACCTCTTCAACCTCAAGTTGTGGTTAAACCATTTTAGAGATGGGGATTGGAGTTTGTTGGTCCCTTTAATCCTCCTTCACAAGGAAGGAATATATTCTTATGTGTCTTGATTATGTGTCAAAATGGGAGAAGTGTAGGCATTGACAAATGTCACCTTTGAAGAAGCAGATTGTTGATTTCCTTTGGAACAAAATTATGATAAATTTTGAGCAGCGAGGAGCATAGTTTCAAATCGAAAGCTGCAATTCATGTGTAATATGATCCAATCTTTCACAAGGTATTACGGATCAATCGTAGGAAGTCATATCCTTACCACCCACATCAAATGGACAAGCTGAAGTAACAAACAAAGAATTAGAGAACATCCTTATCAAAATAGTTGAAGCTGGGAGAAAAGATTTGGTAAAAAGACTACCTAAAGCTGTCTGGGCTTATAATACAACTTGGAAAACTACAATAGGGTTTTCACCATATGAATTATTCTATATGAAAAATCCCTTGTTGCCTATAGATTTTGAACTTGGACATTGAGGACAACGGTGAATGTGGGAATTGAGTTGAATGCAACTCAAAAAGAAAGAATCCTTCAACTTGATAAGTTGGATGAATTAAGGATAGAAGCACTTCATTGAGACAGAGACAATTCAAGAGCAAAGGAAGTAATGGTATGACACACATCTCAAGGGCCTTCCTAAGTATTAAGGGACGAGCCTTCCCTAAGATCCTTTTACAGAAGATGGAATCTCAGTGGAAGGAGGAGAATGAATGAAGGGGGATGTTAAGTTATGTCCTACTCAGCACAGTGGCACGGTGGTGGGCTACACATCAGGAGATCCTCTTAGAATGGCGTGAGGTGAGAATTTCCCTCTCTGTTTGGTTCTCTAGAAGTAACATGCCCACCGCCATCAAGGATTATCATGGTAAGGAACCCGCCTCTTTCCATATCCAAGATTGTGAGAAGGTCTAGAGAGAAGGCGCGGAGGCTTTACCACCATCCCTATGGGTACACAAACTATATTCTACATTGCAGGGTTATGCGTGTAATGTAAATTCATTCTTAGACATGCCTCCAAACATGGAATTGGCAAGAGCTAGCGGCTGACCTCATTTAAATATTTGAGTATCGAAGTACCAAGCCATCATTTGATAAGGCATTGCAGGTTGTCAAACACCTTACCATGGGGGATAGTGCCATGACGAGAAGATATGTTCTTGGATTTGTTAGGTGAACGGAGGTTTAGAGGCACGATTTAAAGAAGAGGAAAAAAAGGAGGTTTAGTTTGAGCACGCATGTGTGAAAAAGGAGAAAGGAAAGCTTGTATATGTAATTGATGGGGAAGAAGTGAAAAACTTGGGTTTTGACCATTACGTAGGGATGCATGAGGTAGTGGTCAATGTTGATACTCACGCATGTACCTACCATGAAACCTTAAAAAAAAAAAGGTTAACATCGTCTCGGGAGAAGAACCTAAGTAATCTGTCATTGGAGATTCTTGTCGGAGAAGAAAGTCTCTAAGATCATTGATCTTTTGTGCAAATTTTAGGATTTATTCCCGTGTGGGTACCATGAGCTCAAAGGCGTCCACCATTCCTTGTCGGAGACGAGGGTAAAGTTAAAGGATGGTGCGAACCCTATCAAGAAGAGACCCTATTGAATGAATCCTAATTTGCGTGTGAAGGTAAAGGAAGAGATAGACAAAATGATAGCATCTGGGATCATTGAAGCTGTTGAAGAATCGGAGTGGATAATTCGAATGGTAATCAGAATCAAAAAGGATGGGAGGATTAGGATCTACATGGATTATAGGGAGTTGAACGTAATTTGTGTCATCGATCCTTTTCCAACCCCCTTTGAAGAAATTGTAGAGGGAGTCGTTGGGTATTGAATCTATTCCTTCTGAGATGGATTTTGGGGTACCACCAAGTCGGATTACAAAGGAAGACCAGGAGAAGACAAATTTTGCCACATAATTGGGAATTTTTGCATACACAGTCATGCCCTTTGGGTTGAAGAATGTGCACTGATATTTTCTCGTGTATAGTGATACAAAGCGTCCAAGATTTCATCCATAAATTTATTCAGTCTATCTAGATGATTAGACGGTGTGTGGGCTAATAAAATATCATTGTGATCATTTGAGGTTGATGTTTGAGAGGTGTTCGCAATTGAGGATATCCCTCAACATTAAGAAGTGTGTGCTTGCTACCCCCTTTGGAACGTTATTGGGGCATATCATATGTAAGGAGGGCTTGCTAGTAGATCCTGCCAAGGTTACAGTGATTGTGGGATTGGGGAATCAACCTAGTCAAAGCATAATGCATGGATTTATTGGGCATATGGGTTATTACAATAAATTCATTAAGGGGTACGCCAAGATCTCCATACCTTTAGAAGAATTGCTCAGACATAAAAGTGCCTTCCATTGGGGAGAGGTGTAGCAGAAGGCATTCAACACATTGAAGGATAATCTTGTCACCGTGCCTATACTACATTTACCCTCTTGGGATAAGCCCTTCCATGTTCATCCGGATGCCTCGAATGACCATTGGGGGCAGTACTTGCATAGCCTGGTGAGGGAATTGTTGATCATCCTTTGTGTTTTGCAAGTAGGAAGTTGATACCAGCAGATCGAATTACACTACGATTGAGTACGAAGCATTGTCAATGATCTATGTGCTTCACAAGTTCAGGTAGTATCTGCTAGCAACTCCCTTTGTATTTTAAACCAGCCACATGGTGTTAAAGTATTTTGTGAACAAGACCATTCTACAAGGGTGCATGTTTGAGTTCATGGTAGTTGTGAATCCTGGAAAGAGTAATTTTGGACCTGATCACTTGTTAAGAATTGATTCAGGGGAGGACGTAAAGAGCATTAAAGAGACTATGTCAGACGGTCAACTATTTAGGTTTTGGCACGCGCCCTCGAATTTGGAGGAAATTGTGGTATTTCTAAAGGAGGGTGTGGCACTAGAAGGGATGAAAACATTAGAGAAAAAACAACTAGCCATACACATCATGCCCTATATGTTGATCAGTGGGGACTTATACAAATTAGGGCATGATGAATTTTTGCATAGGTGTGTACTAGAGCATCAGCGCCTCGTCATCATAGATAAAGCACACGGAGGAAGTGCAAGTTGAAATTATGAAAGCGATGCCACCGCATGTAAAATATTAATGGCAGGATTATGGTGGGAAACTCTATATAAAGATTGCAAGGACTATTATAAAGTTGTGACCATTGTCAGCGCATTGGCAAGCTAGGAAGGAGAGATGAAATGCCTTTGTGCCCTATCCCTAGTGTTGAACCTTTTGAGAAATGGGCAATAGAATTTGTAGGCCCTATTACACCAACAACGCGTAGGACTGGATCATGCTATGTAATCACTTGCATGGACTATTTGACAAGGTGGGTAGAGGCAGCCCCAACTAAAGATTGCACAACACTACAGCAAAGCAAGATTTTTGTGGGAGAACATTATCACGAGGTATGGATGCCCTTTAAGTTTAACCAGCGATAGGGGTACACATTTCTTGAATGAGACCATGAGGATCCTATTAGCAGAGTTCATGGTGGCTCATCACAAGACTACACCTTATCACTCACAAACAAATGCAACCGTGGAAGTAGTTAACAAAATATTGAGTCATACCCTGACAGAAATTTATGATGTCGGAAGACAAGATTTGGATGACAAGGTATCATTCGTATTATGGGCTTATAGGACAACTTATAAAAGGCTGAAAAAATCCACACCGTTTCAATTGGTGTTTAGCATAGAATTTTTTCTATCGATTGAGTTCATGTTACCTTCTCTGTAAATAGCACGCACGGGGAGGGCTGGTTGATGAGTAAGCACTAGAAGAGATAATTAATGAATTGATGAAGCTAGATGAAAGACGATCACTCGCCAAGTCAAGCCAAATAATAGAAAAAGAAAAGAAAAAGCATGGCATGATTGCCACATTAGGAACACAAAGTTTGAGGTTGGGCGAGATGATCTTCATTGTATGATTCTAATTTTATGCACCACCCAGGAAGTTAAAGGTCCATTGGTTAGGTCCCTATATACTCTCGTACATCTTTGATTTGAGTGTGTGCCGATTACAAGTGTTGGATGAAATGAAATTCCCTGGACACTTCAATGGGAGTAAAGTGAAGCCCTACTATAAATAAGGCTTCTTGGTGTTTGTAAATAAGGAAGTGTTGCCGAGTTAGTTTAGAATTTCCTTTATGCATTTCCTTTTTTGTGTTTCCCTTTAGCATAGTTGTTTTTTTTTTGCGCCTTGGGCACCAGAAACCTTATTACTTGTTGAGGGTTTTGAATGCGCAGAGGACCGCACATCATTTTAGTGTGGGGTGGAGTGATGTGAAGGAAACCATGGGTAAAGTGCCAAGGAAGATTTTGTTGGAAAGCCCAGTTGAATGGCCCTGTTGAAAAAGGTGCATGAAATAAAAGGTGGAGAAGGATGGTTGGTGTCAATATAAGGCTACTTTCAGATCCCATATAAAAGAGGAAGAAGTGCATAAGCAACACGAGGTAGGTGAGAGAAAAAATCATGACAGAAGAAGTTCCTTCGGCATTGGTTACGCACGCACAAGAGTCTCCTGTCAAGATGGATTGGTTACGCACAGAAGGTTGGAGAATTTTCCACGCAAGGTTAGGCATGTGAGTAAGGGCACAGAATTCGGGCTTTGTTTGAAAAATCTGCATTAAACGTTAAAAGTATGGTGGTAGGTGAAGTAGCATTTAATTCTTAAAATGGGAAAAACTATAAATAAAGGGTTGAGGCATTTCATTATTCACTTTGCGTATAAGGAGAAAGAAGCGCTTTTGCATCTTTACAAACTAGGGCTTCTAGAACTGATCCATGTGAAGAAAAATTTGAAGAGTTTGAGTGTGAGTAACTAGTTTGGATTTGCGAACCAGAAGGAAGGGATTTCACAAGCATAAGAGAAATTGTGAGAAGGCACCGTCTTGTGAAGGAATTATCCCAATTAGGGTTTGAAGAACTAGGGCACGGGTTTAAGGGGTTTCCTTCACAAGTTTGAGATTGTAGACACCCTTTAGTTTGATCAATGCAATGTTATTCCTAATAATGCACTAACTATTCTTCTCTTTGCAAATTGACGTCACACACGCCAATTAGACCTATCCAACTCCCTTCTCACGATGTATTTTGGGTCATTTTCCTCTTATAAACCACTTAAACATCTTTGTTATAGCCTTGTTCTAACCACATCAGACTTCCTTTTCCCTTCTAGCTTATTTCTATTAACTCACTTGGAATATCAATCAACTTCATTGGATTGATTAAGCCCTTCAAAACCCTTCCTCAACCCTAATTACTCTCTAAGAGAGATTAATTATCTAACCTAGGTTAATTACCTAAACATAGTCAAATCACACTTTGACTTACTAAAAGTACTTTTTGGGCTTTAGCCTTTGTCCCACATACACCAAAATCTCCCATTTTCCCCAAACCAAAAACTATAAATAGGGCTATACCCCTCCCTCTTTTCCTAAGAATTCTCTCTTCTTCCTAGCATAGATTATAGTATTTTGTTTAGGCTTTAGATTGTATTTCATCTTCTTCTATTGAGCTAATTGCATTTGCTTTTGTATTTCATAGCACTAATATAGAGTAAAAGGGAAGATCCATTGGCCTTGAAGCCATTAATGGGGAGATCTCTTTCTCTTAAGCACATAACTAAATGCTTAGATCCTCTTAGGTTCATTATTTCAAGCTTTCAAAGAATAGAGGTTAACTTCTTTTGTTTAGTTTGCATGTTTATTTCAAATTAATGTATGCAAAGAAGAAAACCTTGCTCATTTCTTATCACATGGTCCATTGATCAGATTGTTAAAAGCCTTTGGGGTTTCTTTAGAGATTCTTACCCCAAATCCATGGCTTTTACAAATTTTCACTCTCAACTCGGGAACAAAAGACCTTTGTAGAGCTCTTAAAAGAATACGTGGATATATTCACATGGACATTTGAGATATGCCCGGCTCAAACCCAAAGTTAGTTATGCACAACCTCGTTGTGCACCCAGATGATCTGAGACAATTAAGAAAAAGATGCATCCTAAAGTGGTGCTCCTTGGCAAAGAATAATTAGAAAAGCTATTGGATGCTGATTTTATTAAACCTATTGACTATTTGGAATGGATATCTTACATAGTCCCGACAAAAAAATTTTGTTGGCATCAAAATCTGCATGCATTTACGTGACATTAACAAAGCATGTCCAAAGGATGATTTTCCCCTACCTAACATTGAAATGATAGTCAATTCAACAAGCTGGTTATGAAATGTTTCCCTTGATGGATGGCTTTTCAGGTTATAACCAGATACGAATTGCAGAAGAAGATCAGCATAAGACAACATTCATCACCCCTTGGGGAACATTTTGCTACAAATTCATGCCCTTCCAGCTAAAGAACACTTGGGGCTACTTATCAGTGAGCCATGACAGTTATTTTCCATGATATGATAAGTGACTATTATCTATCGAAAGTGTACCCTGTAGAGAGATGGTTGCGGGTTTTATAATCTTGTACAAATGATCTCTCTCTTTCATAGACACAATGGAAACACCTCAGTGCGTGGGTATACCTATTTTGAAGTGAGTCTCCGGATTAAAAGGTCAGTTCCTTATTGGTATATCCTAAACTACTTCTGTGAGTTTTAGAGTAAAAGATGAATGAAAAAATAATTAAAACTAAGGTGATACACAATATTTGTATGAGGGCTTTGACTAAGTGTATGCACAATTGATCTCGTGATGGATTTTTATGCATGAACCAATAGCCTTTTCTACAGAATATCTAAGGGCAAAACACTTGATTGTATTGAGGGAGGATCACAACAGTACTAATAAGTTAACATGCACATTAAAATTAAGTAGAAAGGACTAAAATTTGCAACAGGGTAAGGTGGTTGATCAGGGAATTTGCATTCACAAGATTAATGTAACATACACAAGGCTGCAAAATAACTTGGAAAGGTAGAAAACACTTCACACTCGAGGGGAAAAACTAGAAAAAATTGCTTGGTGACTCATATATCCAAAATTACTCCAGGGAAAAATCCCCTGTGCTTTGCAAAGGCACACAATATATAGCAAAACAAAATTCACCCCCTTCCTAAAAATGGCCTAAGGTTGTACTCACCCATATATCCTAATTTTATCATTTATTTAATAATAAATAAAGGGATAAAATAGTACAAACTAGAGCATGTATTTAAAAATAGGCATTATTACCCTTGTTTACAATGCAGTCAAACTGAAGTTGACTGTTCTATTTTTAAGAAAAGAATGGGTGAATAATTTGCTAATAATAAAATTGCTTGCTAGGAAAGTCTCCCTCCTTTGAGCATGCAAATTCGTCTTCTTCTCTATTCTGTCTTCTTGTGAAGCATACAAAAACACAACTCTCTTCCTGTGAGCAAATAATTACAACACTTAGCAATATTTGCAAAAATAATTACTCCTTGTGGGGACCACCTGCTATGTGCACATGTTATGATATTTACATCTTTTCCTGAGTGGTCACATGAGTGACACTTTGCAACTCCACTCCAACCTCCTTGTGGGGACCACCTTTACTCGCTTGGTTTGGCCACCTTGTGGACGTTAACATATATAAAAGGGCATGTTTTGGATACACATGGGGAACTTTGTAATAGTTACCACCATATTATATTTGACCACCTTTGTAACAAAACTATGGCATATAGATGCCACCCATACTCATCGGTCTTGGCATATTTCAAACTTTACCTTTTCGGTAATGAGCACGTATGATGGCATTTTTGTATTATTTGGAAATGACTATAGTTTTTGGACTTTTAAAAGTCAATGCAATGATATTTGATTGGTGACATGGGTTGGCCCCTTCCCCACGGTGACTCACCCCTTGGAAATATTGTCGGTGGCATTTGTAACTAACCTCTGATCAAAAGAGAGTAACTTGGGTCTGTGTGGAAGTTGGTGATCATCTTGGGCCGTCGATCTCTGTACCTCTGTGTTAGATGTCATTGATCCTTGAATGTGATTAGGGTTTCTTTGTGCATTGATTGTTGTCGGTGGGGGACTGAACATGGTTAGTTTCTTAGAATTTTGAGGATCCCTTTTGGCCCTTGATCTTTGCATGGCCTGATCTTGTCCATTGAAACATTAACTCAAGTTGAGTTAGGTTTTCTAAGCTCAGGTGGGTGAGTTAAAACAACTCAAACTCCACCATTTTGATCATTTTCGTATCTTGCTCATTGAGAGCGGCGAAGCCCTGGAAAAATTTACTTAGACTGCCATTGCTGAAGCTTTGTAAACTCGGGTTTTTATTCTTTCAGCCTTATTAGCTCTGTGTGGTCATTTTCAAAGCTCGGTTTCTTCTTTTGAGCTTGGCCTTTGTGGAAAAGAATCTCTGTGTTCTTCGTTGTTGAGATTTCTGTTTGCTACCAATGGAGATGGTAAGTTTTGGTCTCGACTTCCGAACACAGTAACTGTTTGTTTTTTTATCATTGCTACTTTGTTTGTCGAGAAAAACTGATACGTTCTCTCTTTCTACATTTTCTAGTCTTTTGTGGCTGCCGTTGTTGAACTCTGAGCTTGGAAATTGTTGGAGTCTTCAACTTTAACTCTTAATTTGAGGGTCTATTTCCTTCGGTTCTTGCTGGTGAGTTATTATCTCTGTCAAATCTCTATGCAAAAATTTTGGTAGTCTTCTACAATCATGAAAGAATAAAACATTTTCCTTGTCTGTTCCTGCATAGTCTTGATTTTTAACGACCCAAAAATGGGTATTAGTCATTTGATAAAAAAGTATTATACCCTTTTCCATCTTTCACCCTTCTGAGCTGAATATAATCTATAGCTCCTTTCTGTATATTCTCTGTAACCTTTTGGAAGCTTTGAATTTTCGAGATTGGTATGTATCTGGGTCTCCGTTATTCTATTACATCTTTTCCGCCCTTAACTCCAGATCTGATCATTTTTATTTGGGTATTCATGTTTGTTATCCCATGATCATTTATTATGGACTCTACCTGATATTCCAGATTTCTATAATGAAGCTCAAGTTTTGCATACTTATATTGATTTCGAGATCCTGGTTTATTTCATTCTTTTGCAAATGTGCTTTATTCGAGATAGGCCTCGGCTTTACCTATACCATGCGTATATTTCCTTGATTCCTTGAGCTCATTGATGGGTTTTCCAATGCATAAGATCTGTACTTGCTCTAGCTTTTGTGGTTCACATTACACTGTTTATGATTAAAAGTTATTCTCTCAATTTTGTACCATTCAAAATCTGGGCTCTACTGTGGCTAGTACTGTAAAATTTCTTCTTTTTCACTATATGGCATTGTTTTCTGTAGCTTGGTTGTAGTCTGAATGGATCTTCTTCTGGGTATTTGTGTTTCACCTTGGCATACCTGGATCTGGACTTTTCCTGAGTGTCATTATCTTCCCTTTGCAACAATGAGCTGAAAGTAATAAGTTTTCCATTTTGTATCATGCTTCCTGGCATAGATATCTATACTTCATTGATACTGCATTTATGATCTTGATCATTGCTCCAATTTGAAACTTGTGAGTACTATTTCAGGCATAAGCCTTGTTTCCAATGCTTAATTTACTTTTCTGCAACTGTTTCTTACTTGGATGCTTGCTGGAAAATTTGAAATATTGATTTTCATGGCGAAGCCCTATCAATTTTTTCCAAAATCATCTCTTAATTGCATCTCCAGAAATAGTAGTTGTATTTTCTGATCCAGAATATAGAAAGTAACACTTTTCTTGTTGAACTGATATAGTAATTGAAGAACGAAAATGTGTTAGCTTTTTATTTTGATCATGTGATGTTTTTCTACTTTTTGTATCACTTATTTAATTTGCATAGTTCCTTTAAGCATGTAAGAGTTAAAAACAACATGATGGAAAGTTGTAAATGTCCATTTTACATGGTGAAGCCCTGGAAAATTTTCCCAGAATCTTCTATCTCATCGTGTTTCAAAGTAGTGTTTCCTTTTGCTATTTAGCTTCAACTTCTTGAGATCTGTTTCTTCTTCTTTTGTTGTAACTAGAACAAGTGTTTCCATCTTCCACTCTCTCTTTTCTAAAACTTCTCCCATTTTGAACAGCTATTAGAATTTTGAGTTGCACTTTTGCTTCTTCTTAGCATGTAGTTATAACTTATTTATTTATCTCTTTGGCTACTGACTCGTACCTACACACTTAGGAAAATAGTTAGGAAATATTTAGGATTTTTGGCCTCTCTTATGTCCATGTTTTCTTCTTTCTTTTCACTTTCTTCTTTTTGAGTGATTAAAGCATGCATGTAGTTTGTCCTTCAAGTAGAATACATCTCCTGTTTAGGGGAAGATTCATATGCATGAAGTAGGATAGTGTAGGAATATGGTTTGATCCTTGAGCTCATAACTGATGGTTGACTTGTTTTTGCTTTTAGGTACCATGACTTGAGGATGAAGGAGCTGGCAAGGAGATGCTCTGCACAACAAAGAATATACAAGGCAATGATGGGTTCACCCTCATACTCCTTTTCTTTCTCCTTCATGCATGTGTATCTTTCTTTTCAGTAGTTGTACTTTACTTTTTAGTTACATCCCACGGCTTGTGTGGGAAACATTTGACTCTCCTTGTGAATAAAACATTGAATTTTGTAAATGAGTTGTATATCTCTTTCTGCATTTCTGCTTTCTGTATGGATTTTATAATGAACTAAACAACTCAATAACATAATTGAATGTCTTAATCATAAAGGAAAGAACATTGAATAGAGCTTGTAACATTCAAGAATGAACTCGATTTTCTCGTGATCTACACTTGTGTTTGTTGTTCCAAAACTTTACACTTCACCTACTCGCAAACCTGGATGTCCTCATCAATACAAAACAACTATCCTTCGGGGCTTGTGTTCTTTTGCTTAGGGATGGTCGTGAAATTGTAGACTATGTGATCTTTTATGTTTTGTAATAAAGACACATAGTTGCTGATTTCATATAATCTTTTAAATAAATCAACAATAACAACATAATCTAATATAATCTCTCATAGCTTAGGTATACTTCACCAATGCTATCCATCATAACAAATTTTCAAGTTGCCCATTTTTGCACAAGTGCAAAAATTGTCAACAAATGACATCATGGAGGACTATGTTGATGACATCCTAGAAAAATCCAAGAGTAGAAAAAAACACCCTGGAGTATTAAGGTTTATTTTTCAGCGTCTACGAGACTATAAGGTTCGCTTGAACCCTAAGAAATGTGTCTTCCTTGTTTTATCCGTAAAACTCGCTAGGGTTCATTGGTTCACAAAGAGGGATTGAGGTGGACCCTGCAAAAGTTACTGCTATCATAGAAATGCCACCACCGACCACTCTCAAACATCTAAGGAGTCTATAAGGAAAAATTCAAGCAATCCGTCACTTTCTTTCACAACTTGCAGATCAGTGCCACCCCTTTACTCATTTTCTCAAGAAAGACATCACATTCAATTGGGGACGACTACGTAAAGCCTTTGCATTACTCAAACAAGATTGCTTGGCTATCCCACATTGTACTCGCGCCACCTAGCCCAGGTGAACCTCTCCTCTTATACAATTCGGCTACCAAGTTTTCTATTGGAGCATTTCTTGCCTGATACAACTTAGACCATAAAGAGAGAGCAGTTTACTATCTCAGCCGCACCTTGATCGCATACGAGTTGAATTATCCCCAAATAGAAAAGTCCTAATTAGCGGTTGTATTCACATTCCAAAAGCTTCACCATTATCTCTGAATAATAAAACCAAACTCATATGCAAAGTTGACCCTCTCAAGTACCTTTTATCCAAACCGACCTTAACAAGCCATATGGCTAATTGGATCATTCTCCTAAGTGAATTTGATATCAATTTTTTTGAATCGAGAAGACTTTAAAAGGACAGTATTGGTTGTTCGGTAAGCGTAAGCTCCTCTCCCGGGAATGGAACCTTTATACTTAGATTTACCAGATGCATCTATGATGTATATTGAGGAATCCGTAGAATGGCAAGTCCATTTTGATGGATCTTTTACCTTCCATGGATCCGGAGCAGGAGTGGTTCTCATCACTCCAACAGGTGATGTCATCCCACGAGCATTCTGGTTGGGATTCCCATGCACAAATAACATTGCAGAGTATGAAGCACTCATCGCTGGCCTCAAGCTAGCTATTACATGGAACATCAGACAACTACGAGTCATTGGGGACTCTCAACTTATCATAAAATAGGTTAATGATGAGTACAAGGTTAAAGATGAGAAACTTATTCCATATAAAAAGATGGTTAAAACCTTTAAGGAATATTTCACACAGATCATATTTGAACAAAAACCAAGGTCACATAATAGATCCACAGATGCTATGGCTACTATTGGGTCCCTCTTATGCATAACGCCTAAGGAAAGAAAGATGCCTTTCTTCGTGGAACATTTACAGGTACTTGTACATTATATGTCGGAGTCATGTTTGGCATGTGAAGTTGTTGGTCCTTTATCCCCTTGGTTTTACCCTATCTTTCAATACCTACAAAATGGCACCCTTCCACCTGATATCACCCATTCTGAAAAGAAATCCCTTATCCACCACATATCCCATTATACCCTCCTAGGAGGCACCCTTTATCATCGTGGCTACGAGGGGAATCTGCTTCGCTATTTGGATGTTGTTGATTCTATCCACGCAATTAAAGAAGTACATGGTGGTATTTGTCGAGCACATACTAGTGGCGTGGTCTTAGCTAAAAATATATTGAGGCTAGGTTATTATTACATCACTATATACATCATATATATACAAACAACACAACAAAATACAACTAAATGATTACATCATATATATACAAAAATGTTAAGTATTACATCATGCATGTATGTTAAGTTAATCATCACTTATCGTATCATCAATGGGGGCAAGAGGGTTTGTGCATAATCACAAATCTATCCCCCCCACACCAATATCATCTAATATTATCCCAATTGCAAGAATAAAATCTCAAAAGCAACTCATAAATCCAAAACATGTGGTACTATCTACAGATACATCATCAATATGAAAGCATGAAATATACACATTTCTAAATCTAAGGTATGTCACATACATAAAGGAAAGATAAATCATACATCATAAATCCATCATAGTATGATACATCAAAATGTCCATATACACATGTATAATTGTTCAGATCAGTGCCCAAAATAATACATCATCAATACAATATGCCATCTAAAAGGGGCATGCATCAAAAGAATCGAGCCTTCATCAGGAGGCGCCATCAAAATAATGGTACATACAACTATACATCAAAATAAACCTTCATAAGAGGCATGTATACAAGATATCTGTACAAAAAAATAAAGAATACAAAACTCAACCATAGCTCTCACCCTCCCGGGGCTCGGGTCCATGAGTGAGTCGCCGAAGGGTGGCGGCTATGATGGACTCGCACTAGGGCTACCACCCGATGTTTATCTAATGTTGTCTAGCTGGCGGCACTACTGAGGGGATGCCTAATCGACCTCACCGAGTGGCCAGATCTCCACAACCTGGAACTGTCACACTCTCATCGACCGGCTGGAAAGATACCACTCGCTGATCTCGCTGGAACTACCTCGAAGTAGGTAGTCCTATAATATAGGGCCTTACAACTAGATCACATGGCATCTTGTATCAAATCTGCATCTCTAGAAGTGAGAGCTAAGCGTAAGGTAGCATCACGCTAACCTATCAACCTTCCAATGTCTTCCTAGTCCCTCTCAGAGGCGCAGCCTCTCGATCCTGTCTGTAGTGATAACTCACACCTCGGCTTGGGCTCGATCCTCTCCGTATAAGGTAACCCTATGATTGTTCCTGTGCGCATGATCCCTTTGAGCCACAATATGTCTGCACCTAATTCTAGGATTGGTGTAGGATGCTCAATATATGAGCACTCGAGTGGCCATCTCATGAATCTAACTTTGCCATGAAGCACTATCATTGCCCTATGTGGCTTGAGCTCTAAGATGATCTCACTCTGGCATGAGGGCCTATACCTTTTCCCTGAACTACATCTCTCTCTCTAGCCACAGAATCGCATTGCCGATTGTTTTCTATAGTTACTAATAGAGGATAGCCAAGTATCCACCACAAACACGGAACATCAGGTGGCGGGCCCTGATCTGGAAGTACCTGTTGGAGAGGGGTATATATCCCTGCTGGAATTCCTACTGGGGGTAACTCTATGTCAACTTCCCGTATACCTGTCTCGGCCTAGGCCTGGGGCCTTGTCCCTGTGGTTACTATGGTGTGGGACCTGTCTCCGCCTCGACATATATCCTGTGTGCGTTGGGCCCACCCTCGTCATCATCATCATCATCATCACTATCAACACCACCAATGGCTCCACCCTCGTCACCACTAGGAGGCCCTACTGGAGGTGTTCTCACACCGGCGTTATACGCCACTGGGAATACTCAAATGGTGTGGGAGCACACCATGATACCATGGACCATACTCAGGCATAGTGCCTAGATCTCTAATTAGTCTTAGTGGTACCCACATAGCAGGTACCACCTATCAAATAATGCTCAGTGCTCTGTCACGGGAAATCTATGGACCCATATCAAAATGCTCTCTGGCTCTGTGAGAATACCATCTGTCTGGCCCAAGAACATCTTTGGTAAGGAAAATTTGTCTCTGGCACCGATCTACTCTATATAGATCCCGCATATAGTTTTGGCTACCTAAGATAAAATGCTCAATCATAGCAGTGATGAGCTTGAAACCATCCTCAGCCCCCTTTGGAAATGTCTATAAGGCCTTCATACAATGGAAGCCTACCACAGCTCATCCAACTCGCACCAGTAGTGGTATGTAACCCCCATAAAGGGTCACACATCATCCCCTGCCAGGACCCAGCCTATCATAGAAGGCTCTTCGGGATCCCGAAGTCTCAGAACACCCAAGGGGCGACCAATAACAATGTGGTCCCATACCCAAATATGCAGCAAGCAGGCAAGTCCTAGTGTCTTCTGATGGTAGTAAGTGATCAAATGAAGGTCCCAATATAAGTGCGCTAAAATGCACTGACCCTAGCAATAGGTCTCTCCCTCTACCAAACCGCGTATCACCCCAAGGAGGCCGAGCAGAAAAGAAGCACCAGTCTTGTTAGGGAGCAAGACTCCACTAACAAAGGCCATCATGTAGACCACTACTCGGTCTAACTCTGGATCATCAATACATCGTGACAATCTGATAGACATCCCATGTCGTGGTATCATGGGGATGCCAAATAACTCTACAATATATCGCTGAATGTCAATCCAGCAGCTCGTAGTCTCGATAAGCTGCCCCTAAATTGGGACCCGCATAATGCGCCATACATCCTCTAATGTAATGGTAATCTCCCGGTTGGGAGGTGAAATCACTTACTCTCGTTGTGCCATTGCTCTGCTATGGCTGTCAAGAGGTCATGGTCCAACGTAATCTATGGCATCTCGGCCACATGAGTCAATCTAGTAACATATATAAGGCTCTCCAAGGTCATTCTATCATCATCATCGAACTGAGCCGCTATCACTGCTAATCGCTCATAGTGCTGACGAGTCTGAAGAATGGGTAATATACGCTGCAAAAATCAACACAAGTGTTAGGAACTTACCTATTTCTATCTATTTTTCTAAGGAAAAATAATTCTTTAAATCATCTAACTTACTAATTATTCCTTTCTTCTAATCTACTCTAGTCTAAATTCTTCTATACTTGGCTATTTTTCTAGCCAAGGTTTTTTTACACCTTCTTTCTAGCGCATGTGCACCTTTTATAACACCTATGCATCCCCTTCAATGAATACGTACCCTCACTAACGTGTACATGCCCTCAATGTGTTTCCCCCTTGGCATTGGGCCACATAGGATGCATATGTGCCAAGTGTGATGCCTACGCACCTACTTTGACACATGCACATACGCATATCCGTCTGTCACCATCGGGCGCATACGCGCCCTTTAGCACTAATCTCTTTTCGACGGGTACGCATGCACGTATCCACATTTCGACAAGTACGCGTGCACGTGTCTACCTTTTTGACAGGTACACAAATGCATCCTTGTCCCTCTCTCACAAACAGATGCGTATGTGTGTCCATGTCTTTTGACGCACACGCGCGTGCGCGTACCCATTAAACTAATGCATATGCCTAGGCGCATCCATCAAATTTAGTCCGACCTACCCTAGAAAATCCCTAAAATAACAATAAATGCGTAATTAATGGGAGGGATAGTCCACTCAAGAAAGGTCCATCCACTAGGTCCCTCATGTACTCTCGGATGCGATCTATACGTCTCGTCCTCCTCAAGTATTCTCGCCATCTCACTCCGTGGCTATCGCTTTTGCTCACGATAAAAATTTACAAAAGCTCGATAGAAATGAATTGGTCGTAATTGTTTTACCGACCCGGGTGGGTATATTAACCGTTGTGATGCCCCAGGGCATGTTTCTCCGTTGTGGTCGTTCTAGACCTTCTATCCGCCATGATAATTATTTTTGTATTAAAATAATAATTTTTACTAATTTTCGCACATCGGGGCTCTTCGTGCTACCCGAGGTAACTTCTCGCCACAATGAAATAATTTACGAACCTTTTAGGCACGTTTCCCACCTTTTCTTCTATTTTTTAATCTATTTTCCCCATTGTGATAATTATTTATTAATTTATTTTCAATAAATTATTATTGACCCATCTTTCTTCTTGTGGGAATATATTTTGGCTCTCTGACAACCTCGCATTCCCATTATCGCCATCGCACGTACTTTTAGAAGATCTTTTATCTTTTAAAATTATTCTCACCAATCAAAAATAAAACTTAAAAAACTAACAAAACCATTTTAAAATTAAAAAAAATGAAATACTTTGAAAATGGCTCAAAATTGGTTAAACCGATCATCTACGGCTGAAATATGTGTCTATTGCATGGCACTAATCCCATATTTCGCTGACATATTCAAATGTTTTGAAACAACAACTCGCGCATCATCTAAATCTTAAATCACCTACACAAGTTATGTTGCTTACTTCATCTGTACTGGGGTACTATCGAGGCCTAGTACTATTTTTGTCTTGTACATTGCTTACTCGCAGGATCCAAGTGTCCTACGTCTTTCCCCTTGCATAATACACTTTTCTTGGGGCATCATTCTTCACCCTTATCATTTATTAGAACATTTGGGACTTCATCTCGATAACAAAATATTCTCGCAACTATCTTAAATGTTGTTGGTTTAAGTGTGTGTAATTGTACTTGTTTCCTGTTAGGTGATTTTGTTTATTTCTCGTATTGCATTGGATTCGTGTATGTTGCATGGAGTTGGTCATTTTTGGCACAAGATAGTTGTTTGTATCTTGGGTTTTCATGTCATTTTACACTTCCGTCACTTGCACACATTTTAATAAAAACCAAAGAGGGGGATTCTAGCATTATGATGATTAAATATTGTTAGCAATTGATTTGCGGATAGCTCAATATCCCTTTTTCTTCTAGTTTCTCGTCTTCTCTGTACACTTTTCTTTCTATTGTTTTCTTTTTTTCGATCATCAATCAAGTTTCTTCATCACCCCATCGACACTCGAGGGGGCATTCGTCATCCTTCATCCTATTAATTTTTCTTCTACCCCTTCAAAAATTTCTACTCATTTGTGTTTGTCTACTTTCTTTGAAGTGACGTAGCTTACGTCACCCCAAAGAGGGGAAAATGTAGACACCTGTAGTTTGATCAATGCACTATTATTTCTAATAATGCACTAACTATTCTTCCCTTTGCAAATTGACGGCACACCGCCAGTTAGACCTATCTAACTCCCTTCTCACGACATCTTTTTGGTCATTTTTCCTCTTATAAACCACTTAAACAGGTTGTTATAGCCTCATTCTAACTACATTAGCTTCTTATTCCCTTCTAGCTTGCTTCTATTAGCTCCCTGGAATATCAATCCACTTCGTTGGATTGATTAAGCCCTTCAGAAACCCTTCCAGAACCCTAATTACTCTCTAAGAGAGATTAATTAGTCTAACCTAGGTTAATTACCCTAAACATAGTCAAATCACACTTTGACTTGCTAAAAGTGCTTTTTGGACTTTAGCCTTTGTCCCACATGCACCCAAATCTCCCATTTTCCCAAACCAAAAACTATAAATAGGGCTATACCCCCTCCCTCATTTCCTAAGAATTCTCTCTTCTTCCTAGCATAGATTATAGTATTTTGTTTAGGCTTTAGATTGTATTTCATCTTCTTCTATTGAGCTAATTGCATTTGCTTTTGTATTTCATAGCACTAATATAGAGTAAAAGGGAAGATCCATTGGCCTTGAAGCCATTAATGGGGAGATCTCTTTCTCTTAAGCACATAATTGAATGCTTAGATCCTCTTAGGTTCATTATTTCAAGCTTTCAAAGAATAGAGGTTAACTTCTTTTGTTTAGTTTGCATGTTTATTTCAAATTAATGTATGTAAAGAAGAAAACCTTGCTCATTTCTTATCACATGGTCCATTGATCATATTGTTAAAATCCTTTGGGGTTTCTTTAGAGATTCTTACCCCAAATCCATGGCTTTTACAACTTTTTATGAACACAAAGATCTAAGGTTGGAGGGAATGGAAGAATAGAGTAACAAGAAGTGATTGAATTTATAAGAGGACCTAGACAATGGCACCCAAGAAATCAACTATGTCACCCAAGAAACCAAAGGGCAAGGGAAAGGGTAGAGAGCCAAAGAAGCAACCACCACAAGCATGAATGAGGATTGGTATGCAAAGAATGCAAGATCCGGATGGGGTTTTTCTTGGGAAAGAGTGGGAATTCCATTTGAGAAAGATGATGGTGAGCGATTATAACCATCACACAAGCACATCGAGAAGGAAATGACACTGGAGTTAGTGCACCAGACAAACAAAAGGACACCAAAGGGTTTTCCCATCTATAACGATGAGGTAAAAGTGAAGTTGGAGAAGTTAGGGTTATTACAACTCTATGAGTTGCCTTACTTTGGAAATCTTGAGCGCCTCTATCAGTGGATGATGTCGCACGTGCATGAGGATCACTTTTACTTCACGGGGCACAAGATGCGCATAACCCCTCAGCTAATTTAAAAGTTTACTGGCCTCATCTGTGAGGGAGAAAACATAGATGATGACCTGAGCAACAAGGAATCCATGAAAGCAACAGTCACTACATATGATTACAAAAAAGGATCGAGATATTTTGATATTGTGGAAATCCTAGATCTCATCATGAGAATGGCCTCATGCCTGGTCACAAAGTTAAATGATCAAGAAAGGTGGACATGGGTAAATAAGGCCTGGTTTAATGTATGCATTAAAATATCGAGGTCATAATCTACAATTTATCGGCATTCATTACGAGATGAGATAATCGGTAGTGCACGGGGAAGGAGACAAGATACTCTTTATAAATGTCCTCCTGATAATTGTAATTTCAGAGATAGGAGTGCCCGATGGGGAAGAAAATTTTGTTTGGGAGTATCATGGTGAAGATCCCTACTTTGTGAAACAATTTTCAAAGTATACATCCGAAACAATGACAACCTCCCACTTGGCGCACCTGGACAAGTGGTATAAGCGCTAAGGGATGCATTTGGGGAGAAGTGGAGAAAACCAGAGAAACTACCGGTGCTTACAACGGGAGAAGATGATTTTTTGTGTACCATCACTTCTACATAGGTAGGTTCATGATCATGGATGAAACCATGAGCCGATTGTGTAAACTCCCATTCTCCTTCACCGCTCATTATTTCTAAGCAGGAGTTAACAAAGTTCAAAGAAGCAAAGAAACTAAGTTTTCACCTTAGTGAAGTTGATTAGGACCATAGGGAGATGTGCAGGATGCTAGTCTACCCCAAGAAGCACGCGTACGTGGAAAAGTACGTAGCACATGAAATCAGAATGATAAAACCCCTAACTCTAACAATTGTAGGAAAATATGTAGCATGTGTATATCTTTACATTAGGCCAAAGTTTGAGAAAGGCGCATACCTAGAGAATGATGTCTCCATACCTAAAGATCCCATGGGTAGAAGAAATCCCGTGCTCAAGAAAAGGGAGAGAGAAGAAGAAAAAGCACCAAGTGTGCAGACCCAGCCAGTAAGCACGCCGGTGGCAAGTGCCAAACCTAGCACCTATATGCACATGAAGAAATCCCTGGTAAAGGAGAAGATCCCAGGAAGAAGAGGCACCAGAGAAACCCCTTGCCAAAGAGAAGTTTCCAGAGGAAGCAGAGAAGGTTGAATCCCCTGCCAAAGAGTCACATCTCAAAGAGGAGTAGAGCATAGAAGAGGAAGTTGATTCGGAGGACACGGATAGATTGGAGAGATACATAGGTGAAAATGATGATGACGATGAAGAAGATGACAATGAAGAAGATGATCCTAAAAGAGATCAAGAGCCACTTGTCTTCAAAGTATGCACGATTTATAAGAAGAGGGCGAAGAAGAAGAACAAGAGTTCCTTTTCACGCGACGCAAGGGTAGCCAAGAGGGGGAAGGCACCTAGGACATGGGAAGAAGTGAGGAGGTTGGTACATAGAAGAAGAAAGCTCCAAGCCTTACGAAGGAAAAAGTAAACAAGGCAGAAAGAGAAGAAATGAAAATAATCGAGGCCTTGGTAGAACAGGAATTAGAGCGTAAGCGCAGACATAGTGATGGAAGAGGGTAAAGAGGAAAGTGTTGAGAAAGAACAAGTCAGTATGGGAGGAGGTCCCAGTATAACATAGTGAGTTTCCCCAAAGGCATGCACTCGAGAAGGAATATCCTTGATACAGAACGAGGATAGGTCATGGGCTATGTTGATGACCAAAGGAAGGTGTTACACGCACGCTTCTAGAGCATTGTACCCATGGAAGAACTTCTAGCTATGGAGTCATTTGATGAAGAGGGTGCGTACCCCAAGACAAGGAAGATGCTCTCTTGGGTGTTTGAGTCCCATATTGACGAGCCAGAGTTTGAAATATACTAAGGAGAACTCATGCCAGTACGGAGTCTAAGGGAACCAACCCCTTGGTAAATGCCCAGCAACTCTCGGATGAGTAGTTATGTAATGTGTTGAACAAGGTCATGGTCAAGACTGAGGCTAGGCTCTTTGGAAGAAATGACAAAATAAGATTTCTAGAGCAAAAGCTAGAAAAGAAGGAAGAGGAGCTGGCTGAGAAGACTAAGGGCTTAAAACAAGAAGAGTTGATCAACGCGCAGCTAAAGCGTGAACTAAGGGATGAGAAGGTGAAGGTGTGTGAAATATACAAAAATATGGATTCTATCACAAGCACCATTATGTTGAAGCATCCAAACCTAACGTCATCTGCATAGAAGTATGGATCCGCACTTGAATTCTTAGAAGAGCTGATGCACATCCTCACCATGGAGAGACAACCATTGGCCTTGGAGTCCGCAGAAGAAGTGGCAGTACGCTTGGAGAGGGACGAAAAATTGAAAGTGGTAGTAATCATTACTGGGTATAGCAAGGTACTTATGAATGTCAAGATTTCTACCCAATCTACTAAGGCTGCATACGATAAGTGTGTAGATAGAGATAAAGTGGCGAGCATCTTGGTCGCCACTCACGAAGTAGAGCTGAAGGAGTTTCAAGAGAAGAATAAGGGAAATAGGGTGGAAAGGGACATAATCCTTGCTGAGGTCGAAAAGAAATCCAAGGCCATTGAAACCTTAAGGGGTTCAATCAAAAACCGGTTGAAGGAACTATACCCACAAATTACGAAGGATGGATGCATTGGAGGATATAGGCAAGGAGTTGGAGAAAATTGTTGACACTAGGAATGCTCAAGGAGATGGACTAAGTTTTGGGGAGGTAAGTGCCCTAGTCGGTGACCTTTTCAAAGAGCGTAGAACAAATTCGATGCCTGGAAAAAGTTGGAGGCCGACTTGTAAAAAGATTTTCCTAGCTTATTGTAGTAATGCCATCACTTTCCCATTCTTTCTTCTTTCCCAAATTCTTCATCCCCTTATTCTTCTTCCAAAACGTAAGTCTACTATATTCTTTATCCATTGGAGAAGTGTTCCTACGTATGAAGAACAGGTGTACTGTGGGGTAATGTTGGGCCCTTGAAATATTGGCCAAGTACAAAAAGGCACGTAGGCACGCAAGGCCTAGTTGAATAAGGGTGCGCAAGGAGAAGGCACACAGGACAAGGTTTAAGGAAGGGTTTAATAAAACCCATGGCGTGCATGTGGACAGAGACAAGGTTTCAAGACTTATCCGTATTTGGCGTGATCGGGTAGGACACATGAAAATCATGACCCGATTTGTGCATGCATAGTGGATAAGGTGTCACTGGCGACGTGAGTTGGCCCATGAAGGAATATGCCCTACGATAGAAGGTTCTAGAATACATCATGGCAAAAAGTGGAGAGATCGGGCCTAGAGGAGCATGCTCCCATGGAGGACCACATTCAGACACTTAGCATCAAACCGAGGCTATAGAAGGATGAGTTGGTAGTTCATGAAGGCTATATATACAAGTGCTTGTAGAAGTAAATAGGAGAGAAATGGATAGAGGGCAGAGCTTTGTAGAAATACTACAAGGACTCTATTAGCTTGGGTAAATATGCATAGGAAAGGATGTATCAAGGGTTTGGGGGTTATAAATTTTCTTTTAAGAGCCTAGCTATATGAATCTAGTTATAATGCATGATTATGGTCTGCCCTTCTGTGACATTCTGTAATGGGCCTAATGAATGTAATGAGGTTACCAGTTTATGTGAATATGAAAATTAATGGTTTTGATGCATACATCCTTCTTCATAGATCTTTTTCATTTATGTTTATGAACTAAGTATGAATGCTTGTACAACTTCCTTTCTATTTTGGTGTAAGTTCTATAATCTATTAAACACTCTTCATGTCTGGAATGACTGCAAGGATCTAGAAGCCGTTCTGAGCTCTATGGTGCTTGTATGTATTATTTCCTCTCATATCTCTTAAACTCATATCATAGATGAGGTTTCCCACTAAACTCACATAAAAGAGAGACTTGGTGCCGCGCGCGTGCCTCGGGTGAGCACCAGCGCCCACCGGTGATAGGTCGGTGCGCATGGGATTTATTTTGTTTGTGATGGGTATAAAAATGACTACAATTCACACCATACAATCTGAAACAAATTTCATCATACCAAAATTGTGGCCCCGTCGTTAATACACGATGAGAGGTCGTTGTCGACCTCCTTCCTTCATTTCCTCCATCCTCCAATCTGAAAATTATCTAGTAGAGATACTCTTCATCACTTTGATTTTTTGTACGAGCAATATTTCCTTCCTCTTCATTCTCTCCTTCTTCATCAAAGTAGTCATGGCACTATCTTGCAGTTTCCCATCAAGTAAATATTGTGCTCTTTTCTTGCAATTTGTAGATATATGACCAAGTTGTTTACAATAGTAGCAAGTAAGTTGTTTCTTTGTACCTTTGGAAGTTGAACCATATTTCGATTTTTTCTTAACAAATGCTTTTTCTTTCTTGTTTCTACCATACATTGCAGTTTCTCTTGGTTCAACAATACTAATTCTTTTTTCTTCTTCAAGTAAAGAAGAAATGAGATCTTCTAAACTAGGATTGATTTTACTTAATGTAAAAACCATATTAGAATAACTGGTTGGCATACTATTCAATAAAACAACCTTTGCATCATCATCAGGTACATCTATTTTAATTCCAGCTAACTGATTTGAAATGGATCGAAACTTACTAATGTGCTCTACCATGTTGTCACCTTCTTCCATTTTGAGACCAAACAATCTTTTCTTCAATGCTATCATTGCGCTTCCATCTTGTGAACCAAACAATTTGTTTAATGTTTTCCAAATTGTATGAGAGGATTTAGACAAATCTATATGATGCAAATAAGCATCAGATAGTCCCAATCCAATGATTGTTGTGGCTTTTTGGTCTCTGCTCTCCCATTTTTTTGCTTCATCTACATCCGTCGGTTTCTTTATTTTTCCATCAACAATATCCCAAATATCTTTGTTGATTAAAAATAATTGGGTCCGAACTTGCCAAGTATGAAAATATTTTCTCTCAAACTTTTCAATATGACTTAATTTCTCCATGACTAAAATATTTGACAATATGTTTCAATGTAATGAGTTATCCAAAGGTCTCAGGGCAAGTGATATGAAAGACCAAACGTGGATGACTAACATTTTGAATGTTCAATATAAAGTACATACTTTGTACTTACAACTTGCATACCACCAATTGAAACCGCATGCATACAAGTGCAGGGAATAAAACAAATAAAAGCAACACCAAAAATCTTGGACTAAGTGAATGTTACCTCCACTGAATAGTTGGGTGCTTTAAAAATGCAAATGAATCCCATAGATTACGCCTGACGTTCAGGATAGAACATAAGTATATAAGAGAGAACGTGGCATGCAGACGTTGCTTTGAAGAGGCACAAAGTCTTAGTTATTACATGTTCGAATACTGATCATGCCTGAGAATAATCATGAAAATCTCCAATAATTATGCACCGTTCAACAGATATTTCAAAATTTCGTAGATACACATAATCAAATAAATATGTTGCTTCTGCAGTTTCTTCGGCATCTAAAGCCAAAGTCACCAAATTGGGGATCTGACAGATTTGTGGAACTAAAAGGATGAAAACTATGTATGTGTTTCTGTATTGGTAATGGCAGTGAAGGAAGATAAAAGAGACCAAATGTGGAAGCCAACGCATAAGAATAGGAGTTAGATTAGAATGCAATACGGATTAAAATAGTCTCCACGTTTTCATGAGATAAAATGTGGGCATTTAAAATCAGACCTGTATGTAGATACTAAAGCAACCGGGCGGCTGCGCTTTACTCAATGTTGATCACAACACATGAACTTGGATAGCTAGATGACGCCACAATCTATACTGTAGGATCTTGTCAGACAACATGGATGTTGGAGATACCATCCATGGGCATATCAAACCCTGTGTATTCCTCCAATCATACAATATAAAACTATATTCAATTTTACAGTCATGAATCCTTACACAAAAAGACACTCATTTTCATCATATTCGCTCTGATACCAGATCAAACAGATACACCAGAATAATAGAAATAATGTATTATATTTATGCTTCATATACCTTATGCAATACATTAGGCTATTATATAGCCATATTGAAATCTCAACCATCTCCTAATAAATAGGAACAACAAACCCGGTAATAGACATAGGTAACAACAAAGTTACAAAAATACAATAACAACAATATAACAATATACCCAATGTAAAATATTAATTCTTAACATATACATAGGGTGTCATGTTTGCACGCATGTGAAAAATGACGGAAACAACTTATAGGAAACTAGTAGTCCAAATATGTGGTATACATAGGGTGTCACATTTGCATGCATGCGACAAATGTCGCAAACAATGTTGTAGGAAACTGGTAGTCAAAATATGTGGTATAAATAGGGTGTCACGTTTTTCGTGTATGTGACAAATGACATAAACAACAATATAGGAAATTGGTAGTCAAAATCAGTGGTATACGCAGGTGTCACATTTGCGAGTATGTGACCAATGACGCAAAAAAAATTATAGGAAATTGGTAGTCAAAATTTTTGGTATACGCAGGGTGTCACGTTTGCGCATATGTGAAAAATGATGCAAATAGTGTTATAGGAAACTAGTATTCCAAATCGTGGTATACACGAGGCATCATGTTTGCGTGAATGCGACAAACGACAAAAACAACATTATAGGAAACTAGAATTCCAAATATGTGGTATACATAGGGTGCCAAGTTTACACGCATGCGACAAATGTTACAAACATCATTATAGGAAACTGGTAGTCCAAATATGTGGTATACATAGGGTGTCACGTTTGTACGCATGCAACAAATGTTGTTGTATATATTAAAAAAATAATAGTCGTGTAAATATGACAAAAACACATACAAGTTGTTCCTATAATCTGATCTCTTCAACAATACCTACGATAGAGAATTGGATTGAGTGATAAAAATGGAAGATATTTGATATGGATTCTTAAGATGTTCCAAGATTCCAAAAACTAGCTCTCATGGAGGATGAGAGTTCAAATTTATAGTTTGTGGGTGGAGGATTGGAGGGTAAAGATTGATCCAAGGAGGATGAGGATCAATGGTGGAGGATTGATCGGAGGATTGGAATTCTCTAGAGTGGATAATTCTAGATTTTAAAAGAAGATTCAATGGAGGGTGAGATGTTTATTTTAATTTTTAATGGGAGGGAAGTTTAGAGACGCTTATAGAAATAGAAGCCTCTAGATTTAGAGGTGGGGATATGATTAGGACTAGGATTAGATTAGGCTAATAAATGATGACGAGATATTTGATTTGATGGAAAGGCTAGGTGTAGGGATATGTAAGGTAGGTGTTAGGCGAGGTGTAGGAATATTAAATTCATATAAAATGTTAATGAAGGATTATAATGATAATTTGATATTATAATGAAATAAAAGGGATTAAGGATGAAATGAGATAAATGATAAATGATGAAAGGATAAATGTGATAAAAGGTATTTTTAATGGGATAAATGATAAAATGGAATATTTATATAATTGAAAACATATTAGAATAAAGGGATTAATGTTGATATTAATAAAAATTAATCTTGCGATTAATTATTATATGGATTTAGATGATGTTGTGGGATAGATTAATTGTAATTGATCATGTCAACATTTTCCCCCTCTTTTAAGTGTTATTGCAGAGCAAAGTTGACAAAAAGAAAAAAAGAAATATGTTATGATTCCCCATCGAGGAGTTATGCAGGGGAGGAGCGAATCGGTGTAGCCAATCGAAAAGAGGAGAGGCCCAAGTTAGTAGCTGAGATATGATAAGAGGATGGGAAGATTTGAGGATTTAGAAGACTCGAGGATTCATAGGATTAGAAGGTTTGAGGATGTAGAGGATTAGGATTTAGAGGATTAGAAGATAGGAGGATTAGGGGAATATGAGAGAGGATTAGAGGAATAGGAGATTTAGAAGATTAAGAGATATTGGATTTTGGATTTTGGATGCCCCAATCAACAATGTATGACAAGGGTGAAGATTTAGGATTTTGGATTAGGGGATGTTCGATTTGAAGATGTTGGATTTCCTAGTCAATGATGTATGAAAACGGTGAAGATTTAGGATTTTGGATTAGAGGATCTTGGATTTTAAGATATTATATTTAGAGAGGTTGGATTTGTGGATGTTATATTTTGAGGATGTTTGGATGAGAGAATAAATATTGTTTTTAGATCGAAGATGCCCCAACTAGTGGGTGAGGATTTAGGATGTTGGATGCGAGATGATAAAAATTGGATGGGTATATTGATTGATTAATGAAAGTATTGATTGGATAGGAGGATAAGAAGGCTAAATAAATAGTCGAGATGATGGTGATGATCAAGTGTGGATGATGATAGGGATAAAATATGATGATATAAAAGAGTGTGCTACCATAAAGTTCCCACTATTATCATAATTAGCGGTGTGATTGTGAATACGGCATTGAGAAAAATGCACCAAGGTATAAATACCGTTATGAATAAATTACCAAATGCCCTTGTCCTCATATCATCGAACATATTAATATAAAAAAGATCGCCATCTTATCATTGGACAAATATGTTCATCATATCATTGGAAAAAGATGGTCCTCATATCATTGGACTATGTAAAAGAAACAAAAGGGGCCTCATATCATCGACCAAAATGAAAATGCATACAAACAAGCAAACATGCAAGCAAAAGCACACACATTGCATTTTGTATTTTTATTATTTTTGATTTTGAGTTTTGGATGTTTTGTTTGGATGTTGGATGTTGGATGTTTGGATTTTAGGATTTTTTGAGTCTTAGATTTTTGGATTTTGGATTGTTGGATGTTTGTATTTTTGGATGGTGGATTTTGGATGTTTGGATTTTTTTGTTTTAGAGTTTTGGATTGTAGATTTTGTATTTTGGATGTTTAGATTTTTGGATGTTTGATTTTTGGATTTTGGATTTTGGAGTTGGATTTTTTATTTTGGATTTGGATGTTGGATTTTGGATGGGAGGGGATGGTGGATGTGACTTTCTCCTATAAGTCCAAAATGTGTTTGGATAGGATGAAAGGGAAGGATTTAGGGAAATTGGATAGGTTGGGTAGGATAGGGATTGGTTGATAGGCTAGGATTAGATTGGATGTGGGACGAGCAATAGATAGATAGGATGAGAGAAATTGGATAGGTTGGATAGGATAGGGATAGGATGAGGGTTATGTGATTATCATGATATTGGGGGTTGTAATGTTGTCATCTGCTAAGAGGCCTAATTTAGTAAAGGATGACAGGTGAGTTCTGTTTTGGTTGTTGGTTGGTGAGGGATGTTTGGATGTACGATGATATTTGGATGGATGATGATGTTCGGTTGTTGAGTGGGGTTTGGATGATGGATGATGGTTAGGGAGAGGATTGGGATGCAAAGGTGGTGGATAAAGATGTACAAGGACAAGAATTCTTTGGTTAATGAGGTTTTGAACATAAGATTGAAATTGCATGCAATGATTAATTGAATGTCCATGGGTATGACAAAAGTCACAATAGTAGTGTTACCGATACCAAGATGGTTTGGGAAGGTTTTTATTGCGTGATTTTATTGGGGGATGGATGATCATGTTGAAGGTTTTTAAACGATGGAATATGGTGGTCAAGGATTCTCCTAAAGGAGTGAAGTGGCATGAGTTAAATGGTTTTAGGGGAGTAGGAAGTAATGGTTTGGAGGGAGTGGGAAGTAAAGGTGTAGGATTATGTGGATTATGAGATGGTTTAGTTGATTTGGTTTTAGGAGTTGGATTATATTGTTGTGGCTTATAGGATGAAGGGGGTGGATTAGGCCTGGGGGCCGAAGTGGATGGTTTGGTGTTGGAGGCCGAGGTTTGAGTATGTGGTTTTGAGGTAGATGGTGTTGTCTTAGGATTAGATTGTTTGGGATTAGTAGATGTAGATGAAGGGAGGGGGTAGATTTAGATGAAGAGGATGAGTGTGATATGGGGGTCACATTAGAGGTGGGTGATGTTGGGGATGAAGGAGTTTTGGGTGATGGGTGTGGTGTAGGAACCACATTAGATTTGGTTGATTTAGGGGATGAAGTAGATGAAGGTAGCATAAGAGCCTCGTTAGATTGGGTAGGAGATGGAATGGGGAGAGGGTTGTTATTAGATTTGTTAGGTCTTGGAGGTGGTGACTTAGGATTCATGTTATATGCTTTAGGATTGGGGGATGGTGGAAATGAAATAGGATTAAAGGATATGATAATGTTAGGTATGGGAGATGAAGGAGATAAGTTAGGATTATATCAGTATGAAGATGATGTGGGTGGCATAGGAGACATATTTGATGGTTTAGGATTGGGGGTAGAAGGGGATGAGGGTGACTTAGGAGTCACGGTAGACGAGATAGTGTTGATAGGATTATATGTAGGTGATGGAGGGGATGAAATAGGCTTAGGGGATAAATTTGATGGTGGATTAGGGATTGTGGGACAATCTAGGAGAAATTCCATAGGATCATATTAAGGTGATGAAGATGATGAGGATGGAGGACTAAGATGAGATGTGAGGGATGATTTTGGATGAAGTTTTGGGGTTGTTGTGGATATGTGAATGGGACTCGATGATAGGTTTGACGATGATTGGATTTAGGGGTTGAGATTTTGGATGGTGGTGCATGAGTTTTGATAGGAGGAAGGTGGGGGTATTGATGATTGATAGGAGATTTAGGTGTTGGAATTGGGGATGGTTGTGTGGGCTTAGGATTGGTGGCTAGACTAGCAAGGACATAAAGGAGGTCCTCTTGGTCTAGGTCAAAGTTAGTGAGGTGGTAAAAGTCAACATAATTGGATTTTGGGGATAGATTTTTATGTTGTTTAGGTCATGGTGTGGATTGGGATGATTTGGTTTCCTCGAAGAGGAATTCAATGGGGTGAGTGGTCTTAGGAAGAGGAATTTATGAATAAGGTTGCATAGGAGATGATGGCTTAGGGGGTGATTGGTTGATTGAAGATTTAAGATCAGATATGTGTTGATTGGTTGATATGTGTTGGATCAACGTGGGATGGTTGATTTGGATGACAAGGAGAGGATTGGTTAAGGTAGGATGTGAGATTTGAGATTTGTTTATTAAGATGTTGGATGGTGTGTACGAGGGCTTCATGGTCAAAGTGATATGGTTGACTTTGATGGGATAACTTGGTTTATTGATTTAGAAAAGAGATAGGGGCTTGGGTGTTTGTCTAGAAAGGATGGAGATTGTGAATCAAAGACCATGATTAGATAGGATGTGTGGGGATTAGTTTTGGATTAGGATTTATGGTGATGGGATTAGGATGGAGATTTTTGTTTGATTAAGGATGTTTAATTATGATGATGTTTGATTGATCAAAATTTTAAATTAATGGGATGGTTAAGGGTGTTTATAAACATACGTGAGAAAACATGCAACACACACCTTAACTAGTCAAGTGAGTTTTTAATCAAGCTATAGGCCGCATTCAATACCACAAACCAACGATGGTGCCAAAATTGGCTCTCCACCTATGTGCCAATATGGGGTCAGTTGATGAGTAATCTTGGGAGTGTGAGCCTCCTTGCACTATAGCTCAATATGTGGCTAAATGGTTGCCTAATCTAGGATGCACAAGATTACTAGGGTATCCTTGATATACCTTGAGGTACATGGGGCCCAAGTCCATGTTGCAGAAGGATGTTTTACGAGGAATGGGTATTGGGACATGGAATCCCCTCACTTCATGCCACTCTTAAAACAAGCAAGCGCTTAGCTAATAACGATAATTTTCCTTGAATTTATATACCCCATCGGAACACGGGGTGTGTCTATGTGCATGGAGATGAAGCCCACGGTCATGAAAATCCTAGGACTATGACAAGTGCGTGGATATCACTTCCACGTCATGTTTCCCCTACAAAATAAAAATGGGAAGGCTAGACACTTTTGATCCTCAAGATTGTCCTAGGATGCAAGAGGAGAGCATACACGGTTTTGCCTTTGAGATGAACAAACAACACAAAATAATGATGATAAATTCAATAAAATGGATGCAAGATAAAATGATTAAAAATTATGTAATGGGGTCTTCAAGAGGAGGCCCTGCAAAACTAAGGGTTAGTAGTTTATTTATAACCCCAAATGTCTTGGACCAAACAAGCTGCAAAAAAAAGGATTAGTATTTTTATATTGATTTTTTTATCTTTGGTAAGCGTAGGAAGTTGCACAAAAAGTGTTAGTAGTTTGGAAAAATAAAATATAACTTAATGTGTAGTTAAAATAACAAGATTTAGAAAAATAAAAACCATGAATAAATTATATGCCAAAATACTAAATTAACACTTTTAATGCATAGATCTTCTCAATACCTTTATGGGAAAAAAATGGAGTCATTTCAAGTTCGGGGCCAAAAGTTATGGCTCTCATAAGGTAGGCAAAAAAGCACCATTTTAAGTCACATAAGTGCCATGTTAGGTCACGAATGCGTTGTTTCATGTCAGAAATGTGTTGTTCTGTGCACAAACATGCTACATTGTAAAAAAATCAATCTTGGGGTTTAAAGGTGGGGACAAAAGCATTGTTTTTATAATAAACGCATTGTTTCATGTCACAAACACGTTGTTCTATGCAAAAACATGCTACTTTGTCAAAAAAATCAATTTTGGGGTTTTAAAGGTTGTAAAAAAGTGTTATTTTATGATAAATGCATTGTTTCAGGTCACGAATGTGTTGTTTCAGGTGTCAGACGCACTAAAACGGAATAGAATGACGAAAATTCAAAAATTTCAAGATTAAATCTTAAAGAAAATTTCTGAAATTTCGATAACTTGTTCTTAGTACTAAATGCTACTAATTCCAATAAAAATTAAGGGTGGTAAGCCTCATGGTGGGCACCAAAATGTCTATGTTAAAAAATATTAATAGTGCAAATATGATAAAAAAAAACACATATAAGTTGTTCGTCTAGTATAATCTCTTCAACAATACCTTTGATAGAGAAATGGATTGAAAGGGGGAGAGAGATTATACCTGCACTTACCTACAAGTTGCACAACTCCTCCTTTGATGTGTTGTATTTTCTCTTGATTGCTTGATTGATTGCTCTTGGATTTGCTTCAAATTTGTGTGGAGTCACTTGGCAAAGCACCTCCCTTGATCTTGCTTGGATTTCTTGATGAAGATGATGAAGGATTGATTGTAGATGAATGATGAATTGGATTGAGTGATAAAAATGGCAAAGATTTGATATGGATTCTTAAGATTTTTCTAAGCTTCAAAACTAGCTCTCATGGAGGATGAGAGTTCAAATTTATAGTTTGTTGTTGGAGGATTGGAGGGCCAAGATTGATCCAAGTATTATGTGGATTAATGGTGAAGGATTGATGAGGGTGAGAGATTTATTTGAATTTTTAATTGGAGAGGGAAGTTTAGAGAGGCTTCTAGAAATAGAAAGCCTCTAGTTTTAGAAGGTGAGGATATGATTAGGATTAGGATTAGGATTAGATCAGGCTAATAAATGATAATTAGGGATGTGATTTAATGGAAAGACGGGTGTAGGGATGTGTAGGGTAAGTGTTAGGTGAGGTGTAGGAATATTAAATTCCTATAAAATGTTAATGAAGGATTATAATGATAATATGATATTATAATGAAATAAAAGGGCTTAAGGATGAAATGAGATAAATGATAAATGATGAAAGGATTAAATGAGATAAATGATAAATGATTAATTATTATATGGATTTAGATGATGTTGCGGGAAAAATTAATCGTAATTGATCATGTCAACATTTTAGATGTCTCTGACACAAAAAGCGTTATAGAAGCGGTAGTCCAAATCGTGGTATACAAAGGGTGTCATGTTTGCATGCATTTGAAAAACATCGCAAAAGCAGCGCTATAGAAACCTGGTAGTCCAAATATTTATATACATAGGGTGTCACGTTTGTGCGTATGCGACAAATGACGGAAACAATGTTATAGGAAATTGGTATTCCAAATCCATGGTATACACAGGTGTTACATTTGTGCATCTATGAAAAAAATTGTAAACAATGTTATAGGATACGATATTCAAAATATGTGGTATACACAGGATTCATGTTTGCGCCTCTACAAAAAAAATTATGTAAATAGAGTTATAGGATACTAGTGTTCAAAATCTGCGGTATACAAAGGGTCTCACGTTTACGCGTATGTGACAAAAATCCCAAACAACATTATAATAAACTGATATTTGAAATATACAGTATAAACAAGGTGTCACGTTTGTGTGTATGTGATGAACAAGGTTGGATTTGGTCCCAGAGAATTTGGTCTCTTCACAGAATCCATATATGTTTCACTTTTTTAATATACATTGAAAATGACTGGAGGATTATTACAGGGTCATTTCTAACCACATTCTTAGGCCATATTCGAAAATGAATAGTGAAGAAGGTATCCTATTAATACTTAGTGTTGCCTAGGAGTTTAGCATTAATAACAGGTTGCTTCATCTAATTATTACCTAGCCCTTTTTTAAAGATATCTTTTCTATTTTTCATTCATGGTAGCCATGTTTTTAAAGAAAATTTTGTAACAGAAGTATATATACTTCACACATGATTGCTCTATAAAATAGAAAAATAAAAAATGTCTATCTGTGAACAATTTTAAAATCTGAAAATTGCATAGCCCTCATGATTTCATTCACCTAAATGTTTTGTTAAGATCTAATGTTTCTTGTCAATTTTACGCAATGGAAATTATCACCAATTATTTTTCTCCCATCGACCTTCTATGAATACAATTGTAGAGTTCCAAGATTCGTCAATTATCCCACAATCCACCTTCGTGAATACGATTCTGAGTTCTCGATTTTGGCACTTAAAGTTTTGGTGCTTGTTTAATCGATGGAATGGGGTATATTTTCAAAAGAGATGTATTAAATATCACCGTATTCTCATGTTCTTTCCTCGTCGAGCTTATTTTCTTGTATCTTCCTTGGTATTAGCCTCGAGAATGGAGTGACATGACTCATGGAGAGAATGGTGACTAGGTTGAGCTGATTGGATGCTACTAAGGATGATGCGGGTCCCAAAATGGTGATGCATGTATGTCATTCTAGTATGGCATCTTATGGTCATTTTTATGGGGGTCATATGATCTTGTCGCCAAGATAGACGGATCCCTCTACACTCTAGTTCTATAACTAATTGGACGGATATAAAAACAACATTTGTGAGAAAATATTATCATTGGAACATGGAATTCTCATAGCACTAACAACTTAGGGGAAGATCAAATATAAAATATAATACAAAAGGCTCTTTTTGTGTACATATTTGGAGAAAATGGGGATTTGAAGGATATCCATATATATATGAGTGTGTGTGTGTGTGTGTGTGTGTGTGTGTGTGTGTGTGTGTGTGTGTGTGTGTGTGTGTGTGTGTGTGTGTGTGTGTGTGTGTGTGTGTGTGTGTGTGTGTGTGTGTGTGTGTGTGTGTGTGTGTGTGTGTGTGTGTGTGTGTGTGTGTGTGTGTTACTAGTATATTGTAAGAGTACGTGAAGAGCACCTTTTGAATGGTAATCTTTGGGGAATTTCTACTGTTCTATGTTATGGTTTTTCCATAACTTATGCATGTGGTGCATGATAGTTCGAGTGCTCGAAAGGAAAAGATATGCTATGTTTTATACAGGTTATATGATTGAGGATTTATAAACTCGACATGTGTCTAGTTTTTGGTGCGATTATACTTGGCAAGTTCTTTTGTCTAGCTTTGAACTACAAAAGTATGAATTTGTATTAGGTAGAATACACTATATATCTAAGAGACAACAATACTACATATTCTCTTAAGAATTAATAACAATTAATTCAATCAATAAAATATTAAAAACATTGAATTCAAATCCTTATCGTTTAGATTTCAACAAAACTGAAATTCAAGAGTAGTTTTCCTATGTTTGATTGGATTTTTTTCAAGAAATAGCTGAAAGAGAAAACACATTTTATATGGTTCTCAATGGATTTTAAGTTGTTCAAGAGAAGACCTTAACAATAAAATTCTTTAACTCGATAAAATACTTAGCAAATATTGAAGTTTTTGTTTTGGATATTAAGAATGATATTGATTAGCAATCTTATTTCCCAAAAATAATGATTACACAACAAATGAGTCAATATTAAATTATCTTGTGTTAATAATGTGTTGCATTCACATTTCAAACCGAGGTGGAATTTGATGTTTTTCCACCCATTTTTGGGTGGTTTCGACGTAGTTAAAATTTTGTGCTCTATGAATAAATACAAATCTATAAAAATTGTTAAATTTATTAGGAAGTATACTTTCTTAAGTAGTTATTCAATAGTAATAACAGAAATTTTGTTATTATTAACTTTTGATAAAGTGTATAAATTTGTGGAATTGAATTGGTGGGATGGAGCGAAAAAAATGTGAATGCGGTGAATGGAGAAATCAGTTTCGATAACCGAAAATTTTACAAGCTCAAGGGGAGCCGAATGGTAATGACTGGTATCGGGGATTTGGGTTGATGGAGGAGCACGAGTAATGGAGGCGGGTCAAGACTACAAGTGGATTCGTACCCTAACCCTAGGTTTTCAAAATTGGTCGCACCTTTGTCTAGGGCATTGGGCCGAAGAGAATTTCACGGGATTAACAAGTGCGGTGCTAGAGGTAGTCGAGGCTTGGCTCACTCCCAAAAGAAAACTTCATTCAAAGATATATCTTTGAAAACCGTGGAGATTGAACTCAAGAAAGAATTCACTAAACAATTAGACTTGGTTGATTGGCTTAGGATATTCCTTCATTAATCATCGAGAACCCTGAAGTGGAGGAATACTACAAAAATTTATCTCAGGATGCAGTGATCGGAAGGTTCAATGGTTTTTGGCCTTCCTCCTCCGCACTGTATCAGTGGATTTTTAAAAACAGACCAGAAAGTGTGAAATCTCTCTTTGTTCCAAGGGATTTTTTGTCATCCATTTTAGAGAATATGAGGATTATCATTGTTGCATGACGAGAGAATTTGTGGTTCTAGGACATGATGGTTTATTTGTAACCCCATGGTTTTGAATTTCAATTCGAATACTTATACGGTTACCAAAATGCCAATTTGGGTCAGGCTTCCTAACCTCCCTTTGCATCGTGGTATGCCCTAGAGGACATTGGAAATGCTTTGGGAAAGTTTTTAAAAGAAGACTTGGATAGAACGCATTCGGGTATGTGTTCGTATGCCCGCATGTGCGTTGAAATTGATTTGAGAAAAGGATTACCAGATCGAATTAATCTTAAATTTGGTAAGTTTCAGCATACCAGGTTTTAGACTATGAGAATACTGCATTTAGATGTAGAAAATGCAGAAACACGGGTCATCTACAAGCTTCTTGTCCCTTCAATAAAAACCAGAAATCTACAAAAAGAATGGATCGACTTCTTCTAGTGGATGGGGTACTTTGAATCTGGATTTGGTGTCTGCTTCGAACTTTAAGGATGATCCGAGAAATCCTAACACCGAGGGTAAATTAGATGCAGAAAAGAATGATACAGAGATGGAAATATAGGAAAATCACACTGGTAGTAGGTGGAACAAAAAGGGGACATACATCGGAAAGTTTGGAATCAGACCGAGATTCCGTGTTAGAAAATGTGATTACATCAATTAATCTCGGTGACCTTGCGTTGGTTATTTCATCTGATCATGGCAAGTGGCAAGAAGTGAAGAAGCGGAAAAGCAAAAAGGGACAAATGGGAAACATTGAAGATTATTTTCCATCGCAAGGTGGAAAGTAAATCGGGTTTAATTTATGTTTATTTTTTGGGGATCAGTTTTATCACCATTTTCTTTTGGCTAATGAGGCCTTTTTTTCTTGAGGTTTTAGCCTCGGCGTCTTGACAGGAACAGTCCCTTCAACACGCCTTCTCAATAAATAAAAAGTTTTTATAAAGAATATAAATTTTAGTAACATATTTTCTACCACACTGCTTCATATTAAAAAGATATGTCAAATGTTCTACTAGGTCCCATGTCTTCATTCAATGCATTTGGATTTAGAGGCCATATACTTGTCCTTTTGAAACCTGATTTAATGTTTTCATATGTAAGATCCTTTCTAAATGCCTTACTTCCCAACTCTATTAATTCTTCCATTTTGATATCTATTCCATGTTTCTCAGTTATCCATTTGTGTCTCTCCTCCTTGAAGTAAGATTTGAATGGAGAAAAGACACTCACATCCAATGGTTGTAGTCTATGAGAGGTGTGTGTAGGCAATGTCAACAAATCTATTCCCAAACTCCTTGCCTCTTGAATTGTTCCCAAAGCAACATGTGAACCATGACCATCAAAAATCAGTAAATGCCTATTTGTTGGAGATACACCACCAGGTATAGATGTTGCAAAGTGATGTAGCCATTTCATGAATAAATATTTAGTCATCCATGCATGAGGTTGTGTTGCCATGCATGCACCAAGCTCACAACCTATAATGTAGTTATGTAATTGTTTCTTCCCCTTAAAAAGATAGAATCCTGGAATGCTTTGTCCGACAACATTTACACAACATAATATGGTAATCCATTCCCTAATTTTTGGAATGATGTAAGGGACACTTTTGTTGCCCCTTTTAGCAAGTACTCTCATACCACAGTTCCTTCCATCCTGTAATCTAGTCTCATCACAATTCCATGTTTTGTTTGGCCATATGGATTTCCCTCATAGGCCTTTGACAATGTAATGTAGAAAGAACTTGACAATTGATGGCCTAAGACACATTTCCCAATCCTTATCAAGGCCTTTAATTGTCCTCAATATAAGTTCTAGGTGTATTATTTTAAACTAGCCCGCCATGACTTACTAGGAATACCATCCATAAAAGGGTTGGCCCTAGTTTCACATATCTGTGCCATGTATAAAAGGAACGATAACAAGATCGTACCAAGACAAGAACACATATGCTAATCAAACACCACAATCTATAAGATGAAATTAATTCATCAGAAAAAATTTATATAAAACCTTTGCAAACAAATGAGAAAAAATATCATATATTATTATGGAACTCAATGAATTACAATAAGAATGGACCTTGCTTATATAGGCAAGGAATAACAATCTAAGAACTAGTTAAGGTCGTAGATCAAGTCATGAATCAAGGAAATAACTATTCATCAAAGAATTAGTCAAGACCATAGATTTAGGAGAGAACTAAACATCATGGATCTAGTCAATACCATAGATCAAGGAAAGAACTAGTCAATACCATAGATCAAGGAAAGAACTATACCTAACAACTAGATAATAACTCTTAATATCTAAATAAGATAAAATAAATATCCACACACATAAGTGGGTGAGGATAAATATAATAAAGGTAAATAAATTACATAGGTGAACATGAGCTAAGGTAAATACTTAATCTAGCACCCCCCCCTCAAGTGAAGCTAGGAGCCAAAATAGAAGTGGCATGTCCACACTATGAGTCCTGGCAACTAGGTCTGATGAGGTACTCATGTACAATAACTAGGATAAAAGGACATTGCAAGGTACCCAAAACCAGTAAGAACAAAGTAAAGAGAGTAAAAAATATGCTGCAAGGCATCCCAAGAATCTCGGCTCAAAAATATTGTACAATGTTGAAGAATTTTGGTGTTCATTGTGGTCTGAATCCACTGCTCGCTCACAAAACTCAAAAACAACTGACATTGGGCTTCACCAGAATAGCTCCATACAAGGAGACTATCAACGGAGTGATGTCAAAAGTGCAAGAAAAAACACCAAACATAATTCAATCAACTATTGAAAATAGGTGTGTCACGATCCAAGAATAATAACCAAAGCAACAAGGTAAGGACACAAACTCCAGAGTGTCACGATCCAAGAAAATCCAAGGTAACAAGGCAAGGACACAAAACCTAAAGAAGCAGGATCAAAACCACACCCTCCCATACTGCTGAATGGGTGGAGTGATTCCATAGTTCTATATGAGTTGCCCAAAATCATCTACTCGATCACCTGTAAAAATAACATTGGTATTAACTAGAATAGCTCCCCCACAAGAGAGACGTCAACATGCCAAAAGTGCTGAAAATATAGATAAAAAATATCTCAATAAACAATAGAGATACACTACACCTACTAAAGGAAAATTCTCAAAACAAGAAGAATTACAATGCAGAAGGTATAGAAAGTGGAGCAAGAGGCTGAATGGTGGAGGAGCCATGCCTATAGAGTCCTCTGAACAAATGCCTATGTCACCACCATGAGTGATCAAATATCAACCCCAAATCAACACGGATGGATGAAGAAGATGCCTGCATATGACTTGGTGTAAAATGTACAATGGGTGCATGCTAAGGAACATCAGAATGTGTGTCGGTTGATCATGTCTGACAATTGAAATCTCAGGTTTCTCAAGCGTGAGTGAAGGTGCAAAACTCATGTGTTTCTCATGATCCTCAGAAAGATTTGAGCGAACAAAAATAGGAGCTCTATCAATGTGTGATCCTAATGAAGTATCTACTCGAAAACTAATTTCATGGCGAGAATGCCACTTAACATGTGGAATATGAGAAACAAAACCTTGTGAATGTCTTCCAATACCTCTGCAATGAAACCCATAAAATGGAGCATGTGAGAACCGAATGCAGTGGTATGCTTCTCAAAATATCCATGCATATGAGAAGAAGTAGGATACACAACATGTGTTACTGGAATAGGCACAGATGTGGAAGAGCATCCAATAACAAGCCTCATAGGGTTAGGATCATCAACATTTGTAACAAGATCAAAGAATGGCATATCAATGTCATTGGGTACACTAGCAACCACTACAAGTAGACTAGGACCATGGATATCATTATCCACAATATGATGGCGATGTTGTAGGCTAGCAAGTGTTTGCCGCTGGGAGTGTATTAGTGTATCCTTATCGTGAATGAGTGATTGTAGAAGAGAATTTCACTTCTTGAGCGATCTATTTTCTTCCACAAATTTTACAATATCCTCTTGACTTCCACACACTTTAGAGAAAAGCATATCATTCTCAGAATCCATGATTTGATAGATACAAGAATGCAAATCCAAAAGTTTAGGATGTTGGGCTCAGCTGAAATTGCGTCCACAATTGATTACAACACTCCTCCATATTTGGAACTTTATAATGAGTGTGTGTTACAATATGGCACTTTATAATTATAGTGAAATTCTCAAAATAAATATTTCCAATGGAAATAGCATGAAAAAATAAGCACTTTTGTAAAAAGCGCACTCAAAACCGAGTTACCAATCAAAAGATACAAGCTTTTCAATATTATGCTCTGTTATTTATTTTAGATGCCACTAAAACAAAATAAAATGTTCTTTCCTTCACCACACAAATAAAATGAAAGGGGCTGGAGTTAAGCACCTACTAGTAGGAATCACAATATTTAAGCCCTCATATGACCATACCATATGACCAAGGGCGTCATTTCTTGACACCAACTCGCTAACTTGAGTTATTCTTCATCTGTAATAATTGTTAGTGGGCCCTTTCTTTTGGTGGTGGTGAGACCCATCAACCAAGAAGAAAGAGTACTCACTAGTATGTTAGGAATAATTAGTGTCCACATTATTATATGCTAGTTAATTATTAAATTAGTATTAGTATTATTATTATGTAAGTGAGTTGAGAAAACAACTCACGTAGGATTTAGGAGAATGATTTTAGGGAAGGTTGTGTGAATGTATGGTGTGGTTGTTTAGGGAATAAAGGTGGTTGAACCACCTACCTAGATTAAGTGGGATAGGTTAGTATATTTTTTAGATATCCTCTCCTATATATATGATATGTATTATTTTATTTTAATTTTGATTGAACTTATTTTGAGCAAATGTTCTTTCTTCAAGTATGGGGTAAAACCCACATCTAGTATCAGAGTTGGTTTTGAAAGGGGCCTCTCTGATTCTTTCACTCCACTTATGGTTTGTTCATCAAGTTAGGTAATGGAAATGGGCGAGCAAAGTGGACCTTGTGCAAACACGTTTTCCATTGTCTATGTGCCATCCATTTGTTGTAAAGTCAAGCGATGCAAACAAAGGACTAGAGGATACCACGGACCTCGCATGAAATTTGGATTTTGAAGGTCCACCCTTCTTGTATATTTTTATCGGTACTTATAGGATACCACATACCTCATAGCAAACCTGCTTACATCCATCATTCACATGGATAGTCTTCTCTCTTTCAAAATTTTCACTACTTCATGAAGTATTTCATCTAATCTATTCATTATGTTCATACTTTAAAAAAATTACAGTAGGTGTATTTCTCATCTTTCATATTTGCATTCATGAGGATTTGATCGCTCAACTAATTTCATATACAGAGCAGTCCTACAAACATAAATCCCCAACTTGAATTCTTCTCGTGAGCATTAGATCTACTCAAGTTTGAATATTTACTACTTTGCATTTGGTGATTTGTTGTGGCACATAAGTCTCATTTGATGAGAAGACATTCTATAGAGATTTGTTATAGCTCTCCCTGTACATTCCTTAAAATCCACAATTGGCCCGATCCTTTGCAAGCTATGTCTCTCCATAGTGGGCCAATCTAGACTCTATGAGATTGTTATTCTCCTCGATGTTGATCTAGATCAAGAAATGTCTCATTCATCCTATGGAATTGGAATCATTTTTTTATTCAGATCGGTCCTCCCAATGATGGTGGTTCACCTCTCCTCATAATAGATCGACACATTCTCCATCTCAACTCAAGGCATATCCACAAGCACCCAGCTCGACCCTTACATTGGCGACTAATAATTTTGGTCTTCACAACTTCCATGAGATATAGATAATTCATGAGGTGCATTGAGGGGTTTGAGCCTCTAACCCATCTCCTCTCAGTCATATCTTCACCTTGGAAGAGTAAGTGTTCTGAATGGTGATCTATTGAATTTATCGAGTTTTGGGTAAGTGCACAAAGTTGGGGGGCCCAAAAGTGGACAAGAATTCGAAAAAAAGTAAAACATGTACGCATTTTGCTAAAATGCGCTCACATTTTAATTTCTTTGTCTTGGGAATCACCAAACCATAACGCGTATTAGATTCAAACAAGCCAAAATGCGTACGCATTACAAAAATAATTTATTATACTTTTATTATTTTTTATACTTTAAAATTATTTTAGTAAATATAAGAAATTAGGGTCACTCTGCACCTTATGGAAGTGGTCTCGTAGCTCCAACAATTCTAATCTAGAAGATATTTTTTCAAAATCTAATATGGTTAGTACTTACTCATTTTTAGGATTTCAGCAAATGACCTAAAACTTTTAGGGCATATATATTATAGTCAATCTTTGTTTTGGGAAAGCATATAGTCATTTTTAGGTTTTTGACCTTCTAAAATGGATTTTGGCCCTACCACTACTTGAATTGGTACTAATTTTTAAATTTGGTCCATAATTCACTTTAGTGACCATGAATTAACTCTATGATGTTTGTCTACTTCTTACTAAAAAGAGATCCTCACTTTGTAGATAGAGGATTGTTCCCTGAATGGGATTCCTATCCTATGGAAAAAATGAGGTGATTGTAATGTGCCTCCTCCTTAAGGTGTGATCATACTACTAGGTGTTGAATGAGTTATTACGAATAATACCAAGTGAATTACATCAAGTGAACTCAGATGATTGCTCATTCTTAGAAACATGGTGTTCCATATAAAGATCATCCCCTCACCTTTCCTAGCTCTAAAAGATCCTTTCATGGAATAAAATTCATGATTCTCATACATGATTTTTCTCATATGTCTCTAATGGAGATAAACGATGCCTTACCACTTCACAAATAATGGTCCTTGATAACTCGGTGACATGACTAGCTCATTTTAGCTTGTTACGAAAGGTTTTCAATTAACTACAAAATGGCCACAAATTCCTTTTAGGCCTTTAAAGGAAGTAGTCTGTCATAAAAACTAAATGAGTCGATTGATCACCTTAAACACTATTCCTACACACACCGAAACGCATATTGAATGATCTTTTTAGGACTTTCCTTTGGGTGAGGGTTTATGATTTAGGGTTTAGGGTTTAGGGCTCGGGGTTTAGGGTTTAGGGCTAAGGGTTTAGGACTCAAGGTTTAGAGTTTAGGGTTTAAGGTTTAGTGTTTAAGGCTCATAGTTCAGATTTTAGGGTTTAGGGTTTAGGGCTCAGGGCTTAGGGTTCATGGTTTAGGGTTTAGAGTTTTGGGTTTATGGTTCAGGGTTAAGGGTTGAGGGTTTAGGGATCAAGGTTCAAGGTTTAGGGTTTAGGGGTCAAGGTTTAGGGTTTAGGGTTTATGGCTCAAGGTTCAGGGTTTAGGGTTTAGGGATTAGGGTTTAGGGTTTAGGGTTTAGGGTTGAGAGTTGAGGGTTTAGGGTTTAGGGTTCAGGGTTTAGTTTTTAGGGTTTAGAGTTGAGGATTTAGGGTTTACGGTTTAGGGTTTAGGAGTTAGGGTTTAATGTTTAGGGTTGAGGATTTAGGGTTTATGATTCGGGGTATAAGAGTTAGGGTTTAAGGTTTAAAGGTCGGGGTTGGGGTTTAGGGCAAAGGGTTCGGGATTTAAGGTTAAGGGTTTAGGGCTCTAGATTTAGGGTTTAGGGCTCAGGGTTTAAGGTTAAGGGTTTAGGGCTCAAGGATTAGGGTGTAGGGTTCAAGGCTTAAGGTTTAGGGTTTAGGGATTAGGGATTAGGGTTTAGGGTTCATAGTTCATGGTTTATGGCTTAAGGCTCGGGGTTGAGTTCTTGGTTTGGTTTAAGGTTTGGGGGTTAGAGCCCGGGGCTCTGGATTTAGTATTTAGGGTTTAGGGCTTAGGGCTCAGGGTTTAGGGTCTAGGGTCAAGGGTTTATGGTTATGGGTTTAGGGTTTAGGTTTTAGGGTTTAATATTTAGTGTTTAGGGTTTAGGATTTATTATTTTGGTTTTAGGGTTAAGGGTTTAGGGTTTAGGGTTTATAGTTTAGGGTTTAGGTCTCATGGTTGAGGGTTAAGGGTTTAGGTCACAGAGTTTAGGGTTCATCGAATTTGTAGGCAGAACATTCAAAGAGATTCATCAAAATTTGATGTTTTTCATTTGTTGATATTTTGAAAACATCCATGGGTTTATCATATAAGGAATTATCAATGAATGGAAGGTCACTAATTCGTAGGCCAGGTAACTCCCATTTAGAACTAAACAAGAAAGATTTACTAGGCGATTGATAACCCCTTAGTGTTCTTAGCCATTCCCCTATTTCTATGCTTATTTTGAACACTTTAGGAAGTTCTGTAAAATTTACTATCCATTCCAATAGAACACTTAAACTTTATCTTTCTCTGGAGGAGAGGATACTATAGGAAATTCAATTATGATCCTACACCTCTGCATTGATATATTCTCTATGTTTCTTTTGTTTCCTTTAAGATTAATTTTTTGTTGTGATGGTTATTTTTCCAGCTTCCAATGGGTCATCTGGCTTGCATAATTGAAAATATGAGAAATGTGAAAATTTTTTCAAAGTGTGAATAAATTTACATTCAAGAGCACAAGTATATGTGGGGAGAAACAAGTTTGGAAGAGATGTGTAATATATGCATTACAAGGCACAAGGTAGATGTCATATCCATTTAGTTACTTGTCCCACCTCTCATAAACAAGGTAGTTCTATAAGTAGACTAAATGATGGTTCTAGGCACGAGACTAGGAAATATTGATGAAATATGGTTTGAGATTTAGGGTTTAGGTTTCATGGTTCGGGGTTTAAGGTTCGGGGTTCAAGGTTTAGGGTTATGGTTTAGGATTTAGGTTTTAGGTTTAGGGTTTAGGGTTTCGGGTTAAGGATTTAGTGTTTAGGGATAAGGGTTTATGGTTTACGGTTCAAGTTTTAGGGTTTATGGTTTATGGTTCAGGGTTTAGGGTTTAGGATTTAATGTTTAGGGATTAAGGTTTAGGGTTTATGGTTTAGGATTTAATGTTTAGGGATTAAGGTTTAGGGTTTATGGTTTAGGGCTTGGGGTTTAGGGTTTAGGTTTTAGGGTTTAGGGTTTAGGTTTTAGGGCTTAGGGCTTAGGGTATATGGTCTAGGGTTTAGGGTTTAGATTTTAGGGCTCAGGGATAAGGGTGTAGGGTTCAAGGCTTAGGGTTTAGGGTTTAGGATTCGGTGTTTAAGGTTTAGGGTTTAGGGGTCAGGGTTTAGGGTTTAGGATTTAGTTTTTTACAGTTTAGGGTTTAGGGTTTAGCATTTAGGGATCATGGTTCATGGTTTAGGGTTTAGGTTTTAGGGTTTAGGCTTATGGATTATGGTTTAGGGCTTAAGACTCAAGGTTTAGGGCTCACGAGTAAGGGCTAAATGTTTACGGTTTAGTGTTTAGGGTTTAGGTTTTAGGGTCTAGGGATCATGGTTAAAGGTTTAGGGTTTAGGGTTTAGGGCTTAAGATTTATAGTTTAGTGTTTAGGTTTATGGCCTATGGCCTATGGTTTAGGGTTTCGATTGTAGAAGTTAAGTGCTAAAAGATTTAGGCTTAATGCTGAAATCTGAAAAAAATTAACTATGTCTTGACAGATTATACTTTTAAAAACTATCTCCTAAACCATGACTCATGGAGCTGTGAGACTAATTCCATAAGGTGTAGAGTGACCCTAATTTCTTATATTTACATAAATAAATTTAAAGTATAAGAAATAATAAAATATAAATAATAATAAATGAAAAACTTATACTTAACATGTATGCATTTTGCATTTTCTCTTTTCCCAAGCCATGCCTCAAGGCTTGGGATCCGGTTTGGATCCCCAAGCCTGAGGCATGGACCTGCACAAACATAGCAAACAACGTGTTTTTACAAGAAAATGTAAAAATTCCACTTCCTCTATGATAAATCAAAATAAAACAATCGATCCATTTTTAAAAAATTATACCACGACGTAGATTAGAGTCTCTTCTTTCTAAAAATATTAATTTTCAAATTTTTGACTAATATAAGGTTTCCATATTATTTATTTTCTAACTATGCCTTTTTGAAGCTATTTTTGAAGTGTAAATATGTCTATCTTTCATGGTGTATCTTTTTTTTTTTGGGTGATAGAAAATTTTTTTAAAAATATATTAGCCCAAACTAGGCATAATTCTATACATATTAAAAAAAAATCTAATTTTCGATATTTTTAGGTAGTTAGGGGGCATGGTTGGAGCTCCGTTATTTTTCAAAACATAAAAATTCTATACTAGAAAAATCATAAATAAAAAAATATTTGCTAAAAAAATCTTTAGAAATTGGAGACCAAACTAGATGCTCCTAGTTATCTTTCTACCAAATGGTTTTCAAAAATACTAAATGGTGCTCAAAAAATGGTGGGGGCACGAAAGTCACTCTATTATGTTTTTTAACAAAAACAGGAGTATCTGTTGGTATTTTAGTTGTTTGACCCACTTAAACTTATTCGTTTTCAATAAAATTTAGTAGCTTAAAAACTAGACTCAAAATGTTATGATTCATATTTCTACAACATCTTCCAATTTTGAGTGTAACTATTTCGAAAAACTCGTACAAGTTGATTTTTTTGTTTTCAAAAAAATGCATCCACTTAAGACCCCTTTTGGCCCCCCAACTTGGTGCACTTACCCTTTTAGCGGTTTGCAGAAGAAGATCTGGTGAATTTGACGTGTTTTTGAGCTCCTGCCTCCCATAAACTCCGCTCGGGCTAATCCTTCAATTCATGGTATGTAAATCGACCTCAAAATGACTTGTTTTTTCCATTGGAGTAGTGAAAAAATTGATACATTGAATCCTCTACTCAATCTCGGATCTTAAAACCTCAATTCTTGCTCGATGCATCCCTCAATGGTGGTGGTGGAACAACTAGCATCTCAGCTGACTTCTAAGACATGTCAACACCCCCTCATCCTTGCAACATTCTAGCTTGATTAGATGGTAGATCCTCAGCATTGCAATTTCCATCATAAGTAGTGGAAATTTTCATTGATAACTATTTTCACTCACTATCGTGGCATTCTAAAAACAAGCTTCTAGAAGGGAGTGTGTATATAGTTTTATTAACATTGAAAAATATTTAGTGAGGGGTGATTATACGAGGATGTAATGTTTTTGAGAAACAGGAGATATAGGAAATATTTTTTTCCAAAGGGGTAATTTTTTGAAGGGGGAATATTTTCCTATCAAGGAAATATTTTTGTAAAAATTATAAAGAGCCATTATTTTTGTACTTGGATGTATTATCGATGGAAATCAACATCCAAATGGTTTTTGATTAAGGGGGGGAATACAAAGTGAAGAGATTCATCAACGTAGAAGAACAAGTTACGAGGCCAACGCGCACGCTCGTGCTCCTACATGCGACATTCTTTCCCATGTGCACACTAAGGGGGGGAATGTTAGGAATAATTAGTGTGCACATTATTATGTGTTAGTTAATGTTTAAATTAGTATTATTATTATGTAAGTGAGTTGAGAAAACAACTCACGTAGGATTTAGGAGAATGATTTTAGGGAAGGTTGTGTGAATGTAGGGTGTGGTTGTTTAGGGAATAAAGGTGGTTGAACCACCCACCTAGATTAAGTGGGAGAGGTTAGTGGAGTTGTTAGATATCCTCTCCTATATATATGATATGTATTATTGTATTTTAATGTTGAATGAATTTATTTTGAGCATATGCTCTTTCTTCAGATATGGGGTAAAACCCACATCATGGTATACCTCATTTTTGCAGTGAACGCGTAGAATATTCATTTTCTTCAACATCTTTCATGGCACTATCCATATCAGATTTGTTCCAATCATTTCTTAGTATTGTGACTCTTTTAGTTGAAGGTCTCCCTCTTGTTGCTTTGTTGTTTTCATCATGAAGTTATGAATTGTTGGCATCTCGAACTAATGTATTGTTGGCATCTTCAATTGATGTATTGTTGGCATCTTCAACTGATGTATTGTTGGCCTCTTCTTCATGTTCTTGACTTGGTGGAAATCTGGCTCCCTAGTTTTGGCACTAGCTGGCCTTACTCTCTTAGGTAGTTGCCTTCTCCTCGTGATGACAATAAACACCTACGGTAAATTAAAAAGTGTCACTCCCATGCAAATTACATATTTAAACAAAGTAGAACTATTAAATTTACAAAAAATAGTGGAAGTACAACCATTCGATGTTAGTGTCTATGTTTAAAAAATACTTACTTCAAAGATGAGGGCCGGAAATGGATAGTTGAGAGCAAGGAACTGTACCAAGGCGTTGAAGTATTCAGTGTTTTAGTATTTACTTCAACTTTCTAGGAACTTTCTTATACTGCAACGCATTGTAAAACATTTGATATAGTACTAATTAATAATTTATAGATTTTCCTTTACTAAGATAAATCATAATTTGAGATTCTAAGATGTATTTAGTTTCAGAATAGATCATTATTATCAATCAAATATGCATGTCAATGCTAATACAATTTAAACATAAACTAATTTTATATGACTTCAACCCTCACATTCAAACATGATTAATTCTGGTTTATGGGAAATGTTGAAGCTCCTCTAGTTTTGATTTGTTTGTTTGAAGGGGATGGAGAACAAATGTAAATTACTCAAAAACAATTTTCTTTCTTCTTAATAGATTGACAATCTAATACCTAAGGCTATGTGGTAGGTTTTGAAAGAGAATATCTTCAAGCTAATCTTCTTGTGTATGATCATCTAATATGAAATCTATTCGAGGCTATAATTCTTAGCCTCTTTATTGTTGTAGGAAAATGGCGTGGAATTTGTAAAGACATATTAATTTTCATAGAAAAAGTTACATGTTTATAACCTCTTTATCATTGCAAGAAACTAACTGACTTTGCGAAGATTATAAATGTTCAATTTTCATAGATAAAGCTACAGGTTTACAGTGGAAATACTAAACAAAATATCATGTATTGGACTGCGTTTTCATAATAAAAACTAAATAGAATCATAGAATAATGGAAAATTTTAAATAAATATCAATTCAGATAAAATAAAATATCATACTTATACAAATATAGTATGAAACATATACAATGTGGTACCTATGCAGTAGTTTGTGGTAGTCTGGCTCAATGCAATATTTTGTGGTTAAAGCAATACTTGAGTGAAATTTTATTTCGGCCAACTAGTGAATTGAATTTATACTTAAAGATAGAATCACTCTTTAGTGTTTGATCCTTGTGTTTGCTTTTAATTGGTTGAAATTAAATGGTGTGGATCAATATTTTAGATGCAATAATCCAATGGCTAGATTTGAATTCAATTTTGAATGACTGATCTTTCAATTAAATTATTAGAATTTAATAAATTGCAGTTTGTATTTCTTGAGCCTCACAATCACAATGGTTGTTATTTATTGCATGTACTTCATAGGTGTTATGGAAAGTGGACAAGTCGTTGATTTGCACATATATATTTTGAAGATGATTCTTTTGAGTTGTTATGTCATTGATTTTGGTTGAATATTTGACAACAGATATTTCTTATTTGGTCCAGGAATGTACTTGAATATGTCATCAATACATTTATTATAGTGGGTAGAGGAGGCTATAAACTTGTTAAAATATACATGTCATTGATATGATAGATGTATTTGAATTTTTCCTTGGGATTGACTACAAACAAAAATGCACTTGTGTAATACATTTATTGCTCTCTCTCTCTCTCTCTCTCTCTCTCTCTCTCTCTCTCTCTCTCTCTCTCTCTCTGTGTGTGTGTGTGTGTGTGTGTGTGTGTGTGTGTGTGTGTGTGTGAATATGTGTGTTACTAGTATATTGTAAGAGTACGTGAAGATAACCTTTTGAATGGTAATGTTGGGGGCATTTCTGCTAGTTCTTTGTTATGGTTTTTGTCATATCTTATGCATGTGGTGCATGATATTTTAGTTTTTCGAAAGGATAAGATATGTTATGTTTTGCAGGTGATTTTTAGTGCGAGTTATACTTGGCAAGTTATTTTGTCTAGCTTTGAACTACATAAGTACCAATTTGTATTAGGTAGAATACACTATGTATCTAAGAGACAATGCTACTATAGATTCTCTTAAGAATTAATAACAATTCATTCAACTAATAAAAGATTAAAATCCATTGAATTCAAATCCTTATCGTTTGAGTTCAACAAAATTGAAATTCAAGAGTAGTTTGCCTATGTTTGATTGGATTTGTTTTTCAAGAAATGGTTGAAAGATAAAACACATTTTATATGGTTCTCAATGAATTTTAAGTTGTTCAAGAGAATACCTTGACAATACAATTCTTTAAGCGATAAAATACTTAGCAAATCTTGAAGTTTTTGTTGTGGATATCAAGAATGATATTGATTAGCAATCTTATTTCCCAAAAATATAATGATTACACAAAAATGAGTCACTATTAATTT